>JAHHUM010000635.1:359635-513815 GCA_036173005.1 Crenichthys baileyi
GTTTGGCATTGGCATGAGTGACCAAAGATTTGGCTATGGCAGCCCGGCCGTGTATATTGACCCTGTGGAGCTCCTGACGGACAGTTCTGGTGGAAACAGGAGAGATGAGGTGCACATTTAATTCTGCTGTCATTTGGGCAGCCATGGTTTCATGTTTTTTGGATACAATCGGGGTTAGCACCCGAACATCCCTTTCAGACAGCTTCCTCTTGCGTCCACAGTTAATCCTGTTGGATGTGGTTTGTCCTTCTTGGTGGTATGCTGACATTACCCTGGATACCATGGCTCTTGGTACATCACAAAGACTTGCTGTCTTGGTCACTGATGCGCCAGCAAGACGTGCACCAACAATTGGTCCTCTTTTGAACTCTGGTATGTCACCCATAATGTTGTGTGCATTTCAATATTTTGAGCAAAACTGTGCTCTTACCCTCCTAATTGAACCTTCACACTCTGCTCTTACTGGTGCAATGTGCAATGAATGAAGACTGGCTACCAGGCTGGTCCAATTTAGCCATGAAACCTCCCACAGTAAAATGACAGGTGTTTCAGTTTCATTGTCCAACCCCTGTATATGTATGTATATGTGTATATATATGTATATGTGTATATATATGTATGTATATGTGTATATATATGTATGTATATGTGTATATATATGTATGTATATGTGTATATATATGTATATGTATATGTGTATGTGTGTATATATGTGTATGTGTGTATATATGTGTATGTATACGTGTATATATATGTGTATATGTATGTATATGCATATATATACACTGCTCAAAAAAAATAAAGGGAACACTCAAATAACACATCCTAGATCTGAATGAATTAAATATTCCCATTGAATACTTTGTTCTGTACAAAGCTGAATGTACTGACAACAAAATCACACAAAAATCATCAATGGAAATCAAATTTATTAACCAATGGAGGCGTGGATTTGGAGTCACACACAAAATTAAAGTGGAAAAACACACTACAGGCTGATCCAACTTTGATGTAATGTCCTTAAAACAAGTCAAAATGAGGCTCAGTATTGTGTGTGGCCTCCATGCCTGTATGACCTCCCTACAACGCCTGGACATGCTCCTGATGAGACAGAGGATGGTCACCTGAGGGATCTCCTCCCAGACCTGGACTAAAGCATCCGCCAACTCCTGGACAGTCTGTGGTGCAACGTGACATTGGTGGATGGAGCGACACATGATGTCCCAGATGTGCTCAATCGGATTCAGGTCTGGGGAACAGGCGGGCCAGTCCATAGCTTCAATGTCTTCATCTTGCAGGAACTGCTGACACACTCCAGCCACATGAGGTCTAGCATTGTCCTGCATTAGGAGGAACCCAGGGCCAACCGCACCAGCATATGGTCTCACAAGGGGTCTGAGGATCTCATCTCGGTACCTAATGGCAGTCAGGCTACCTCTGGCGAGCACATGGAGGGCCGTGCAGCCCCTCAAAGAAATGCCACCCCACACCATTACTGACCCACTGCCAAACTGGTCATGCTGAAGGATGTTGCAGGCAGCAGATCGCTCTCCATGGTGTCTCCAGACTCTGTCACGTCTGTCACATGTGCTCAGTGTGAACCTGCTTTCATCTTTGAAGAGCACAGGGCACCAGAGGTGAATTTGCCAATCCTGGTGTTCTCTGGCAAATCCCAAGCGTCCTGCACGGTGTTGGGCTGTGAGCACAACCTCCATTTGTGGACGTCGGGCCCTCATACCATCCTCATGGAGTCGGTTTTTAACAGTTTGTGCAGACACATGCACATTTGTGGCCTGCTGGAGGTCATTTTGCAGGGCTCTGGCAGTGCTCCTCCTGTCCCTCCTTGCACAAAGGCGGAGGTAGCGGTCCTGCTGCTGGGTTGTTGCCCGCCTACGGCCTCCTCCACGTCTCCTGGTGTACTGGTCTGTCTCCTGGTAGCGCCTCCAGGCTCTGGACACTAAGCTGACAGACACAGCAAACCTTCTTGCCACAGCTCTCATTGATGTGCCATCTTGGATGAGCTGCACTACCTGAGCCACCTGTGTGGGTTGTAGAGTCCGTCTCATGCTACCAAGAGTGTGAAAGCACCAACAACATTCAAAAGTGACCAAAACATCAGCCAGAAAGCATAGGTACTGAGAAGTGGTCTGTGGTCCCCACCTGCAGAACCACTCCTTTATTGAGTGTGTCTTGCTAATCGCCAAAGATTTCCCCCTGTTGTCTTTTCCATTTGCACAACAGCATGTGAATTGATTGTCAATCAGTGTTGCTTCCAAAGTGGGACAGTTTGATTTCACAGAAGTTTGATTTACTTGGAGTTATATTGTGTTGTTTAAGTGTTCCCTTTATTTTTTTTTGAGCTGTGTGTATGTATATATATAACACACACACACACACACACACACACACACAACACACACACACACACACACACACACCACACACACACAACACACACACACACACACACACACACACACACACACACACACACACGCACGCACGCTCTATGCGAATAACTTTCTTTTACAAAGTTGCATAGGAAACACACACTTTTTGCTGATATCAGCAAGGTCCTGGTATAGTTCTGGGCAAATATTTGATTCCAATTCCAAATCCAGTTTGAATTGTTTGGGATCATTGACCTGTTCTAGCACCCAACTGAAGTTTAAGAATTCCCCTTCATTATCCTGCCCACTTTGTTCAAAGCACCAGTACGACTGGCAGTTCAACAGCCCCACATAATGATGCTACCACCACCATGCTTGATGGTTGGCATGGCGTTCTTAGGTTTAAAAAGCATACTTCTTATCATTGTTGCCAAGTATCTTCTCTTTTAAGGATCTGAATACTTTTTTCAAAAAAATCACCGAAGTTCTATAGTGTATTGTATTTCACCTGGAGAAGAGTGTTTACACTTATTTAAAGGTTAACATCATTGTCACTGCCACTGATCGCATGTCAATTTCTGACCAGAACAACATATTAAACCAATCTGTTCATTCAGTTGGTTATATCTGCCTTTCTGCTTACTGTTCCTTATAGTCAGACCAGCCATTTCAGACTGAAATTGACTGTTTATTTAAATCATAGCAAATCAGTAGCCAACAGTTTAAAAACATCATCTCACTTCAGTAGCTAACAATATAAATGGAACAACTTTTTCAAGAGTTAGTCAGATTTATGAAAATGCCACGAGTTTCATCTGCATGATATTTTTGTATTTGATTTAAAAATGTTGCATGTCTTCTGTGCAATAGTGTGTTTTTTGTCATTTGGCTGCTTGCAGTGGTTCCGTAGTGCTGTAATCAAAGAAAATGCCATGCCTGAGGGCCTCATGACGCTTCTCTTCTCCAACATCGACCCCATCTACGAGTTCCACCGAGGATTCCTAAAGGAGTTAGACCAGAGGCTGGCTCTCTGGTAGGTCCTCTTAGGTTTCTCTCTACAGTTTATTAAGCTCCTGCCTGATGACAGTGACAAAGAGTAAACTTACAAACTTCTCTGCTTGGACAGGGAGGGGCGATCAAATGCTCATGTCAAAGGTGATTACCAGAGGATTGGTGACGTGATGCTGAAGAACATGGGTGTTCTTAAGGTACAAACACTTTTAGCTTTTAAAATACCAACTCCTGTCCTTCAGATGATGATTAAATGCATTGTCCAATAAATGATTTCATCCCAAGGAATTCACCAGCTACCTACAGAAGCATGACGAAGTCCTAACAGAGCTAGAGAAATCCTCCAAGAGGCTTAAGAAGCTGGAGACTGTCTACAAAGAGTTTGAACTGCAGAAGGTTTGCTACCTGCCCCTGAACACATTCCTGCTAAAGCCCATCCAGCGCCTCATGCACTACAAGCTCATACTGGAGAGACTATGCAAGCATTATTCCCCTGCTCACCGTGATTATGAAGACTGCAAGGGTAAGTGTTCACATCGCATCACGCCACGGTGCTAAAAAGATAATGCAACTAATGCAAACCTCTTTGGTAACTCTGGTAAAAATGTGCCTTGAAATAAAATAAAAAGCCTTCAGATGCTTAAAAGACTTTTAAATTGAGGCCCTGAAATATAAACAAGTTTGAGTCCTTGTTTTTAGAGTGGTAGAAATATTTTTTCTTTTTTTTTAACCATATCACTGGTTCATTTACTCCTAATTGTGTCTGTGAAACTTAATGGGAAGTCATCAGTGGTGTGATAGTTTGATATTCTCCATCTTCTCTTGCAGAAGCCCTGAAGGAGGTAGCAGAGATAGCCAGCCAGCTTCAGAGCAGTCTCATTCGGCTGGAGAACTTCCAGAAGCTGACGGAGCTGCAGAGAGACCTGATTGGAATCGAGAACCTAACAGCGCCGGGCAGAGTGAGTGCACTGACACAGAGCAGATGGTAGGGGGAGCAGAGACACCGGCAAAAAAAATGATTTAGTCAGTCTGGTCTCTGTTTGTAGGAGTTCATCCGAGAGGGATGTCTGTACAAGCTCACCAAGAAGGGGCTGCAGCAAAGAATGTTCTTCCTGGTTGGTACAAAACTGCTACTGCTTCAGCATCCTAACGAAACCAGTGTCCCTGATCAGCTGGTAATGTTTGTGTTTTCTTTTCAGTTCTCAGACATGCTCCTCTACACCAGCAAAGGTGTTACAGCAACCAATCAGTTCAAAGTACATGGACAGCTGCCGCTTAATGGGATGATTGTGAGTCAGTAAAATAACAATTCCCCCAACTTTCTTCTGCTTTTACCTTAAATCACACATGGACAGGCAGCAGTCTTACACTCTGTGCTGTCAGAGGAACAAATTACCTGAGGACGAGGGATTGAAGACAGACCCTCAAAGTGTAAAAAGGGAAGAGTGTGTGTCTCCTAACTTTGCATGTTTCTGTTTCACTCCTGGCTGCAGCTCATAGTGCTGGATGCACCGGTAAGTGAGCTCTGCCAGCAAAAATGCCCAAACCAGCCCTTCTTCTCCCATGCCTGTGTAGACAAAGTAAAAAGCATATTGAGTAGATTGCTTGAGGCACATAAACATGTCAAGTATGTATTTATATATAAACTTTAAACAAGTAAAAGTTGCATGGTACGGGGCCTGTAAATTGGAATACTGCGATAATAATGGTGTGTATGCACCTGTAACCTGTGCAGTTTAGTTGTGACAGCTGTAGATCAGATGCAGTCCTGTCTGAGGGGCTGGATGGCCACAGTTGACCAGCTGAGGCCTGGATCCTCATCCTTTATGCCATGCGACTTTTCCAGGTTCCTTCAATCACCAATTGAATGCACTGAAGAGCATGAAATGTGAAGGTTCCTGCAAATCCTTTGAGTAGCATTTGTTTAAACTTCACATTCACATATAGGTTTACATTGATGAATAAAATGATGGGGAAAAGATTAAGCATAATATATCTTTGTTCCATGGCTTCTTATTGTTACCAACGGATTAAATCAAAGTAAAAAACTTTTTAATAGCTTCTATTAAACAGTTATAACAGTTTATATACCATCACAAATTAATATTTAGGTTTGTATATAAATAAGAGTAAAAGTTGTGGTTGGGTGCATTCTTTGCTTATCTGATGGGTGTGGGAACTTGTTTTTATTTTTTTTATTTGAGCTAAAACAAACATAACCTCGAGATTATAGATATTGCTTTAGAGGCTCTTCGGCAGCTCTCTCTTCGTTACAATCAGATGTTTTGTCTTTTTTCCCTTCTTGTTGACCCTCATGCTAAATCCCTCAGACTGATAGAAGCTAGTCACTGCCTAATCTATTTAACTTCTGTTTCTTTGTGATGTTTCTCTCCACAGCTTGAGGAAAGTGAAAACGAATGGTCAGTCCCGCACTGTTTTACAATTTACTCTGCTCAAAGGACCATTGTGGTGGCTGCCAGGTGAGCCATTTAAAGAGCACTCAGACCTTATCCACATTTTACTCATGAGAAAGATTTCAATTTCAGAGCGCTCTCTGAGGAAAGCTCTTTTTGCCTGAATTCTGCTTAAAAACTCCCCACAGCATGATGCTGCCACCCCCAAACAGGCATCTTCTATTTTTGTGGTGTGTGTGTTTAAAGGTTTGTATAGAACACAAGTAAGGCTAAACACCTCTGTTAAAGAACTAAAGGGGCTGAATTTATTAAAATAAGGCCAGTTTAAAAACATTAAAGTAAATCTGTTACATGTTTGCTTAAACTTAAAATGTAAAGTTTAGAAACGTACACATAAGCCCGTTCTTTTTAGTTTTGTAGTTTCCTTTGTAATGTTGAGCACATTAAAAAATGTTTTGGGAAAGAATTAAAAGTAGCTCAAACTCTCTCACGGAACTACAGTACTTGACAGTTTTTTGGATTTATGGGTTTAAAATTTTGTTACTTACGTTTTGAGTACTTTTCTTTTTTTCTAGTGAAGACATTTTGATCATATCAGCTACTGGTTGATGTTAATAACTAGGAACAGGAAAATTGGCAGGAAACCAAGAAAGGTGACTACTGAGTCAGTGAAATAATCTCTATAGAAAATGTATCACTCTTTAGATAGTTTCTGTTTCAGCTGTATGTTAGTTCAGTTAATCTTAGTTTTAGAAAGCATCAACATGAACTATGCTGCCTTTTGTCATTTAAATACAGGGTTTGAATTTTACGCACATCACTAGAAGCTGATTTATTTTCTTTATTTTACAATCCAGCTCAGATTATTTGTCATAAATTGTAGCCTATTATTTGTCACATGTGCTTCTGCTATGTGTTGTATTTGTGATTTCAGCTCTAAGGTAGAGATGGGGAAATGGATCGAGGATCTGAACATTGCCATTGACCTGGCTAAGAAGTCTCAGGAGAAATCTGGCATCTTCCTCGATCCCGGCCTCAGTGATCACTCCAACCGTAAGGGTTTCCCACTGACTTCATCCTCTTCATATCCTGAGCTGCAACGGGCTGTCTCTCCGGCTATGTTTTTTCAGTCCAGTTTAGTAAATAGAAATTCTCTAGAAAACACAAGCAAGTCAAAATGTACAGTTAATCCCTCTCCTCCACACAACTTCCTGTTATCCTTCATCTCCCTCTCCTCCTTTTCCTCGTCCTCCTTCTTCTCCCTCAGGATCATCTGATGAGGTTTCTCTGGAGCAGGAGTCAGAGGATGACATGAACTCCTCCCGCACTTCACTTGACAAGCAGACGCACCATCGTGCCAACACAACCATGCATGTGTGCTGGCACCGCAACACCAGTGTGTCTATGTCTGATCACAGCCTGGCTGTGGAGGTACCTCTCCTCTGGAACAGATGGATTCCTCTTACCTAGATACAAAAACACAAATCATTTCACACACACTTCCTTACTGGATCTATGGAAAGAGTGGCGTCTTCAGTCTGGATCTGAGTCTTTCACCTTTTCTTTAAAGCATTTTAATTGTCTTTTTAATGCTCTCCCTTCTTTCCTCTGTGTTCCTGGTGCCTCCTATATCCTAACTGATTCTGTTCCCTTCATGATGATGATTGCATGCAAGAAAACCTTGTCTAACACTAAAGTTTTTACATTTCAGATCTGGATTTTCCCTAACCCTCATTTCCTCCTACTTCATTATCTAAGCTAACATGCTAACCTTTTCACTGCACCATTTCTTCTCTTTCTCTCTCACACTTTCAGTCTTCGGCTCTCCAGCCGTCTCGCCAGAGCTTCCTCCTCGTTATCTTCTTGGTCAGGGACAAAGACCGAACACCATCACGCATGTTTGCTGGTACAGAAACCAGAACCTCTCTCTCACTGATTACCTACGCATGAATCAGGTACCAGAGCCAGGAGCTTTCATAGGACAATAAAGTCAAGAGAAGTCAGCTGTAAAATGTAAAGAACTCCAGAAAAGGTGACTTCCAAACTCCTTGAGAAAGAATAGGGAAAACCTTTCGTTGGTAAAAACTTCTGCTGTTAGTATCTGCAGTTCCCAAAAGTGTTGAGGTTATTTAAAAGAAACAAAATAGAATTGCGCCCCTCAAGGTAGCAGCAGGTTGGAGTAGTTCTGTTACTATTCATTTTGATTCATTTTTAAATACAAATTTACTTTTGGACATTTGTTATGATGCATCACCATAGCAACAAGGTGTTTTTTTTTTTTGTTTTGTTTTTGATTTTTACAACTGGGAGCAGCTGATTAATATCCCAAAAGCTAAAATAATAGTTCAACTAACACCCCAAATCCCTGATGAGTTGAAAAGGAAGCGCCGTGGATGCAGAGCAGGAGCAAAGAGAAGAGAGAGAAGGAAGAAGTTCAAACCATCTCTTCCATCAATTATGATGTAAAATGTGAGATTGCTGGGAAAGTTGGATAACCTCCAAGCCCTACAAAGGACCCAGGTCCAGATCGTATCAGCCCTAGAGTCCTGAATGCCTGTGCAGAGCAGCTCTGTGGGATTCTGCTGCACCTCTTCAATCTTAGCCTGGCCCAGAAGAAGGTTCCAGTGTTGTGGAAGACCTCCTGTCTTGTTCCGGTACCAAAGAAAACTCACCCATCTGTCCTCTGTGACTATAAACCTGTTGCCCTGACATCTCACATCATGAAGGTCCTAGAGACTCCTGTTGGCCCACCTGATTAAGCAAACAATAAACTACCAGGACCCCTTCAGTTTGCTTATCACTGTGGAGTTGTCACTGTCATCACTGTCATCTGGACGAAGCCAGCAGCACTGAGAGGATCATGTTCTTTGATTTTTCCAATGCATTTAACACAATTCAACCTGATTTGCTTTGTCAAGAACTCCAGAAGACTCAGGTGGAGTCTTCTGGAGACTCAACAATCTCCTGGATCAAAGATGACCTGACAAACAGACCACAGTTTGTGAGACTGAAGGGTTGTGTGTCTGACCAGGTAGTCAGCAGCACAGGAGCACCACAGGGGACTGTGCTCTCACCATTCCTCTTCACTCTGTACACCTCAGACTTCCAGTACAAGACAGACTCCTGTCATCTGCAGAAATACTTGGATGATTCTGCAGTCATTGGATGTATCAGAGATGGACAAGAAGCTGAGTACAGGAAGCTGGTGGACTGCTTTGTGGGAATTAAAAAAACTCAACGAGCTAATAAAGAAGGCTGGCTCTGTTCTGGGGACTCCCTGGAATCTCTGGAGATCATTGTGCAGATGAAGGATTCCTCATAAAATGAACATTACGGAGAACCCTGAGCATCCTCTTCATGACTGTCCTACAACAACATAGTGTCTTCAGTCAGAGGCTTCTTCAGATCTGCTGTAATACAGACTGCTACAGGAGAGCCTTCCTGCCAACAGCATCTACAACAGATCTTTGAAGAGACTTGTATAATATGAGTTACAACAAAATGTAATGTCCCTTTGGGATTATTAAAGTCATTTTTAATTTGAATTGAATGTTGAGACAGATGAAACCCCTAAGCGAAAACCGGCAACAACAAGGATTTTGTAAACATGTTAAGGCTTGCAGTTTATAATGGAGGGAGCTGTAGGTTGTGCATGTTAAACCCTGGAATTAATACAGTTATTAGATGCTAACACTTCCTGAAGAACAAATATCAGTGTTTAACTGTGGTTGCTTATGAGTTTCAGTGGTTGTTCCAACTAATGCAAGTGTTCGAGTATTTAGAACCTGGTTCAAAAACACACCGGAGAAATAAATGAGATCAAGAGATGTTTACAAAATGTTATCTTTAGCAGCAAATTGTCAAGTACAATATAAACAAAACCATTCAGTTAATGTGAATTTGTTTTTACATAAGTTAATTTTACAAAAAGGGAAATGTTTTCCCAAACTAGATCATTAGAGATCAAAACAAGACTTCATGAATGTTATTTTAAAATCACAGCATGCTGCAAAGCCTTTCACAATCCCAAGTAACACAGATTTCCATTCAGACATCAGTTCCAACCATAAATCCAGCTGTCAGCTTCTAAACATCCTTCTGTTCCCATGTGTGGTAGAACCAGCTGTCGGGCTACCTGCTGAGGAAGTTCAAGAACAGTAACGGCTGGCAGAAACTTTGGGTCGTGTTCACCAACTTCTGCTTGTTTTTCTACAAGACTCACCAGGTGGGCTGGCACGTCCACTGATTGTCCATTTCTTACTCCGGTGGGAATGCAGGTGCGTGTGAAAAACATGCTATATCTCTTTGCAGGACGACTTCCCCTTGGCCAGCCTCCCGCTGCTCGGCTACACGGTCAGCACCCCCGATGAGTCGGACAGCATTCACAAGGAGTACGTCTTCAAGCTGCAGTTCAAGTCGCATGTTTACTTCTTCAGAGCTGAGAGCGAGTACACCTTTGAGAGGTTTGTTGCTTGGTCCCGTGTCAATACATTTTTCTCAATGTGTGATACAGTGCCTTGCAGAAGGATTTACTGGGTTTTCCCATTGTCACATTACTAGGATAAACATTCCACATTTTGGTGGACTGGTATTTTATAAAACAGACCAACACAAAGAGGCAGCTAAGAGAACCTCTGATCACAGTTTTTTTAGGCCCCCCGGATACACCTAAATAAAATCCAGTGCTACTGTTGAAGAAAAATTGTATTTTGTGAAGAAAGAGAACGATGCTAACCATTCAGTCAGCTTTATTAATTTAGCCTTATAAGGGAGACAGGTTTCCAGCCTCAGACATGCTGCTAAGCTGAACCGAATCCGTTCTGACAAGACAAAGGGGAACCACCTTATGTCAGAATTGTAAAATGCCAATGCAGATCGTCACCTCAGAAGGACAAAAGCATTTTAAATTTTGCTATCACAGTACCAAATGCCTTCAGAAGTCACATTATTAATAAATAGTCCACCTGGGTGTGTAATTTAATCTTAGTGTAAACCCAGCTGTTCTGTGAAGACCTCAGGTTTTGTTACAGAATATTATGCAACAAACGGCATCAGGATGACCAATGACCACATCTGACAGGTGAGACCACATGAAACATTTACAGCAAGGGGCGGTTTGAAAAAAAAAAAGGGTTTTTTCCCCAAAAGGGGGGTATAGGGGAAAGGTCTGTAAACATATTTGGTTGGGAGACTTGCACTTTACACATCTGGCCTTTATGGAAGAGGAAAAAGACACTTATTGTAGAAATAAAATCAGACGTAGTCCCCTGTCCAGTTTACCACAAGCCATGTAGGAGATCCAACCAACACTTAGTAGATGTTCTGATCAGATGAGACAACTTTCTGGCTTATATGCAAATGGTTTGCGGGATACATAACACTGCACATCACCCTGAACAAACCATTCCTATACTAAAACACGGTGGTGGAAACATAATGCGGGGGCAATAGTTTTCTTCATCAGAGTTGTTGGTAAGATGGATGGAGCTAAACACAGGGGAGATACTTTAAAGAAAAGTTGTTGGAAGCTGCAAAAGACCTAAGACTGGCCCAGAGGTTCACCTCCCCACTGGATAACAACCCTAAACCTACAGACAGATCTACTGTGAAATGGTTTGGATCAAATACAAATACAAATCTTTGTTAGAATGGCCTAGTCAAAGTCAGTCTGAGTGAATCTATTAGAGAGTCTGTGGCAGGACTTGAGTCTAATCTGTGTTTAAGCTATTTTGCTGTCATACACCAACCAAATTGCAGCTGTAATTGCAGCAAACGGTGGTTCTACAAAATATTAAAACAGGTTCTTATTTGTAAACATTTAAGGTCATGTATGTTTTTACTTCGTTCCTTTGTGTTGGTCTATCATTAAAATCTCAAAAAATGTGAAATAGGGGTATGAATACTTTTGCAAAGCATTGTATTTCCAACAGAAAATACTTGAGTAACTAGAGAGGTAAAGCAATGTCTGTGCTCCTTTTTTTTACAGATGGATGGAGGTGATCAAGAGTGCAGCGAGCACCATGGGCCGGATGAGCCTGCTCATACCTAAAGGTGGTCCTGTGGAGATCAATGGAAACTAAATGAAGCATTATGGATCCAGAGGTTTGGGGCCTCGGGGGAAATCACGTTGTTTTTATTTTTTTTGATTTTCAATATGAGAGAATAAAAACGGGGAGACTTTTGTGATACTGCCAAATTTAAAATTTGGTTTTCAGCTTCTTCCTTTTGTGGCTTTTTTTTTCCTATTAGTTATATAAATAATAACAAACATCTCAGTATAAGGGATATAATGAAAGGGAGGTGTGTACATTATGATGTTTTTGTGACTTATTTTGCATGTGTTGTAGTGCTTAGTTTGTTTCACACAGACTGAAGGCCAATCCAGTTTTATGGGACCAGCCACATTTTAAAGGGCTCAAATTTTTGCTTTTGAATGGATTGTCACACATCATGATGGAGGCTTTCTTTGGGCAGGTTTGGGATGCAGATGAAACGCAGTATGTTGGGCGTGAAGGTACAGCTAGTATGTGATCTGTGTAGTATGTTAGAGTTAAGTTGTGTTTGAGTGCGAGCTCTGAAGGCGAGTAGAAAGTCAAAGAAATGTTGAACAAAGTCGAGGGAAGAGACGTTTGGAAGTTGTCTATCTCATGCTGCTGAGTCTGAGCAACTAAAATTGCTGGAATAAGCAGGATGTGTTAAGGGTGTATGTGTTTCCTAATTGTGACACTAAGTGTTTCAGTTATTTAAAGGGTAGATATTCTGCTTTATAATCCTTATTCAGTTGCATTATGGTCGATTGGGTGCTATTTTTCTCTCTATCAACTCTAATTAAATGAATGCTGTTGTAGTTTACATAGGGATAAAATCTCAGCAACATACTAACATCTCAGCAACATACTGTGCAGGGCTTCCTCTGTGTGAAGTTTTTCCCTTTTAAAAGCAAAGCTGAAGAACATGTTCTGATCTCTTCCTGTCAGGCTGCATTAGATAAACAGGAGTTGACTTAAAGGAGGTACGACTAAAGAGCTGATTTAGTTTGGTACATTAATAATGGTACTGTTTGGTATATATTTTCTGTGAAGACTGGAAACTTTATCCTCTGTGTGTGTGTGTTTGTACTGTATGTATGTGTGTGTGTGTGTGTGGAGGGGGAGATCATACCCATGTACTCTTATGTGATCTTGCCCTTCTTCTGGAGCCTCTAAAGAAAGTGATGGTAGAAGCCTTCAGCCCATTCAGTCAGTTCTGCATGTGTATGCATCTGTTGCCCAGGTAACAACCAGCATGTCTCTATTTATTGTCATCATCGTGTTTCTGAATGCCCTCATGTAGACTTCATGTTATTCCATTGAAGACAACGAATAAAACTGAATTTGACTGAATGTTGAGTTGAGGGTTTTTTTTCCCTTTATACCGGCAGTCTGCATCACATGTTGAAACTTTTATGCAACAAAGTCTGAAAAATATGTATCACAGATCTGTATTCAGCAGCTATGAGTCAATACTACCCGCTTTGAACATCTAGAATTTAAATGTTTTGCCCATTCTTCTTCGCAACATAGCTCAGCCAGATTGGAATGAGAGCATCTGTTAACATCAATTTTCAAGTTTTTCAACAGATTCTCAAATTTTTTTCCGTCTGGACTTTGACTAGGCCCATCAAACACATGAATATGTTTGATCTAAGCCATTCCATTGTAGGGCTGGCTGTATGTTTAAGGTCCTCCTTCTGGAAGGTGAACTTCCCCTCAAGTCTTTTTCATCGTCCTTCAAGAATGATGCTATATTTAACTCCATTCTTTAATCAACTCTGACCCATCGTCCCTATCTCTGCTGAAGAAAATCATCCCCACAGCGTGACTCTACCAATAACATGTTGCATAGATGGAATTGTGTTTTCGTGGTCATTTGCAGTTACCTTTACATCCCACACACTGTTTTGCATGCAGGCTATAAAGTTCTGTTTTGGTCTTGTCTAACCAGAGGACTTTCTTCCATATGTTTGCTTGAGTTCCCTACAAGGTCTTTGGCAAATTGCAGAGGACTTCTTATGACTCTTATGAACAGAATTTATATCTTACTACTCTTCCCTGATGCTCTCCTTGCTCACACTCTTATCAGTTTAGATGGACGGTCATGTCTTCATACCGTCGCAATTGTCCCATATTCTGAGATTAAACTACACAAGGGTGGACTCTACAAGTTTGATGCCTTCTCAAGGCAGTTTGTTTCACTAGATTTTATTTAGGGCTATCAGATTAAAGGGGTCTGAGTACATGTATACACCACACTTCTCATATTCTAATTGTAAAAATAATTTTTTTATGCGTCGATTTCTTTCGGTTTTACCATTGAAGTGTGGTTGTAATGTGGCAAAATGTGAAAAGGTTTAAGGGTTATGAACACTTTTGAAAGGCACATGTTGAAACCTTGCTCAATAATCAATAGTTTTTTACTTTAGAAAAAAACAAACTTTATCCACCTGCCAAAAACTGAAATTCTATATGAAGAAAAATCACCCCGGAGGATGATGCTGTCAACACCATGCTTCACTGTAGGTATGGTGGTATTTCGGTGATGTGCTGTAATAATTTTTATGCGAGTACCAAACATTCCATTTGGAAAATATGACCCAGGAGTTCAAAAGTGGTTTCATTAGACCATAACAAATTTTGCTGCAAGATTCTAGAACATTTCAACCAGATCTGAATTTTTTTTTTTTTTTAAAGAAAATAATTCGGTCTTGCAACCCCAATATTTAGCAGACATACATTCACCGGCCACTTTATTAGGTCACCTGTCCAACTGCTCGTTAATGCAAATTTCTAATCAGCCAATCACATGGCAGCAACTCAATGCATTTAGACATGTAGACATGGTCAAGACGATCTGCTGCAGTTCAAACTGAGCATCAGAATGGGAAAGAAAGGTGATTTAAGTGACTTTGAACGTGGCATGGTTGTTGGTGCCAGACGGGCTGGTCTGAGTGTTCCAGAAACTGCTGATCTACTGGGATTTTCACGCACTACCATCTCTAGGGTTTACAGAGAATGGTCAGAAAAAGAGAAAATATTCAGTGAGCGGCAGTTCTGTGGGCGCAAATGCCTTGTTGATGCCAGAGGTCAGAGAATGGCCAGACTGGTTCGAGCTGATCGAAAGGCAACAGTAACTCAAATAACCACTCGTTACAACCAAGGCATGCAGAAGAGCATCTCTGAACGCACAACATGTCGAACCTTGAGGCGGATGGGCTACAGCAGCAGAAGACCACACCGGGTGCCACTCCTGTCAGATAAGAACAGGAAACTGAGGCTACAATTCGTACAGGCTCACCAAAATTGGACAATAGAAGATTGGAAAAATGTTGCCTGGTCTGATGAGTCTCGATTTCTTGATTTGGCGTCAACAACATGAAAGCATGGATCAATCCTGCCTTGTATCAACGGTTCAGGCTGGTGGTGGTGGTGTAATGGTGTGGGGGATATTTTCTTGGCACACTTTGGGCTCCTTAGTACCAATTGAGCATCGTGTCAACGCCACAGCCTACCTGAGTATTGTAGCTGACCATGTCCATCTCTTTATGACCACAGTGTACCCATCTTCTGATGGTTACTTCCAGCAGGATAACGCACCATGTCATCAAGCACGAATCATCTCAGACTGGTTTCTTGAACATGACAGTGAGTTCACTGTACTCAAATGGCCTCCACAGTCACCAGATCTCAATCCAATAGAGCACCTTTGGAATGTGGTGGAACGGGAGATTCACATCATGGATGTGCAGCCGACAAATCTGCAGCATCTGTGTGATGCTATCATGTCAATATGGACCACACTCTCTGAGGAATGTTTCCAGTACCTTGTTGAATCTATGCCACGAAGGATTAAGGCAGTTCTGAAGGCAAAAGGGGGTCCAACCTGGTACTAGCAAGGTGTACCTAATAAAGTGACCGGTGAGTGTTTAGAGAATACCGGAGATCGTTGTCGCATGTAGAACACAACCAGACCCTGTTGGAATCTCTTGCAGCTCCCTCAGTGATGCTGCCAGCCTCTTGAAAGCCTTCTTCCAGTTCCAGTGTTGTCTGCTCATAAGTTTTGAAGAAACATCAGCTTTTACTTAATTTTTTTTGTACGTTTTCTTTACATAACGTTGGTGTCCTACATTGTTTCTCTTTATTGGTGGGAAACTCAGAAATGCTGAAACTGAATCGCTGCTTTAACAAAGCATCCGTTAAATTGTGCATACATTTACTAAACCAGCTTATTGGAGCTTTTTATTTTGTGTATTTCTTCCTCTAATAAATGTTTGTTTTACACTTGAAATATGCAAGATATATACCACAGTAAATTTTTGACAGACCCTGTATTGCTTTATTCACTGTAAAATATAGTTTTACAGCAGATAAAGGTTTCATGTAATGTTAGAGGAAGCATGATTGTACCTGCAGATCAACTTTTAGGTATACTGTTTGTGAGGCTGGGCTTTGCATCTACAGGATTGGCGGGGTTTTCTAAACCTGTCAGTCCCTCATAAACAAAACAGGGCATTCCTCTGGCATGCCCTAACAGCTCCGGGGAGTAGGAGGAAGTGGCTTCTCTAGAAACACCAATATTGCTTGCCTGCCAAGGAGATCTGTTCAAACAGATTTTGGCTTTGGAGTGGAGAGGGTGTGGATGTAATCACAGCTAGCCAGGGTTGTGTTTTTCTTCAAAAAGGTTGCTGCACAAAACATCATTAACTGGGTTTGTTCAATGGGATGACGTCAAATGTGCAAATTTGGCTTTAAAAAGAAATGGTGACAAGAGTTATCGTGCTCTTATCACTTTTGGATAAGTGTGTCAGTGAAGATATGAGGTCTAAACTGCTTGATATAAAATGCAATAAAACAGGTACAGAGTTGGTTACTGTCACGTTATTTGACCCTATTAAAGCTCCAGGAGCAGCAGCCCTGGATGGACACATAACCCATACAGTCATGGATCCTAAACATTCTAAGCTAAAGAAAGAGGGAGGAAATACATTGTTCTTAGGGATGTCCCGGTCAAGATTATTTCTCCCTAAGGAGAAGCCATTTAAGGATAGGCATAACATCATCTAAAAATCCAAATCTGATGCTTCATTAAAGTCAGTGTTTGAAAACTTAGCAGCTTTAAAGTGCAATAAAATATCCATCCATTCTATATACACATTTCTTCCATATGGGGTCGCAGGGGGAGCTTTTTTTTTTTTTTTTAATCACCAGCGGTTTACAGACAAGAGACAGGGTACACCCTGGACAGGTCGCCACTCCACCGTAGGGCAACACAGGACAAACAACCACGCACACACCCATTCACACCGAAGGGCAATTGAGAGAGACCAGTTAACCTAAGTCATGTTTTTGGACTGTGGGATGAAGCCAGAGTACCCAGAGAAAACCCACGCATGCACTGGGAGAACATGCAAACTCCGTACCTGATAGCTCAAACTCAACATCTTCAGTAAACCTTTAGCTTACTACTGGAGACATGATGCCATCTATAGCAGTTTTCTAAAGTGCTAGGCTAACATTAGGATGCTTAATCTGTGTCTGAATATACCTTGTTGATCATTATTTTTATAATATTTTGTGGCACTAGAGGACTGAAGCCTCTGTACATGGGTCGGACGCTTTACCACTGCGCCATCGCCGCCCCAATCACTTTTCTTGTCACATATTTCAGTATGGTTCCAGAAAATTTGTTCTCTTGCTTGTTGAACCAAAGCGCTTTTGTTTGGACATCATAACATTTAATGTCTAGTTTCACCTCCTCTCTGTGCAGTTCTCTTCCACACCGACGGCTGACTAAGCACAGCCCACAGAGCAGGTTAAACTGCACTGACAAACAAGGAGCTGCAGCAGGCAGTCCAGTCTCTGTTTCACTGTGAACATCATGGTGCAGGATGATTAAGGCAGATTCAGTAGATAAGATGTGTTTGACCAATAATAACAATATGAAGCTTATGCGCACAAAAAAGGCCATTATTTTTTAAAATCATCCATAGAAATTATGGCCTCATGGTGTTCCTGCTGGAGGCGCAGGACAGCAGGACAAAAACAGGTACTATGAGTTGATCGTTCAGATCATTTAAAAATGCCTTGATTGGGATCTAGAACTGATGACTGGGATCTACTCTAACCACCCTGATTGTTAACTACACAACTAAAAAGACATAATTCTATTTAGTGTCTTTTACTATGTAATGTCTTTCCACTGATATTTGAGTTAGTAGGCAAAAGTTACCAGTAAGAGCCTTTTATGGCTATTTCGATTGTTTGTACAAAAACAACTACCCAAAATATCAAACTGCAATACCTTGTTTTTATTGAGGGTGTAAAAGTGCTGAGTTACCCCTATTCTAAGAACCCGAGTATGCTATTTTTAAGAACTGTGCAGTTCTTTTTCCTTTTCTGTATATTTGCCGTTACTGTACAGTCTCTTATTTCTTATTCGTTAATAAATGTTGCTTTTGTGTGAATCCGCATGCTTCCATTTGTCTCTTTTGTGCTTATGTTCTCTATACGTTTTATTCTTCCATATCTGTTCCTCTTCTTAGAATGTTAGTCCTAGAGCAGTGCTGGCAATCTCCTTGTAAAACAAGGGATCAAAATGTGCATCTTGATTGGGAATAGTGTGCTAAAACCTTTGGTGACGATTCTTTGAAGGATGGCTAACCCTGCCTCCCATTCACTGCAATTAAACGTCCTCTCTGAATCTTCTTAAAGCCTTAAATAAGACTGTTTTTACCATATCATCTAGATGGAATGCAGTAGGCACGTAAAGATCCACGTTGTCTTTAGAGGTCTCTGCCTCTCAGTCCAAAGGTTTCTTTTGACACCACCTATAGTTTTTGCTCGATGACTGTTTGTTTCTGCTCGTCTGCGTTTCTGTCTGCCTGTTTGATGAAAACGGTGATGCAGAGGTGTCTCCAGCCCTCCTGCACCACAGAAAAAGTGGGAATTACCATAGCAACCAGTGACTAGATATTTTTTGACTGTTTGCTTCCTACATTACTCAGTAATTTTCTTTTTATTATATGCTATACACCCAGCATAACGGTGTGAATTGTAATGGTATAGAAAGCAGGAAGAGGATTTTCAAAATAATACTCCATAAATCAATATTATTACAAAATAGATTCCAAATTTCTGAGGACCTTGAAAAAGACAAAGTTGATGTATGTTGTTTTTCTGGCCAGTATTGGAAATCTTTGAAATTTCATCTAAAATCTCTTTTTAATGTTCTCTTGGGAAAATTCCTCATT
Organism: Crenichthys baileyi; assembly: GCA_036173005.1. NCBI lineage: Eukaryota > Metazoa > Chordata > Actinopteri > Cyprinodontiformes > Goodeidae > Crenichthys > Crenichthys baileyi. The sequence continues at coordinate 378,736 of JAHHUM010000635.1, forward strand.
TAGTTGCAAAATAAACTTGAAAATGTTTTAGATGTCACAGAAATACTGTTCATCCGGTGGACCCCAGTAGGCACTGGCCACCTCTATAAAACCCGCTATTGAAACTATTTTTTATGATTTTTTTTATGAATATGAATTTCAGAGGAAAGGCCAATCTTCTGGAATTCTATGATATCCATCCATCCATTTATTCATTGTTGCATAACAGAATGTCAGTTTTTGTTCATTGCAGCCACACCACCCTAGCCCCGACCCCCTAAATATGACGGTGCTTAATAAAACAGCTCATATTCTGATTTTGTTTTGCCAACCACTGAAAGGTTAGCAGTGTACGGAGCCCGCGAGGGGACATGGGGGAATTTTTTTTCTTTTGCGTACCCACGCAATACTTTTGCGCTCGCTCGCAATACTTTTGCGTTATCTCGCAATACTTTGTGGGAGATCCGTTTTTGAGATTTATTGAGTTTTATTTTGAAATTGGCCTTAAATAAAAAGGATCTTCAATCAGACTTAAAGACAGTTATTATCCACAAGCTGTCAAACTACTGAACTCCGGACAATAATACTGCGCGAAACCACATCTGTGACACTTTATTTGCTTATTGCTGCAGCATGATGTGTACTTTTTTTGCACACCACTTTTGTTTTTATCGTGATTTGAACGGTTCTTCTTATCCTAAGCATTTAATCGCATTGTTGACTGCATGTTAACCAGCATATGACAAATAAACCATATCAATGCCATATCAGTGTTGTTTGTTTTGTAAGCAGTTTGTCATCTGTGCTTCTGTTCCAAAATGCACAGCTTTCCCAAGGTGATTAACAACTTTTGCGAGCGAACACAAAAGTAATGCGTGGGGACGCGAAAAAAAAAATTATTACCCCATGTCCCCTCGCGGGCTCCGTAGCAGTGGGCTGTGGCCCTCATCTAACACCCCTTTTAAAACGTTTTGAAGGACGTCATTTTTATTTATTTTATTTCATTTACTCTCAGCCTCCACAACTTGGATTTATTTTTACAAAGACAATTTCTGAAGTTTACCTGTCAGTTTGGTTTAACCATAAAACTATGACACATTTCAGCGACTTGCTTTATTTCTGCAGCTCCTCTTCGGTAAAGGTACACCTGCAATCAGTGTGGACTCCACCTGTAATAAAAAAAATTATTATTGCTTAACATCTGACTCACTGTGTTTGAGTTTGCATGTGTGGAGGTGCCGATGGGCGGGGCTTATATGGCCGCTGCTTATCTCCGCCTTTGGACTCCACAATAAGTGCCCTTAGAAGGAAACCCTGTCAGCCTGAGAACTGGGGAGCATTTTTTTTTGGTTTAAACTGACTCTCGATCCTCAGTTTAAAAACAATAAAAACAGAAAGTACTAAAATTCACTTTTCTGCTCAGTTACAAGATTTCTGCATTCTTGAATATTACCATTGGGCTCAATATTTTAGGTAAGTGCAGCCTATTTAATATAAAAACCTTTACACACCTTTATTGATTAATGCAGAACTTTTTTATGCTACTTTACCAGCTCTTGATCATTTAAGTAAGCTTCGATTGTTGTGACTAGCTCTGAGCTTTATCCAGGCTATCAATCCACAACCTAATCCGTGTGTGTTTGTTCTGCAGGATAATCTCCACAAGACTGTGTCGGATAATAGCAGCAAGAGAGTCTCGGTGTGGTGGTGGAGGTGAAGGTTTCCTCTGGTCTGCTGAAGCCGCGCAGTGAGCGTCGGCTGCGGCTGTGACGCGGACATGGAGATGCTGCGGCGCTCCTCCGTGTTTGCGGCCGAAGTGTTCGACCGATCGCCCAATGACAAGGAGCTGGTGTCCCAGGCTAAAGTGCTGTGCAGAGACTACATCCACTCCAGGCTGAACCGAGCCGGGATCGGCTGGTCCAAACCTGAGCAGGGAGTGGCTGCATCAGGAGGAAAGCTGGCGGAGGTGTCCTCGGTGGTTCAGTGGCTGGGTGAGTCTCTCAGCTGGCTGGGTTAAAAAAGTGTTTCCCAAAGACTGGGTCGGGACCCCATTTGGGGTCGCGGAACAGCAAATGTGTGGTCTTCGGATTCTCATCACAAATCCAACTAAACAGAATAGAAATTATTATGGTAAAGCGTATTTATGCTATAAATGTTAGAATAAAAAAATCAGTTCTTAAGGTGGATAACAACCTGTTTGCTTATGAAAATGTTCACTATGCTGTTTATCAACAGCCTTTCATTCTGGAAGAAAACTACGTAGAACTGCAAAGAGAAGGAAGTTTTCATCAATGAATAAAATTACATAAAATGTTGGATTATGATGAAAATAAAAAGAAATAAGGTCAAAAGCAAAATTGCCTCAAAGCAAGAAGGTCCAGGGGTTCGAATCCTGGCCTAGGATCTTTCTGCATGCCAGTTTGCATGTTCTTCCTGTGCATGTGTGGATTCTCTTCAGGTGCTAACCCAACCGTCCAAAAACATGACTGTTAGGTTAATTGGTCTCTCTAAATTGCACTTAGTGTGTGTGGGTGCGTGTGGTTGCATCGTTGTCTGTCCTGTGTGTTTCCGTGTTGCCATGTGATGGACTGGTGACCTGTCCAGGGTGTACCCCGACCTTTGTTCAATGACCATTGCCAAATGACCACAGATGGCTAAATTGTTACATTTTTAAAATATTTTTTCTGAGCACTTGTGATCATTATTCGACAGTCATCTAATGGAAAAAAAAGAGGAAAATATGGAGCAAAAGACCCAAGAATCAAACCCAGCGGCATCTGTGTCAAGGACTATAGGCTCTCCCCATCTGCTTTACCAACTGAGCCACACAGTGTCCATAATGGCTAGGTTGTTAGTATATTCCACTGGTTAGAAGCTATAGCTTGACTGTCTGTGCTGCCTGTAGATGCCTGTAATGAACTGACTTAACCAATCGTCGTCTTTCCCACTGTGGGAAACTTTGGGATGAGCTAGAAGTTTAAAGCCTCTCTCTGTTATAAGCAAAAGACAATTATAAAGTCTGTTTAGTTAGATGACAAATATAAGTCATTTTGAGCATTGGACAATTAATTGAACTTTTTACCTATTAAGTAATGGAGAGAAAAGCTAGATTACATAGTTCTTTTTCATACAAATCGTGACCACTCATCTCGTGTTCTCCTTTTCAACAACAAAATCTTCTGGTAATGAACATGGAAGGCTACATCAGTGCAGGCAGGTTTGGCACAATATTTCTGGTGGAATCAATCTCTGTTTGAGCCACATTTCAGAAGTCTGAAAGATAAACCTTCAGTTTCAGTGAAACACCTTAAGGGAATTCCTTTTAACTTAGGGGATTATGCAACCTTTTCTCACCAGGAGGCATTTCCTAATACAAAAAAACCAAAAAAACAAATTAATCTGTTTCCATTTGAGGTCCATTTATGGCCACACCCCTGTTTTGGGAGAGACATTTTACAGGAAGCTGCACAAGACAGAAATTGAGCCTGGGAATCAAGTTTGTACTTAGGGAAATATCCAGTTGAGTTAGATGCTAGAGTCTATAGGAGACAATGTAATTTGGAATTACACAAAAATGCATGTAATTTATGTACTAAACATTCCACTTGAATCAAATTTTGAGAGGAAAGTTTAATATTTGTAAAAATCTTCACTTTTCTGTTTTAAATTGGAGATGAGATCTGGAGATAAATACCACTTTTTATTGTAAATATGCAGTCATAGCCTTAAGGAGCCCCTAAACCATGATACAGGAGGATGAAAAGCACAGTAAATTCATAAAAGGCAGCAAAATCCACATTGATTGAATGTGTTTATAAAGTTGATAATTAACTGAGTTTTGTCCTGGCGTCCTGCCTTGATTGGTCACATATCCTTTGACTACCACTCACCTGATCATGCAGACAGTTTAGCCTGCTCCTCCTCAAGCTGTGCAGAGGTCTGATAGTCAGTCCTTCACCTGAATCGGAAGTACTAAAGCAGGGAGACTGGATCACCCGGTGTGGCTGCAGCTGCAAAACCCTGAACATATTGCACTTGCGTATAGTATAATTGCATCCTTATTTTTCAAAGCTACTTGCTATAGTTTTTCACCCATAGAACAACGTGCCGCAGTTAGGGAGATGCCTCTGGTGAGATCCCAAAAGGCAACTGATTATTGATGTTGTTTTTTAATTTTATTCACGTTTTAACCAATTTCCTCATTTAATGGCATTTACTTGTTTTCTGTATGGTTGCAGCAAAATGTTAGGACAATGTGTGAGAAAATGACATGGGTTTCAGGAAAATTCGACAGCAATAAAATATGGCTTGTGAAGTTAATCAAGGCAGCCTGGGAATGGTCACATTTCATTGTCTTCAGCGATCACTTTTAAACAAAGTTGTTATAAAAACAAAATGGACTGGACATTGTGATCCAGTGGTTTTAGGTCCCAACTATGTTTCCTGCAGGGCTGCTGCCTCACCTGCTAAAAATGATCTCCAGGCAGACTTAAAATGAGCCCAATTCCTCCAGTTAGCGCCACCATGCTTGCATCTCCAGTAAAGCCTATACTATCACCATTGTCCTAGTTAGCAAAAAATTCCAATTCAGCTAAGAGTTAAGTCAAAGAGTGTATGAGTTCATGCATCCAGAGCTACTACCATGTAACTGAGGCGATACAAGCAGAATATGCAAACCAACCAACCAGACTGAATCTATATGTAATCAGATTGGTCCCAGTTAAAGATGATCTGAAGATAATCATTGTCATCAATAAAGTTTTCAGTAGTGATATTAGAGCAGGGGGGGGGTCATTGGAGTCAAGGTATGGCTCAAATGTAAGGTAGAACCCGTCGCAACTCAAATGCAACATGAATCCTTCAGAAACGTTATGGTGCACCATAGCATTTGCTAATGCCAGCTGATCAGCTCCATTCTTGTGCCTCCTGTTGTGTCATCAACCCAAATGCAGGCGCACAGTAGTTTATTTTTCATTCTGTGCCCTTTCTAAAAACATATTTCGTGAAACCCTACAGTGGAAATCCATACCTTATTACCCAGCTGTGTTTCTATTGTCAGTGGACATTTTGCTAGGGAAATACAAATGAACCACTGGATAGTATCTTTAACTTACTGTGTATTAAATGGGGCTATATAGCATTCAGGCAGAGAACCAAGAAGACTAACTGAATTCAGATTTTTCTGTTCCGGCCAGGTGATGAGTTGGAGTTCCTCCGTCCCAGCGTGTACCGTAACGTTGCTCGGCAGCTGAACATCACAGTGGCAATCGAGGGCGTGGTGTCCGATGCCTTCATGGCTGTCGCTGCAGACATCTTCTCAACAGGTATGTCTTCCTTTGCTTAACCATATGATGCACAATGTATTTCATTGGGATTTTTATGCAATTGACCAGCATAAAGTAGTGCATAATTGTGAAGCTAAAGGATCATGTGTTATGGCTTTAAACTGTTTTACAAATAAACATCCAAAAGTGGGGCATGTTGCCTCCCTGATGCCCCTAAATAAAATCCAGTGTAACCAATCACTAAATCGAGTCCACCTGTGTGTAATTACATCTCAGCATAAATAAATAAAAAAATTGAACAAATAGCATTGTGAAGATTAATGAACAAAGTAGACCAGTAAAGGAAAACTTGAGCAGTTTAATGCACGGTAAGGTTATAAAACAATATTTCAAGATAGAACATCTCACAGCCATCATCTACCAAAGGAAAGGGTACAGCTCCAAAACTAACCTACTAAGACATGGCCGTCCACCTAACTCATTGCAAGGAGACCATATTTAGATGAGCATAAATTAGATAAGCAGCCAAGAGACCCATAATAACTTTGAGCTGCAGAAATTCACAACTCTGGTGGAATCTGTTGAAAGATTGTTAAATTGTGGACTCCACAAATCTGCCTGTAAGAGAAGAGTGGCAGGAAGAAAGCCATTCTTTTATAGAAGGTCCAGTTTGCCAGAAGCCATGTAGAGCACACAGCAAGCATTTTGAAAAAGGCGCTCGGTTCACTGACCTAATTGCAGAGATCTGTGTAGCAGAAAACACTGTCCATTACCACAGGGTGAAACGAGGTAGCAGCATCATGTTGTGGGGATGCTTGCAGAAGCGAAGCTGGTTGGAGCTGATGGGTAGAGTTAAAGATCCCGAAAGACCTACTGTTAATTCAAGCGAGAAACAATAGTATGACAAGACTTCAATAATATTATCATGAACAGTCACTCTCCATCACCTGTGACTGAGATTAACCTGTATTGCAAAACAAAATAGACTAAAAATCCAGTCTTTAGATGTCTAAAGCAGGAAGAGACACCCACCAATAAATATGCAGCTGTAAATGCAGCAAAAGCATTGACTCAGAGTGGCTGAATACCAATGCACGCCAAACTTTTCAGATATTTATGTGTCAAGCATTTAGAAAACCATGCAAACGTTTCTTCCAATTTTCACAATTAAACACTACGTGGTCACAAAATCCAGATAAGATGCACTTAAACTTGTGGAGTGAAAAGTTTAATGGGTCTGAATACTTTTGCAAAACGCTGTAAGTGGATTGAAAAGCAGTAACCTGCTCATAATAACAAAGGAAGGTGTGTTTGTCATTTTGTGAGAAGCTCCTTTTAGGAAGGAGGAAACTCAGAGTTTAAGGCAAACACAATAAAGATACTGAGCAAAAAGGGAACTTTTTGTACTTCTCTTATGCATTTTCAATCAATTGCAAAACATATAACTTTTACTAAGTAAAATAAAAATCACTTAAAAGTTAGAACATTACTTTTTAAACCCCTTACTGTGAAGCCTGAGCCCAGGATTCCCCATTATTTAGAAGCATTTTGGCGACCCCTTTATCCCCTGCCAGGAAAGGAACTTCAGTGGAAAACCTTCGGTCCATATTAGGGTAAAATGTTGTCAGACGTGATTGTTACAGACAGTTTGGACCCCACCCAAGAAGCTCAGGCATGAGTCTAGGCTGGCTTTTTTCCTCTGGGAATATAGCAAAGATGAGCTGCAAAGGTGGTTCAGAGTTTATCTGGACTAAATCAGGTTAGTCTGGTCCTCAGTGTAGCTGCAAAACAAGGAAATCCGATTAGAGATGAACTGTCTTTACACAGAAATGTCTGATTAGATTTATTACATGAGGGGATGGAGTTCTAGTTTATGGCTCAAACCATCAATAAATGCAGAGTAAATGTGGGGAACATAAATGTGGGGAACTGGATCAGATAACAGTCCAGACGAGTCACTGTGCCGAGAGGAAGTCCTGAGCAGCTGGAGATCATGACCTCAATGCCTTATCCACAAGAGCTTAGTCACAAGCTGCGCTTTGTTGAGCAGAGATAAAAAGAAGTTACAATATTTTTTTGGGGGGAGGGGGGGGTCCTTCATGCAACTTGTCAATTCACTCCCCCCGCAGTTCCTGTCCTCTGTGAGCTTGGTTCAAAAACTAGCATCCTTGGCTCACATGTAGCTTAAACAGCCTTCCCTCACCTCATTGTTTTGGTTCGAAAGTATTTTTAGTTTAAGGTTCAGTCTCTTTAAGTTTTCCTAATTTTAAACTGCACTATACTGTACAATTTCTATTCAGTGCAGAATAATCCAGTCCAGGTTTAATCAGTCATGTGAAGTAAATGACAGCTCACACTCCTTTTAAGAACAGCAATGTGTGACCACTGCTATAAATATAGTTGTTGAGACAGTTTTGATCTGGGGGAATTCATGCATTGTTAGAAAAATGCCAAGGTGGAAAGACATCAGCAGTAATATTAGAAAAGTTCTCATCTCTCTGAAAAGAATATGGCAGCATGCCTTTGGCTTGCAAAGCCATTTTGACAGATGACACCAAAGTAAAGATTTTTGGTCATGGTGCAAAAACCTAAACACAGCATATTAGTACAAACAACTCATATCAGCTGTCAAGCATGGTAGCGGAGTGGTGATGATGTGGGCTTATATTGCAGCCATGTGATCTGGGCACCTTGCAGTGACTGAGTTGACCATGAGCTTCTGTGGTCACCAAGGTATTCCAGAGTTAAACATGAGCCTCCAATTCCAACTAAAGCTTGGCCTAAACTGGGTCCTGCAACAGAGCAGTAGTCCCAAACACCCCACAAAATCTATAAGTCCAGACTTCAGCCTGACCGTAATGTTGTGCTGGGAACTGAAGAGACCAGTGCAGAAAGAAATGCCCGCAAACCTCAATAAGCTGAAGCCATGCTGAAAAGAATTGCAGGCCAAAATTCTCCCACAAAGATGTAGGAAACTGATAAAGCTGCGATAAAACTACTTCAATTGGATCCTGGGGTGTACTCTGTGTTTTTACAGTTTTTCCATTTTGGCATTTCTGTTTCATAATGACGGCAGTGTGGAATCCGATGTGTTTCTGTCCACCTGAGCTTAGATTTACATAGTTTTTGAACCAGGTAAAGACCAGATCTTTCTTCATTCCTGATATGCAAAACCCTTAAAAAATCAAGTCCAAAGGGTTAAATAGCGTCTTTTACTGTAGTTTTCCTGACACCTACTTTGTTTCAGAGCTTAGATCAGATTTAAAATCTGAATCATGTTGCTGTAAAAAAAAAAATGCACTGCAAAAAAAGCCATTAGGAAACAAAATGTGACCTGTCCTGTTTAAATGAGAAGTAATTACTCATTTGGATCACTGTCCTCATCTTTCATTTCAAATTGTTGCATTTAGGCTTAAAATTCAACTTGTGTTCTTCAGGACTCTGCAGATGTAAACCGATGTGTTAGAAAGTCCAGAAAGTCCCTCCTGGAACCTTCAGATTCCACCATAAAAGGGAAACCTGATCTGTTTTAGGAGGTTCTAGAGACTGCAGTGACAGTAGATATGGCTGCAGCTCAGTTTGTGTGTCTTGCACATATAAACACCACAGAAATAGTCTGAAGCTTTGACTGTAAATGACATGGCAGCATTTACCAAAAACCAGCTCTGGAAAAAGGATCCGCTCTCTATTGTCTACATGGTGTCCTTAACTCTGTGTTCGGATTGTGTCTCTGAGGTACACAGAGGCACGTAGGCCTGATCCCTGGCAGCTGCAGACGTTTTAATAAGTTTACCCATCCACCATCAAAAGACCTGCTAAGCTGGCAGAGACATGAGCTAAATTAAAGTCCAAATATTCAAGAAGAACCTTCTTTGTACTGTAAGCTTTCTCCTGAATCCTCAACTGTTTAATCATGTTTCAATTTCTAACCTTTAAATGATCTGCATCGCTCAGTATGTTTGCACATTAGACTGTAAACCTTTACAAGGTGATGCGGGGCAGTTTGTTCTGAGTTCCACAACTTGTGTCTCCTACCAGGTGTGACGTGGGGGAAGGTGGTTTCCTTGTACGCTGTGGCTGGAGCTCTGGCAGTGGACTGTGTACGCCATGGTCATCCAGCTATGGTCCACACCATCGTCGACTGCATGGGGGAGTTTGTCCGCAAGAGTCTGACCCCCTGGTTGAAGAAAAGAGGGGGCTGGGTAAGAAAAACACCCATTTTAGAGATGTACCAATCGAACTTTGCGGCTGACTTCAGGTTTTTTTGTACAGTTTCGACCTGTCAATACCAATTTCTAAGAAATTCAGATTTCATGGTGTGCAGTGGTCAGTATCTATCAAAAGGGGTCTAAGAAAAGAAGTTTACTAAAAAACAAAATTCTTTTCAAATACATCAGATTTATATAGATTCAGTATTTACAATATTGTCTTCATTACTTACTTAGCATTTCTCTGTGGCGTAATGAATGTCATCATCTGGGTCAGGTCCTGAATTGGTTTCCTGGTCCAAGATTGTGATGTTTAGATCTTTGGGACATTGTATCATTTTAAGCTTGGCATGATGCTTCATCATACAGTTGATCACCAAAATATGCCTGTATTGTAGGGAAAGAGTTGCTCTCTGATCCTACTTGGTCAGAATTGGGAGCAAGCTCAGATATAGACTGCATGAAAATGTTTACAACATGTTTTAGGTCTATTCATTTGTTCTTCTGACATAAGATTTTTTTTTATGTACCAGATAACTTTGCACCAGTCTTCTGAAGTCTATCTTTCTACTTGCTATGCATTTCTGTCTGTCCTTTTATGTTTTTCTTGAAGAGAAGTGGTTTCTTCATAGCTCTTTTGTTGCAACACCATTGCCCAAAAAGTCTTCGCCTCAAAGTGTTTACAGTAACACTCACATCAACCTGTAGCCACTGTTGAGCAATTTCTGCAATGGTGAAAACCATTTCCTCAGTAGGAGACAGTTTAAGAGCTTGCTGGACATTCTTGAAAATCCTGAAGTCTTCTTTAGAACTGAACATTCATTTTTTAACTAGCATTTTTTTTACCTACTAACATATGTCAACCATGTTAACATATCTTTTTCTATTGAATCTCAAAGATATATTATTAATGTAAGGAATCTTGAAGGAATTATGTAAATAATATCCAAAGATCCAATTCTCTAACTTGACTAATTTGTCCAACGGTTATCAGTAAGTGCCGTTTTTATACTCTGACCTCCAGGATGTTCTGCTTTTTTCTGGGTACCATTCTGATTCAGTGTCTCTTTTTTACATTTCCATGTGGAACCATTCACATTGATCCTTTTTTGAATCTCCTTTTGGCTCTGTTGCTTCTGGGCATTCTTGTTGATGTCTGAGTTGCTGATTCATGAAAACCCATGGAGCTCATTATCTTTAACTATGGCTAACCTTTTTTTTATGTAACTGGGGAAATGAAAGACTTAAATATAAATGCCAGCTGTTGCATCCCTCATCCCAAATCTAGTGGAAGGGTGGATCCACAACATGGGACACATTGTCCCTGAACTTTATTGTTTAAATGGATCAGTATAATGTGGAGGTAATCCTTCAGAGAGGATGATGGTTGGCCTTCTGTAGGGTCCTCTCCGTTTCAAAAGTGAGTTTGATAAAGTGTTTAAGAGACAACAAAGTCGGGCACAAGGGATGAAGAGCGATCAACAACGTGTTTCTGTCTGCTTTGCTGGGAAGCAAACAAACAGGCGCGCGTTTGGTCAGAACCATGGCTCTCATGCCTATAGTGTTTTGAGGATAAGTGAAGTGTGACAAAATGATGAGTGGTGTATTGTGCAACTGACCTTCCAAGCCCAAATTAGGGAGTGACCTGTTTTTCAGTGAAGCACCAACTAATCAGACCCAAAAGGTTCTCCACAGAGAGGTGGAGAACCTCATGTTGTTCCAGCATGTTGGAAACCCAAGAGAATTCAGAGGGTGTAAGAAGCAGGGGATCTGAGGAGGGAGACGTGTTTAATGTCAGGGCTGACGCTGAACCGTGCTGCCTGGGCTATTTCCCTCTCTGTCAAACTAGTTATGTAAACTACCTTGTAAGAGTATTCATAACCCTTGAAGCTTTTCCACATTTTCTCACATTACAAGGTCTCTGTTCACTAATGTTCTCTAACAAACCACTAACAGCATCATGAAGATCAAGGAGCAAATCAGGGAGAAAGTTATAGAGAAGTTTAAAGCAGAGTTGGGTTAGAAAACAATATCCCTATCTTTGAACATCTCACAGCGGTCTGTTCAATGCATCATCCAAATATAGGAAGAGTATGACACAACTGTAAACCTACCAAGACATGGCGGTCTAGTACCAAAACCGACAGGCTGGGCAAGTAGAGCATAAAACAGAGAAGTAGCCAAGAGGGTCAACAGCTCAGGTGGAAGAAACTGTTGACAGATCAACTATTGGCTGTGCACTCCACAAATTAGCCTTTATGGAAATGTGGGAAAAAAAGCAATTAAAAAAGTCATGTACAAGTCATGTAAATGACAGAGCACACATGTGGAAGAAGGTTGTTCTGGTCTGATTAGGCCAAAATGTTGAATGCAAAACACTATTTGTGGAGGAAAGTAAACTCTGCGCATCATCTTGAGCGCACCATCAGAACAGGAAATCATGGTGGTGGAAGCCTCATGCTGGGTGAAGGCTTTTCATTTGCAGGGGCAGGAAGCTGGTCAGTGTGATGTGATGATAGGTGGAGCTAAATACAAGGCAATCCTGGGAGAAAACCTGTTAGCTTCTGCCAAAGACATTCAACTGGAGTGAAGGTTCACCCCAGAGGCTAATTGGATGTCCTAATACAGCTTCACACTACACTTATAAGATTGTGGTGTCAAAGTTTTATGTGAATCCTGTCTTTGCCACCTACTTCTACCAATGTCTTCCTCCTTTTTTTTGGTGTCTCCTCACAGGCGGATATAACGAAATGCGTGGTGAACACCGGCCCCACCTTCTACTCCCACTGGTTGGTGTCTGCTGTCTTTGCCTTTGGACACTACCTGAAGGCCATGGTGTTGTACCTTCTCAGGGAGAAGTGAAAGACTGAGTCACACACTGGATCTGCCAGCACTGTGCACCGTACCAGCACCATGAGAGCATTCACTGTGTGGGATTATGTTTACACTCTTTTGCACTGAGCCTCAGTCGATGATCCACTGATCTCTGCTGGCTCGGTGGGCTTCCGACTGACTATTTATTGTCAGCGCTGCTTGTATTAGGGCACACTTTTTAAGTGAGTTTACACGATCACGCTTTTGTGACTTTGTACAATTTGTTTTTCAAACTGCTGCGATGCATGCATGCCGGTATGGGTGACTTGCACCCCCCTTGTGGCAATCATGGGTAAATGCTTCACGTTGATGAACAACCAAGACATTTCCAGGAGATCATAAAGCCTTCAGCAGCAGTTAACTGAACAAAGATTTCCACATATCTCATCATGGTGGTATCCATACCCCCAAAAACCATTTTCACTATTTGGGCTTGATTAATGAACTGAACAAGAGTGTGTGGAAAGTTACTTGTACTTCATGACAAATGCACTTTGCCATAAAGGATACAAAGTACAAAGTATTCAAACCCACTGAGCTTTGTCGCATTTTGCCCTATCACAACCACACACTGTAACGCATTTTACTTGGATTTTATAGGATAGACCAACACAAAGTAGTGCAGGAAAATAACAGCATTCATTTGTATTCCAACCCCCATAGTGAATACTTTGCAGAACCACCTTTTCCTGCAATAATGGCTCTGTGTGTTCGTTCAGGGTGATGTGCGGTGTTCGTTTTCCATCAAACATAGCGTTTGCATGTAGGCCAGAAAGCTCCATTTTGGTCTCAGAACACCTTCTTCTACATGTTTGAACGTAACTTGAAAGCTTGAAATATTGTTTTATATCCTAACCATTCTTCAGATGTTTAACTTTCTCCCTGACCTGCTTGTTGTGTTCCTTGGTCTTCATGATGCTGCTTGTTCTCTGACAAACCTCTGAGGCCTTCACAAAACATCTGGAATTATACTGAGATGAAGTTACTCATAAAGGTGGAATGACTGAATGATGAATGACTTTGTGGTGGTTTATCCCATGAAATCCCAATAACACAGGTTTTTGGATGTGTGAACGTCCAAGGGGATTACAAACTTTTGCAAGGCATTGTATTGTGTCAGTATTTACTGCTAAACAAGTAGTTGGTGGCAGCATTTACCCAAAGCAATGTTAAGTTAGTTGAGTCATAAAAAGGTTTTGCTGGTGATCTCAAGTTCTTTTGTTCTGCGAAGGTGTTTAGAACCTGAGTTGAGGTTAGAACTGCTTTAGACGGGAAACTTTACATTACACACTCCTAACTTTGCAGAGTACTTTTTCACTACTCTGATTTTTCTGCTACTTTTCCGTTTTTAACAAGTCAAAAACAAAAATGATTAAGGAACATCAAAGTATGGGCTCTGTTCTCTTTAAAAAGCTTCGTTTTGAGTTCCTAATGAAATATTCCAAGCACCGCTATGGTTAACACTGAGGCTGAGTCATGTTGCTGCACTGTAAAGCACAATGATGCAGTTTGTGAGTAGATTTTATTCCATGAATAATTTCACTGCTGTGTGTAGCATTAAGCTGCCTACAAAATAAATACATTTGTCATTTATCAGAACTGTAAACAATAATAAATGCTTAAAAACATTTTCATTTGTTGCAAATGACTGCAGTTTGTTTTGGCAATTTAATGCATAAATAAAATTTTTAATCTGTTGACTCCCTATTATGCAAAATGACCATACAAATCTTAGTACTATTTTTACAATGATCAAAAGAACACACATTTATTTTGTCCTCTGTTCAATTTGCTCTATATTTTAAAGATACACTGTCTAACCAAAATGAACACACCCCTGGAAACCTTCACAAGGTATTTTGCTTTCGATCTGGGGTTACTGCACACATTTTGCACAAAAACACCCATCTCTGCGACGCAAAGCCCGTCTCCTTCCTTACCGTTACGATAGCTGGATAGTCTCATGGTGTTTATACTTGTTACTTGATTGAACAAATGAACGGGCCGCTTTCAGTTCAGGCATCTGGAAAATATAGCTAAGGATTAACCAGACTTGTGGAGGTTCACAACTCTCTTTCTGATATCTTGGCTGATTTCTTATGATTTCTTTTTCTATGATATCGCACAAGAAGGACGTATGCTCGAGGTGACTGATACATCTAGAGGTGTTCCTCCAGTTAACATAAATGTGAATTAACCTATCAAAATCATGGCATCATGGTCTTTCGGGCTCTTTTTAAACATATAGTACGCGAAGTGTATGTAAAATAAAAATGATCTTGGATTACTCTAGCTTTTTGGATATAGAAATCATAACCATTCTAAACATTTTGTATAATTTAATGTAAGCTGTAAGCTTACATTAAATTAAATCCACCCACAGCCCCAAAATGTGTGTGTTATGCGGTTTCTCTTAATTCTCCCTAAATGTGAGTGTGTGTGTCATGTGTGTATAAGTGTTTGTACTGTGTGTGTCTTTGTTCTCTTGTGATGGACTGGCAACCTGTTCATGGTGCACCCCGCCTCTCGCCTGATGATCGTGGGGTGGTCACCACCACCACCACGGGTATAGACAACGGATGGGCAGATGATCACATCATTGTGAGAAATTCATCACTTCTTTAAGAACAATAAAGGATTTCAGAATTTCACAATGATTCAGATCAGTGAGTGTTTAGATCAATAGACAAGGTCTGAAAAAGACACAACTAAAAGAGACAAATGATATTTATTTGCAATCAGTTAAAGCATTACCGTGGAACATTAACTAAACAACTGTTGTGGACGAAAAAGTCTTCACATCTCAGTAGTACGGCTCTTACAACGTCCTTGTGGGTGATATTCAGTTGACAGGAGTAACTGCTCATTTACTTCTTGTTTGCGTCCGTGACTGAACTTACAAATTCAAACCGTTAGAGGGCGTTCGCCCATTTTTTAAACGCCCATTGTGTTCTGCGAAGAACGCTGATTTGCCTGTGGCAGTTTCTATTGGATGATGAAAGAAGCGTCCCGCCTCCTCTCAAATTCCGCAGTGGTACTGTCCTTCCATTGGTGTAGCAGGTTGGAGTGCAGAGAACAACAAACAAGATAGGGTGACGATCGTCGGGATGGATGCAGGTTGGCAATATTTTATAGGAAATTGGTGTTGTTTTTGTTTCTCTAACAGCCAGTATTAGCAACAGAAGTACTCACGGTATTATCATTGAATACACTGATATATTGCTCTGTTTGTCTTGTCAATACTGACAAAGCTAGTCGTGCTATAATGTTTTGTAGCCTATGTGACGTTAACCAGCTAAAGTGATGACTAAAGCTAACTAACGTTAGCCTAATATCATTGGGAAATTAGCTGTGAGTCTTCGCGTTGACAGCTTGCTATGCCGCTTTATAAACTCAAGCCATGATGCCTTGTTGTCAACTGTGGCAATGTCATGTGTTGCTGTAAAGTTCCCATCTTAATAAGTTACTCTCTTTCCTTTTGTTTGCCGCTTATGTTAACATAGCGTTACGCCCAAGACAAGCATCTCAGTTGATGCACCATCTCAGCAGGTATTTAGTTACAATTAGCAGCGACTGCTAGAAGCTAGCTTGGCTGCTGGTTTAATTGTCTCTTCCTGCGACGGCCAACAGCCCCGTATCTGTAAATGACAGATCTGTTTGATCTCCAGATCGTGTTCTTCATCAGCAAAAACATCTAAAAGTTTATGGGAATTCAGTTCCCAATCAACAGAGTGGCTGATGCGTTTTAACAGATGAATGCGCCAGAAGTAGGTTTGTCAGCATTTTATATACAGTTCAGTGGTGTTTGTTTTTACTCACAGATGTACATTGAAAATAACAATGCGACTGGATAATAAAGTATAGATTTCCAATGCAAGGATTCATGAAATATAGAGCTTTCATTGGGGGAAAACCCTGTGAATTCTGCTGTTTTTATGTTGATGACAATACAAAAGGCAATAGTAAGCATAGGGCCAGACAAGCAGTTTTTAACCTAGATTTTAAAGTATTCTAGTTGCTTTTGAACTGCAAGGGGTTTTACCTTACTGTTTGAGCCAGAGTTCGCCCCCGATGACCTCCAAGCCATGAGGGATTCTTGTGTGGATGAATCGGAAGCAGTTTGTGTGACGATATCAACGATCATTCCCAAATCTGTTTATATTCCTGTTTGAAAATGTTCATCCAGTTGGTTTCTGTGAGCATTAGTCACCTTAAACAGCTACCTGATTCCCCAGTACAGTGACACTGCAGTCTGAAGTCACCCCTCAAACAGCTCAATTTCTGATTGCTGAGTTATTTTTAAAAACATAAAATTTCAGAATTATTCATTAATAACACAATGAAGAGATTGTGATTTATTTTTTCTTTAACACTGTTGTCCCAACAAATCTCCCCAACCTCTGATCTTGGTCACTAAGATCTGAGTCAGATGTGGGCACAAATTTAAATAAATAAATCTTCCAAGCAGTCTTTTGGGTGAGATTGTGTTAATGCACACACTGACATTTCAGTGATTGAAATATAATATATTATGATGCGCTACAGCTGAATGTTTTTCTTACCTTTTCCCTCGTGCGTTGACCTGAAGGATGATAATGGTACAGGCTGTACTGCAGGTGCTTCCATGCTGGGCATAACTCGTTTGGCTCATCCCGAGAATGGCTGCCTGGTGATCATTTTCCTAATAGAATGCACTGATGCTTTTGACAAGAACTTGGCTTCAAAAATATTTGCCAAAGATATTTGAAAATTAAATCTGGCCATTCTTGTGCGCCTTGGTCTTCTTGCATTTCCATGTGTTTCACTGTTGCCAGATTTCCCTAAAATCTATGTTGTATTCTGGCATATGACGTCAATATTTTGCTAAATAACCAATTCTGAAGGATGGATGAAATAAAAATATACAAATAAAGGTTAAAAAAAAACAACAGAAAAAAACCAAGAAATTTAAATGGACCTGCTGAAAGCAACTCAGATCATCAGTTGCCTTATGTGATGTCACCAGAGGCATGTGTCGGTTTTGGAGGTTAGAATTTATCTTGATTTAATAACGCTTTACAAGACAGCAAAACTAAGAAACAAAGGAATTTTACACGTTATTCCATGGGTGACAAAATATATATCTAAATCAGTTATGGCTGAGTTTGACTGGTTAGCAGCTTTAAGAGCATCACACCTCACCTCCGTGGTGTTCACTTGCAGCAGGGCTTTTGACTTTGAGCTCACTGCTTCCAGAGACTGACTGTGATAAGTCTGCAAACACAGATAATGACGGAACAACGCCAGACGTGTCCACTAAATCAGACATGCTTAAACTTTTATAAAGGCACACCTAAACTGACTATTTTTGCCCCGCAAGCCAATGACACAGTTCTTATCTCCAAACTAGCTTTTATTAGTATTTGGGGGGAAAATACACTATATCGCTAAAAGTATTTTGTCTACTTTTTTTGTTGTCACATGTCTAATATGAGCCATCCTAATTGAAAGAAGAAATGTTTTATTTTAGGCTTACTGTGTAAAAATAAAACTCCTGGAAGTTATTGGGGTTCTGCTCAGCCAGCTAATGGACACAGCATTTTAACTTCCCATTGTCTCATAGCTTATATCAGCCACAACACATTAACAACAGCACTCAACAGCCCTGTTTCATTAGAACTGTCGTCTTCTTGCTTGCAGCTACGTTAACATACGACACACTTCGCTTTGGAGAGTTTGAAGATTTTCCTGAGACCTCGGAGCCTGTGTGGATCTTGGGGAAAGAATACAATGCACTTACAGGTGGAACTTTCTCTCTGGTTTTCTTCTTATATCATACTAAACCACTGTACTTTTTGACATGGATGTGTTATGTGTTGATTTCTTTGTTGAATGTAGAGAAAGATGAGATTCTATCAGACGTCACGTCACGACTGTGGTTCACATACAGAAAAAACTTCCCGCCCATCGGTGAGTTGGCGCCACATCTGTCTGTTAAACTCCAGCTCCGGTCATTTATGCTTTTAGTTCCGGATTGTGAATGTGTTACAGGAGGCACCGGGCCGACATCGGACACAGGATGGGGATGTATGTTACGGTGCGGCCAGATGATTCTCGGAGAGGCGTTGATGTGTAGACACTTAGGCAGGGGTGAGACACCTAACAGATGCAACAGTTATCATTTAGCAACTAGGAACTAGATCATACCACTGCATGTTTTTGGCAGTAATTACAGATGTGATAACTGGCTTTTTGTTTTCAGACTGGAGATGGGCCAGAGACCAGAAACAAAGAGAAGAGTACATCAGTATTCTCAACGCCTTCATTGACAAAAAAGATAGCTATTATTCCATCCATCAAATCGGTGAGTAGTGATCATCAGACCTCTCAATGAGATCAGGAATGCAGTCCGCCGTTCAAAGAGTTCAACCAAATGTTTTTCTTTGTTCCTGAACGCTGCAGCCCAGATGGGAGTGGGAGAGGGAAAGCCTATCGGACAGTGGTATGGACCTAACACCGTTGCCCAGGTTCTGAAGTAAGTACAGGACAGGATTGGGTTCCAAAGCTGTTCTGTTAACTGGAGGTAATAATTAGGTGTTATTCCAAATCATAAAAAAAATATTCGTGTACAACTACACGAGGCAGGCAGGTTAAGAAAAATCCTCACCTTTAGACACACAGAATCTGTTTGTGTTTGTAGATTCCTGTCAGTTAAATCTGCCTCATTTCATGAAAGACTCCCGGCTTTATTTCTTTCGTTGACAACTCGCTGTTAAACAAACATCGGGGCTTTTGGTTTGTCCTCCTATCATGTTGTCATCCACAGTCCTGCTGTGGGTGAGATCCGGGGTTTCAATTACAACAAATCAGATCTTCTGAGGTATTATCTGGGACTGCAAACAACAGCTTTGGGACTCGCTGGGATTTGGGGGTGGAACTTAATTTTCCTGTAACAACCGTGTTTTCACTGGAATAAAACTGAGGAAAGCTACTAGTGAATTAAATCCTCAACAACACATAGTTTTGGTTGCTTAGGTCACATCTCAGCCTTTATTATATGTTATTGTGTTGTTGCTCATTCCCAACACATCCTTATAAGTGAAGGAAGAGTGTGTTCTTTTTTCAGCCAGCTGGTTAGCAGTGCAGAGCAACAGTTGGTTGAAGGGAGAGCACTGTGCTACTCTATGCTCCTTACAGCTGGAAAATAACCGCAGGCACTTTGTTGATTCTCTGGCCTCTCATTAAAGGAGCTTTAAACTGTAGGTGTGCTTTGATGGAAGGATTCACAGTTTTAAAACTGAACTCACTTCACCTTGATACCGATACCAAGTCCAGTTCTACTATTGTAATTAGTTACCCATTACATATTGTGAGGTCCAGACTCGCTGTCAGTGACTTGAAACCCCCAGATCTGCATGTCTTTGGCTTTACTTTATCCCCAAACCCGACAGCGACTGTAAACTGAGTAAAAAGCCGTAACACTGTTTGACCATTAAAAGTGAAATCAAAGTTGGTAGCACTCACATATGTAAAACCGTCATTTGTGGTTTCCCTTCCAGGAAGCTGGCTGTGTTTGATACGTGGAGCAGATTAGTTGTACACGTGGCAATGGACAACACTGTGATCATCGAGGAGATCAGTGAGTGCAGCTGTGTAGCAGCTCAGCGTTTCATCACCAGAGGTTCTTTAAATAGCACTCCAGTTTAAAATGTTGGACTTTGCCTAGATTGTTTACGCAAACTGCAGCTTCTTGTATTCCGCCCAGTTTAGTATGTATTTAATAGGGATTAAAAGTTTTGTAAGATTAAAACTTGTAAAAAATGTAATAAAAAAGTATTTTGATCATATTTTACTATTTTACTCTCAGCACACACAGCGATCTCTATCCTTTCTGTCTAAAGCCAAATTCAAATTCTCTAGTGCAGCTTATATTAACACATTTTCCTGACATTTTTCCTACAGAGCGTCTTTGTATGCCGTGGCTGGACCTTGCAGGTGAAGCGGAGGGAGAGGGCGAGGTCAATGGCTGTCTGGAGGGAGCGTGCGCTCTGGCCGAGGAGGACACGGCTCTGTGGAAACCACTGGTCCTGCTCATCCCTCTCAGGCTGGGCCTGAGTGACATAAATGAGGCCTACATTGAAACCCTCAAGGTTAGAAAAATCTCCACATCCAGGAGGTCCTGGTCCCCATTTTATTGCAGGTGTTGTTTAAAAAAAATGCAGGTGATGATTGAATTAAGCGCTTTGTGATTAAACACAAATGTGTACTTACTTTTTTACATACTTTTGATGTCTAGTTTTTATTTCATTAAAGAGCTTAAAATTCCATTAAAACCCAACTTTAACTTTGACACAGGCAGCTTTATATTCAACTGCCAAACTCAGAGGTAGCACCTTAAAAAGTTTTCATACCCCTTGAATATTTTTCACATTTTGTAACATTGCAACTATAAATGTAAAAGTATTTTACTTGGATTTGATGTGATGGACCAACACAAAGTGGTGCATAATGGTGAACTGGACGGAAAATGATAGATCCTCCTCTGAATCAGTACTTGGAAGTACCTTTTACTGCATGTAGAGCTGTAATCCCTGGACTATATCTCAGACACCGTAAAACATCTACAGATCTGACCTGCTGCTTCTTCTTTGCAGAATAGCTCAAGCTCAGTTAGAATAGGCTGAGAGCATCTGTGAACAACAATTATCAACTACTACCAATTTTTAATTAGATTTAGGTCTAGACTTTGACTGGCCCATTCTAACACATATTATGCTTTGCACTAAACCATTCCATGGTAGCTTTGGCTGTGTGTTTAGGGTTATTGTCTTGTTGGAGGATAAAACTTTACACAGTCTGAAGTATTTTGCAGCCACTAACAACTTCTCTTCCAAGATTGTTCTGGGTTTAGGTCCATCCATCTTCCCATCAACTGTGATCAGCTTCCCTGTCGCTGTTGAACAAGGAACAAAGTGGGGTTGATACATTCAGGGTGATCCCCAGCTTTAGTTTTCTTCCACACAAAGTCTTTGCATTAGAGGTCAAAAACTTTCATTTTACTTCTGACCAGAACGTCTTCCATGATTCTACATGATTTGTGGAACTTTGGGAAAAAGACTTCCTATGGTTTACTTTCAACAATAGCTTCCTTTATTCCACTCTTCCATAAAAGCCAGAGTAACTATGGGATGATGAATCATATACCTGGCCTGTCTGCTGTGTTCTTTGGTCTTAAATATGCTGTTTTTTCCACCAATGTTCTCTAACAAACCTCTGAGGCCTCCACAGAACATCTGGATTTATACTGAGATTAACTACATATCATTGAACCTTATTCACTAATTATGTGACTAAATTATGCAGCTGGTTGCACAGGATTGTATCGGGACTGAATATAAATGATCACCACAATTTTCTGATTTTATTCCTGTAAAAAAAAATGTTGACCCTCCACTTCACAATTATGCACTAGTTTCTGTTGATTTGTTGTAATGTGACAAAATGTGTAAAAGTTCAAGAGGCATGAATCATTTTGCAAGACAATGTTTTCTTAAGAGCTGGTATTCAGGAGCTAATAATGACTAAATCAGTGAGACTTGCTTAAGCTTGTGAACTTGTCTCCTTAGAAACTGAAATGCCAAACTTAAAACTGAGCTAAATTAATCTATGGAGTCGGGGTGAGATCAACCCTGTTGTCTTTTCACAGCAATGCTTCATGCTGCCTCAGTCCCTGGGTGTTATTGGGGGGAAACCCAACAGTGCCCATTACTTCATTGGTTATGTCGGTATGTCTGATCTCATGTTTGTACTATAAAGTCTCAGCTGTGCACTGTGAAAAGCTCATACTCATCACATTTCTTTCTTTCCCTAACTGTTCTCAAGAGGCCATTTTCGTTGTGAACTCATCTCTTTGTCTCCAGGAGAGGAGCTCATCTATTTAGACCCACACACCACGCAGCCTGCAGTGGAGCCGTGTGAAGACGGTCAGGTCCCTGACGAAACGTACCACTGTCAGCACCCGCCCTGCCGCATGCACATCTGTGAGCTGGACCCGTCCATCGCAGCGGTAAGACGGACGGGGGAGGGGTTTACGGCAGGGAGCTTTAGAATCTTCAACAATAAGGAGACTGTTGTGATAAAGGTGTACAATTTGGTTTAACTCATCTTCATACTTTCCTCATGTTTGCCAGGGTTTCTTCTGCAAAACAGAGGATGATTTTGATGACTGGTGCATGCGCATACGAAGGGTATGTCTCGTTTCACACTGAAATAAAGCAACATTTGCGGTTAGAATAATTGACCTATTCCATTGCATCTCAGCAAAGTAGAATATCATTAGAGGATTAATAAGGATTTAAGAAACAGAAATGCTATGTTGTGGCCACGTTACGGTCTCCACAGTAATGAGGAAGATCGCTGACTGGACAGTTGTCCGGCATCCTCATTGACACTCTCCACAAGGAGGCAAGGCACAAAGGGTCATTGCTAAAGAAGCTGGCTGTTCACCAAGTGCTGCATTTAAATTGTACTGAAAAGTTGAGTGGAAGGAAGAAGCGTGGTAGAGAAAGGTGTACAAGCAAAGGTAATGATCACAGGCTGAAGAGGATTGCGATGAGGCGACTGGACGAAACTCATTAGGCGTTGACTACAGCCAAAAGCTTCAGTAGCCACATAGATGTATCTGGAACATGAGCTACAACTGGTGCGTCTCTTGTGTGGAGCAAGTCCTCAACCAGAGACGTCAGAAACGCCTTACCTGTGCTGAGTTTAAAAAAAAAAGCAGACTGGACTAGACTGCTGCTCAGTGGTCCAAAGCGCTGTTTTCATGTGAAAGTAAGTTTTTGTTTCATTTAGAATCAAGATCCCATAGTGGGGAAGGGCAGATTTCAGAATACTTGAGGTTCACTTCAAACGTTTTGGAGCTTTTCATGCTGGAGGAGCCCAGACCCAGCAATGCAGGGCTTTCTGAACAGCTCATCACTGAGCGCATCGTCTTCTTCGACTTGCAGCACGCATTCGCCGATGTTGTCCAAAATTAGAGCGAGAACGTCATGAAACCTGAGTTGAATGAGCTGCTCTTAACACTGACGATGATTTTGTACAGCTGCAGAATCATCTGTATAAACATGCAGAACAAAATGCAGCAGGCAAGACTTCCCTGATAGTTTTCCTCTAATTCCAGGTCTGTGCTCTGTTCCATCCCTGTCATTTCATTTCTGTCCAATGGGAGCAGCCATGCTCGCATGCATGGCTTTATTTACAAGTTATAGTTTACTTGTAAAACGCACCAAACAAAAAAATAAAGTCGGCTTTTGGTCTGGACCAAACAAGCGGACCAAAGGACTTTCCTGGTGTGAATACAGCCTAAAACTACCAGAAGTATAATACTGTCTGTGTAATAAGTATGAATGTTACCCATACATAAACGTTTGATGTTGTAATTTATTGAGATGCATCTGTGTGACGTTGCTTCTAGTTGTCCTGCAAGAAAGGGGGTCTTCCCATGTTTGAATTAGTAGACAGTCAGCCCGTCCACATGGTCAGCGTCGACACCCTTAACCTTACTCCTGGTAAATCAACTGCATTCATTCTTTCTTTTTAAAAATCTTTTCAAAATGTTGTAAACGGAAAAAAATATATTTCATGGCTTTTCTGAATTTAATTTTCAGATTTCTCGGACTCAGACAGGCTGGAGCGGTTCTTTGATTCGGAGGACGAGGAGTTTGAAATCTTGTCCCTGTAAGGAACAGAACGAACAATGATTTACTGTTATGAACAGTAGGGGGATGATTCAATCTCTTCTCTGGATCAGAAGAGAAGCCTGAGGGGGTGAACATTTATTAGAGACGTCTTGAGCCAGTCCAGCTCCAGTGGCGCAGTCCGTGGGTGTTAACACAGCGTTTTCATCAGCCTCCAAACGCTCCGTGTCCTCCATCTAGACTGGCCGGTGGAAGCTGTAGCAGGAGCTCAGGATCAATTCTGTATGCACATCTTCACACGTGTGGGTTTCCATTTGAGTCTTAACACTTTCAATGTTTATGCTGAAGTGATCTGGTGCCTTTCCCCGAGTCCATAAGTCAAATTGCCATTACGATTTTATGTGAAATAGACCCACAGTGGCTAATGATGCCTACGGCTTACGCAGTTTGTCCACTAATATCTGAAGTCTTTAACAGCCTGTAATGAATCCAAATCCAGAAAGGAAAGTTGTGCTAGCTGCTGATGCAAAGTATCCTTGCCAAGTCGAGAACGTACACTAGTTTGTTTGAAAATTATTTATTTAATCAAAGCAACATATAGGCAAGTGACAGAACAACAGACATGTAAGAGGACTGAAAATAAATCACAACTGTTTATCTCTTCCTGGTTTTGAAAAAAAGGTCATATATTACATCTGTCATGTTGACAAGAAGGAAGCGATCCAAAGTGTTATGTGCAGAGAAGACATTTAGTTGCTATGGTTTCTTCCTGACCTGTGGAGACTCACTGCCACAGCTCCCCTAGTGGCGTGTTCTGAGCTTCGTTGACAACATTAAGGCTGTGTGTTCTGATGTCGTGGTGAACTCCTTCAATATTCTGTGAGGCATCAATTACCTAAAAAGCGATTTGATTGAATTGTTAGATCTTTGGTTATATCACAACACTGAATGACAGCCAATGACCTTCATACCTCCCAGTTTACTGATGAATCCTTCATGAGCTGCTCAAACCTCTCCTGAACCGCTTTCTGGAAAGTACTGGTTTCATATCGCTCTGTGCCAAACTGGCCTCGAAGAGCGGCCTCGGCAGGGTTCAGCTGCAGGAACATAACTAGGTCGGGCTTCGGCAGCCCCACGTCGGGTTTCATGCACCAGTCGAGACAGAAGCCCTGCAGACAATAAGCAGCCCAGCTGTTGCTCTTCAGACATGTATGAAAACATTAGCAGGTGGATACAGTTTTTGCCGCATAACCTAAAAACAAAAGGGAAAACTGCAGAGAGCACTCACTGGCTTGGCGCTGGTAAAAGCAACTCCGGAGAAGGCGTACCTGTCCACAACCAGAGTGATGCCCTGCTCCAGCTTCTTCTTCATTACAGGCCTGTGAGTGATATACACAGCAGGTATAAGTGACAGGGCTTTAACGGTTGCAAAAATATTCAAACCTTTTACAACAAACTTCTGTTTATTTTATGTCATCAACCAACACAAAGTAGAGGATAACTGAAGTGGAAGGAAGAGCATCCATGGTTTTAAATAAATAAATAAATCTGAAAAGTGTTAAGTATTCAGCCCCCTGCTACCACTAAATGAAAATCCAGTGCAATCCGTTGCCTTCAGCAGGCACCAGACTAGTAAATAGTCCACTTTTCAGATTTTTATTTGTAAAGAATTGCATAAACCCATGTATTCACTTCCTTCTACCTTACAATCATGCACAACTACATGTTATTCTATCATACAACGTCAATAAAATGCATTTTTCCATGACAAAATGTCAAAAGTTTAAGGGGTATGAATTACAGTTTAAAAAGGTAACAGTCTATCAAACATATTACATTTTAGACAGCTAATATTTTTGGGAGAAGAGATAAACCTGGATAAACAGTCTGATAATAAAGTCATCAGACACTCTGTAGAAGAACAAAATTAGAGGTTTGAAATACACCAGGGGTGCCAAGTCCAGTCCTCAAGCGCTACTATCCTCCAACTCTTAGATGCATCCCTTCTCCAACACCTCGTTACCAGGCCTCCACAGAGCTGAATGACATGCTGATGAAGTAATTCAGCCATGTGTTTTAGGTGTGTTGGAGGACAGTAGTTCTCAAGTACTGGACTTTGGCAACCCTACGGCCATTTTGGTTTAGTTAAACATGGACTAAAAGCCTTAAAGTCCTTATTTCTATGAGGCTTGAAACTACCTAATGGGAAATGTTTGAAATCATTCAGATATAGGAATGCTGAATTAGTATATTTCACATGAATTAATATTGTTTATATTTAAAACATCCTCCCACTTCATATAAAACGTACAGCACAATATTCTCAATCAGGGTCCAGATGGTCCCAATTAAACATCCTTCAGGATTTCCATCTTTATCCAAACGTAAAGCATCACTGATTTCCCATGTTTTACTGCAGCCATCTTGATGGCATACGTCATGGATGACTAGTGTCTGCGAGAATATGCGAGTCAGCAGTTAATGTGCTGAAAGTAGTGTTACAGAAATACATGGTCAGCAACAAAACTACTGAATGACTACTGAATGTTAAACGTATGCTTCGCAACATAACATATTTTATTGGGTAATCTTGAATAATTATTGTCCGAACCCTAAGTGTGATTTCCTACTGCATTTTGCAACTATACAGCACTGCGGTGGAGTGCAGCGACTTACACCAGCTCCCAGCGGTTGGCAGAGAAAAGCAGGTGCACAGTGTGGTCCTCCAGGTCAGTCTTCTTCTCCAGGTAGGCGCTGATCAGCTGTCCAATCGTTGTGCTCCTGTCTGCAGAGACACGACACCACGTTCATGTCAAATTCTAGGGGGTAAAATCCCGAATCCTTCACACACCTGAACGAGGGATTGAAGAAATACGCTAACACGTTCCTATTGGCGTCTAAGAATGCTAACACTCCTCACCGGGAAACCTCATCATCTCTGCCGGGCGGCCGCTCTGTAGCAGCGCC
Organism: Crenichthys baileyi; assembly: GCA_036173005.1. Classification (NCBI taxonomy): domain Eukaryota; kingdom Metazoa; phylum Chordata; class Actinopteri; order Cyprinodontiformes; family Goodeidae; genus Crenichthys; species Crenichthys baileyi. The sequence goes on from JAHHUM010000635.1 coordinate 405,727, forward strand.
TGAACCAGCTTCTTGCACTGCGTCGTTTTCCCAGCTCTGTCCACCCCCTCCAGGACAATCAGAGCGCCTCTTTTAGACGCCATTACTGCGTCAGCCGTTTGTCGGAGATATGGTGAGGTTCACAGGAAGCCTGTTACAAGCTAGTCGTTCTTTCTTTCTAGCGAAAAGAAAAACTGCTTCAAAAGTCCCAACACGATTTACCCGCCATTTACCGAAGCTTTGCATCTACAGGAAGTACAACCGACGCACGTCTTTTGTTCTTCTGGGTTTGTTTTCACTGCCATCAACTGGACTGGAGGGTAGAAGAATGCTAACGGAGCATAAACATAATAAATAAATGAATAAAATGTTAATTCCTCTAATTTAGCTTTACTTATGAACTTGCAGTCGCCTATGTTTGACCGTGACGACGCTTGTTCTGCATTATGAACTGCACAGATTCTTCCAACACTGTATTTCCAGCGAGAGCAGCTTAACCCACTGCTTAGAGCCCCAGGGCCAGCAGGGGGCCCCAAGAGTGCTTTTTAAAGGCAGAAAACTCATCACGAAACTTTATATTAAAAGTCCAGTTCACCAAGATCCAGAGCCTACTTTTAAATCCTCTCCAATGTTTTCTGTGTTATTAACACTATTTTAAAGAATTTACAAGTGTAAAAGTTATATCAAGGAAAATCTTAATAGTTTCACTGGTGTGTAAATAGACGCAGCTGAAGTTAAATGCTACTATTTGGGTTTATTAATAGTCTGCTACATTTCATTCACAGTACATTCAAAGACTAATAACTGATCATCATCAAGCATGGTGATATAACAGATGTCGGTGATGCTGCGGTTGCTGACATCTAATGGTTTAAACCGCAAGTGAGCCTCCCAAATGAAATTCTGCTTTGGACCACAAGCGGTTTTACTTCAAGGATTGAAGTAACACATGCTTTCCTTTTTCAGTGAGCCAGTTCCATTTGGATGTCGGCCTGATTTATTCAATGTGTAGTGGAGACCTGTATGACTAATTCCTAACCGCCTTATTCATAACCTGCTTATTCTCCTCTGACTATCAATTTGATTTTGGATGTTGCTCAATCTGAAGAAGCAGCAGAATTTCACTCCTCAGGTTAGAGAATATCTCAGCAGGACAGCTATAAGTTGTATAACCACATGGGAGAGTGACAAGAAGAAAGCCATTGTTAAAAGAAAACCATAAGAAGTATTATTTACTGTTTGCCACGTTTCATCTAGGGGACACAGCAAACATGTGGGAGGGTACAAACTAGCAATGCACATCTGCCTGAACACAGCGTTCCCCCATGGTGAAACACAGTGGTGGCAGGATCATTAGAATGGTTCTGCTAAAGTTCAGACATAAATCCAGTTGAGAATTTGTGGCAAGACTTGATATCAGATGTTTACAGGAACTCTACATGAAACCTGAAAGACTTTGAGCTATTTTGCAAAGAATGTCCTAATCGGTTCTAAATGTGCAACAGCTGGGAGAGACATATCCTGACATACTTGTAAATGTGCTTGCAAAGAAAGCTGCTTATGCAGTGAGTCAGAGTCAGGGGTGGCTAAATACACACCACATTTTCTTTTTTTTTTATTTGTTAACATTAAGAAAAAATTTTTATTCCACTTTACAATTAAGCACCGTGTTGTGTTTGTGTATCGCATTAATTTCAATAAAATAAACTGAAGTTTGTGGTCGTAACATGTCAAAATGTGGAGATTTAAGAGGTATGAATATTTTGCAGAGCAGCGTACTACTGTCCTCATATTTTTCCCATGTTATGTCCTCTTTGCTCCTTTATTTTTCTGGTTTCATGACTGCTAATAAATACAGAAGTAACATTGCTGCTCTGCTTTGGGGTTATTCACATTCAGGGATTTTTAGATTTCCCTCAAAGAGCCAGGTCTTGAAAAGTAAAGGAATTTTGTCCCTTTCCACTGCAGTCCATATTGTGTCCTGTGCCTGTTAATGTTTCTCTCATCATCCCAGAAACTGTTTGTAAAGAAGGTGAAGCTGTATACTAACCCATGTGTAGTAAGATGTTTCTTTTTAATGTTTTTCCAAAATTTTTAAATGATTTTACAGTTGAAGAGAAATCTATTCACTCATGCAAAAAAAAACATAAGCTTTTAAGAAACAACAGATGTTACTTTTATAAATGAACTTGAAATAGAAGCCTAATTTACAAAGTTTCAAGCAAACAAATGCTGGCATAAATGCCACAGTCCACTACAATCAATGGTCACAGTTTATTGCGGCACATACAGATGCAAAAGAAAATAATTCTTTTCCACACTTTTTTTCTCAAGTTACAGTAAAACTGGCTGTATTGTATAAAGTGTTGTCTTCTTTATTTCAGACAGGCTCATCCTACACTTTGCTCCGGTGGCAGTGTTTCAGGGCATCTCTCAGTGCTGCCAGCACCATGTCAGCATTAGCTTTACTGCTGTTGCATCCCATCAATCCCACACGGAGCACCTGAGAAGACCAAAAACAGCCCCAACAGACTTAGCTCACAATGACAACGTGTGAGTGGCAACAAGTGTCAGTTTCTCTTACCAAACCAACTGAAGATCCCAGCCCTCCAGAAATCTCTAAGTTGTGTGTTTTCATGATGTAGGCTGTGATCTCCTTCCAGTCGTATCCATGAGGAGCGATGATTGTGGTGACTGTCGGCAGTCTTGCACGCTGTAACGAACGGTTCATGGGTTTATTCTAAACCATTGATAGCTAATATGGTTTATTAGATTTCCTCTGCATGTTTTGCTTTAGAAAAGAAATGCAGATAGAATTGGAGCCTCACCTTTTCTTTGACAAAAAGTTTGAGGCCCATGCTCTCCAGGCCGGCATGGAAATACTCTGCCACCTTTTGATGTCTTTCCCATGATTTCTCCAGGCCCTTAAATGAACAAATAGCTATTAAAAAGATGATAAACATCAGATGAAAACAAATATTTTATGTTACTCTGTTTCAGGACACCAAATAACACGGTTACAGTTCATTTCTTAGCAATACAACAACAAACTTCAAGATATTTTATAGAGATTTTATGTGATTATATCAACACAGAGTAGTGCATCATTGTGAGGTGGAGGAAATATGATGCATGGCTAAAAAGTTTATTTACAAATAATAATCTGAAAAGTATGGCATGCTTTTATATTCAGGTCTCCTTACTTTGACACCACAAAAAAAATTCGGTGCAACCAAATGCCCTCAGTAAACATCCTAGTAAGCAAAGGTAGTCCACCAGCGTATAAATGAATCTCAGCGTAAATCCAGCTGCTCTGTGATGCCATCAGGGTTTATTAGAGAACATTAGTGAACAAACCGCAAGACCCGAACATGTGTTTAGAATTAAGTTGTGGAGAAGTTTATGAATACAAATGCCCACTGCCTATTTTTCATGTGTTATCCTTTGTGTTGTTCTATCACATAACAACCAAGTAAAATCCATTACATTTTGTTGTTGTCACGCAACAAAATTTGATTAAGTTCAAAGGGCATCAGTACTTCTGCAAGGTGCTGTAATCTGATGCTGGGACCATATGAGATTGAATTTTTTGCCTAACAGTATTAGGATGAAGTGCTAATAATCTGGCTAACATTTCATTTAGTGTTGGCGTTTATTAAAATTGTTACAAAAATAAGTTCATGAGTAATTCATGTCTTGATTCCAACTCCTGTCCTACCTCATCAGCAAGGACAGCCAGGCTCTCCCTCAGGGAGTAAAAAGCGGTGACCGGCCCTGTGTGATGGTATCTGTTGAGAGGATAGAAGGAGGGCAGAGCTTTGCAAAGTGATCTTTATCTTGTGTGCTGAAAACAATCACTTTCAATCATAGACGTCTTACATCCTTGCTGGCTTGTCATCACATCCCCAGTAGTTTGCAAGCCAACTCAAATCCAAGAAGAACGATACAGGCTTTGTTGTCCGACTGAATACTTTTTGACTGTGGGCAATTTTCTTCCATTAAATGCATGTTTTTCTATTTCATGTTTACGATAGAGTATACAGTGTGCATCCTCACCATGCTCTCTCACTGAATGAAATGGGTGCAGTACCAGGAGGGGCATTCAGAACCTTTTGCGAGCCTGTGTACAAGATGTCGATCCCTACGTATAGAAGTATTGACAGAAAAACCTTTAATTGCAGTAAGGATCATTAATATCACACCAAAAAGATGCATTAAAGAGTTCTAATGAAGTGCATGGAAGACATCGTTTGGCTTGTTTGTGTTATAAACCTTGCTGGTCCATGTAGAGAGGGGCTCCTCCTATTGAAGCCACTGAGTCAACAAGAAACAGGCAGTTATACCTGGCAAAACAAATTAGCAAACATCTCAAATACTCTCATGTCCTGCATTGAGAAGGTGCTGTAGATGTGATCAGCAGGTCTTACTTGTGGCACAGTTCGCCAATGCCATCTAAAGGATGCAGGACTCCTGTGGAAGATTCTCCATGTGTGAGGAAGAAGAGAACTGGTCTGTGTTCAGATAAAGCCTGTGACAAGACAAAGCAATGAGTGCATGAGCTGTAGCAGCACCAGACTTTGTTTAATTTGGTCCAATCACTACGTCGATGTGCAGCAATACCCTTTCAATCTCTGCATTGGTCACGTAGCTTCCAGGGGGCGCCACAATGGTATTTACTTTTGCACCTGTTGGATGGACACACATTCTGTTGTTGGATCAGATCAAAATGATTTTTATGCTCTTAGAAAAGGTTGGTGTAGCTGATATTTGTTTGCATTTTAACTAATCATATTAAAAAATTGTGCAAATGCTCAAAGAAACATACAGTATCTAATAAAAGAACAGAATTACACCGTATTTACTCAATCTATATTCCTATCAACTCTGGCCAGCTTCACTGTGCCTGCTGAAGAAAAGTATTCCCACAGCATGGTGCTGCTGCTACCATGTTTCACCTTAGGCATGGTGTGTTCACTGTTAAATGTCCAGCACAAAGCAATTTGCATTTTTGTCCAAAAAGTTACATTTTGGTTTCATCTGACGAGAGAACCTTCTTACACATGTTTTCTTCATCCCCCACATGAGTTGTGTCAAAATATCTTCTGGCTTTCTTTTAAAAAAGTGGCTTTGTGGCAGATTAATGCTCTGCTTGGCCATCCTGTCATTCTAGGTAGTAGGTCATGTCTTTAGGTTTGCGGTTGTGCCATACTCTTTCCATTTTTAGATGATTCATTAATTAATGGTCTATGAGATGATCAAAGCTTTAGATACTGCTTCTAACCCTGCTTTAGACGTCTCCAGTAGGCAATCATCTTCAAAACCTTCTCCCTGACGTGCTGTTTTTCTTGGTCTTCATGACGCTGTTTGTTCACTGATGTTCTCTAGCAAACCTCTGGGGCCTTCAGAAAAAAGCTGGGTTTATACTGAGAATAACTTACACACAGGTGGAATAACTGGGGATAACGGAGTGAAGAGGTCTGAATACAAATCCAATTTGAAAGCTATGTGACATTTTCTTCCCTCTTCACAATTATACATTCATTTGTGTTGGTCACATAAAAAGTAAAAATAATAATATTGAAATTGACATTAAAGATTTTGGTAAGATGATAAAATGTGAAAAGCTTTGTGGGGTGTGAATACTTTTGCACACCACTGTATGTGGTTTAATCTTGTCCCATATTGTTTTGCTTTCAGCAAAGTGAACAATTGACTGATGGAGTGAATTATGAACCAAAGTGAGGCTCTGATCCATCTTTACTGAACCTTTGGTTCGGAGTATATTCCTCAGCAATACCCTTTTTACCCAACATTCAGGTATATTTCCCTCAATGCAAATGTTAAATGTAGTTTTTTCATTCAATCAGATTGTTTGATTGACATGTGTCCCAGCAGCCTTACCAATCCTCTCCGCCATATCGAATGCTCGCTCTCCCCAGATACCATTGACGGCTACCAGGACGCTCTCACCAGGCTCCACCGTGTTGAAGATGGCACACTCCATTGCAGTGTGGCCAGTGCCACTCACAGCTAAAGTTGTCCTGTTTTGAGTCTGGAACATGTATTGGATTCCACTCTTGATGTCGCTCATTATCTGTAATTAAAATGAAGCGACCAACTAAAACACACATTGCCTGCAATCCATGGTATGTCAGTCATGTAATGATGGTTAGCAATTCAGGGATAGGAACACCATCCGTCTATCAGTGTTCACAGATGGAGCTAAATAGAGGGCAATCCTCGAATCCATGACTGTTTCTTAGTCTTCTTATGTATAGACAACATGATAGTAGTTAAACCTGCTGACTTACCTCAAATGTCTCTGGGTGCATGTGTCCAATGACGGGCTTGGCTCCAGCTTCCAGGATGCGTGGAGGAACGTTGGAAGGTCCTGGTCCAAACATGTGACGGTGAGGAACAACCAGACGTTTCTTCAGGCATTGTGGTGGAGGTATGGAGATGGACGACATGTTTTTACGAAGCAAAGAAAAAGAGGAAAGAGATACAAAGGATGGAGGTGAAGTATTGCTTCAGTAAAGCACATCCTCCTGTCTGACCAGTGACGTCCTCAGGTCAGAAGTCTGACAGTATTTACCTTTTTCATCTTCTGTCAACTCTGAGTGCGTAACCAGCTCAGACAACATGTACTTTCCTATTTCCAGTGATAAGGAAGTCACCAAACATGTTCCCATCTGTCAATAATTGACTACTAGGCTTACTGACTATCAGAATTAACTATTTATTTCCCAGATTCTTCACTAGAAAACAGCTTTGATCAGATTTTTGGCAAAAAAAGCTATAATTTTAACAGAAGAAGGGCTGTTTTTATCATTGAAGGCCAGCCCAACCTACAAGCAATCTTTACGACTTTTCTGGGCTCTCCACAGGCGTCAGGACTCCAAAGAGCACTTGAATTTAACCAAGACAAGGTTGACAACTGCACTAGTTGTATTTTCTGCTCCTTGTATCTGAGCTGGGAAAACATGTCATGTATAACATAACTGCCTGTATGCAAATCAGCGAGTAACAGTCCCCTTTCTCCTATTTATACTCCATGTTAGCAGCTGAAGCATCTACTGTATGTCACAATGCAACAATGCATTTCTTTGGAGTGAAATAACATGTTGATTGGAGTTATATTTTACTTTTATGCACTTTTCAACTGGCTTTCAGAAGGTACGAAAAACTATTTAAAACTGTGTCCCCACCTGTTTCGAGGATAGGTGTTTCGAGCATTGGGTGTTTGTGTTTTAGTTATCTTTTCTTAGTTTATTATTTAGTTACATCTTGCCATAGCCAGTTCACTCTCTGTTGCTCATTATGGTTATTAGGGTCTTTCCATATTAGTTCATTTCTTCTGTTTAGTTTCTTAGTTATTTCTTGTGTTGTAGTCTCTGTGTTTTTTGTGTTATTCTCTTATGTTAATGTTAAACTTTTTCCCTTGACTTATGGTTCCTTTGTGTCTAGTTCAGCTTCCTCTGTGTTAATTAGTCTCCTTCCCCCAGTCGCCCTGCTCAGTACTGTCTCTCAGCTGCTTGGCATTCTCTTGAATAGTCTCACATGGTTCCCATGTCACTCATCACATCTCTGTATTTAAACTCCTTGGTTTTCATTGTTCCTATTGGTTTCTTCACAGTACTGTGTCCTGTTCGCTTCATGCCTTCCAATAGTTTTTGACCTCTGTTGTTATTAAATCTCACCATGTTGCTCCCAAACTCCAGTCTGTGTTTTGGCCCCTCTTCAACCTCAGAATACATATCAATGGGATCAAAGTTCCTATATGATGTTCCTTTAGTCAGGAACACCCTGACCTAGAGCGATGCAGAAAAACTAGTCCATGGAGTTGCATTTTTTTAGAATCAAAATGTAAAAGTCCTTCTGCTGATCCCAGTATCTCCAAATTTAGCTTCTATTAACTTCACCTTGAATCCAGAATGGAATTTAAAATTCTACCATATAAAGCTCTCAATGACCAAGCTTCATCTCATCTTTAAGAACTTGTTGTTCTACAGTCATATTCAGTAAATTATAACATTATTGAAAATTAAATTTATTTCAGTAACTCAGTTCAACTAAGTAAAACATAGATTAGTTACACACAGACCAATTTCTTAAAGCTTTTATTTTTTTATGATGATTTTCTGCTTTTAGCTAATCAAAACGTAACATTTAGTATTAGAATATTATATCAGACAATAAAAAAGACTTTTTATTACAGAAATGTGAGCTTAATGAAAAGTATGTTTACCAACTGCTTAAAGGTTGCTATTTTCTAAAGGTACTTTTAATCTGACAAACGAGCCTCATCAGAACGTCCAGAGGATTTATAGAGTCTCTAAGAGTAGAATATGAGGGAGGCTCCTCTCCTGTGGAACAAGCTTTTGTCCATGAAGCAGACACTCTGCCTACTGTATGTCTGAAGGTTTCCCTTTCGATAAAGCTTATAGAGGGGCTTGAGTTTATGCTCTGTACTGATTGGAGCTCCGCTTGGCATGAAAACTGAACTGTACGTCATTGAATTTGAATCTGAATTTGCCTGTGTTGGACTGAAATTGGATTTCAGGAGGTTACAGCACTATTGACTGTGCAACTTTAGCTTAAAGACTTAAGTTGTATATTGACCCTAAAATCCATTCCCAGATAAAAGCTATTAGCTCATAAGATAGTTGTAACTATCTATTCTTTAGAAAAGATATAAAAACACACATTTAAGGTCAGACAAATTAAGTCCACAACATTCTAAATGAACTGAGTTTTATTGTCAGATCTTGCTTCACAGCTGTGCTTGATTCATCTTCTGAGAGATGAGGAGATGCTTTCCAAGAGGTTCAGAGCAGAAGTTGCTGTCTTTGTACACCAGCTGCCCCCTCAGGATGGTTGCACGCACCACTCCTTGCAGTGTGAAGCCGAGGTACGGCGTCAGCTGTATACACACATACACATACACACACACACCCACACACACCCGCACACACACCGTTGGCCACTTGTGTAAACAGCTGTGCACAGCATAATCTTTGCAATTTATTTTTCAGTTGTTTCTTACAGATTTTAAATACCTTGTTTCTGTGGTGTATTCCTTCTTCTTGAATCTGTGAAGTGGAAACAAAGCTGACACACAAATCCAGCCTTGATGATAGCTAACAGAATATCTTAGTCTCACCTGAAAACCTGTCTCTGGGTCCCATATGACCAAGTCGGCATCAAAGCCAGGGGCCAGGCTGCCCTTCAGGTGGCCCAGACTGCTCAGGTAGGCTGGGTTTCGGCTCAGGAGCCGAACCACGTCAGCCAGCTGAAAGTCTCTCTTACTGGCTGAACTCCAGAACAGAGGCAAACCTACATAAAGAGACAAGGCACCTGTCAAATTTCAGAAGCTTCAGATAGTTTTTACCACTTCCTGGGGCTGCATAAATTAAGTCTCTACAGGGGGTGTATTTAAACACGGTAACTGGGTGTCTGTTGTGCTCCCACTGCCAGACTTTGACCACTGTGGCAGAACAGTAAATGATTGTTAGAAACTTGAAACTAATTTGTCACTGCACTGTTGAATTTGTCTCATGTACGATTAAAACATCTCTTTATTTATCTAACTAAAACTAACCCAAATTGCAAAAACAGTGTGTGAAAAACCGGATAATTTACCCGTGATTGTAAACTAGTAAGAACACTATTTGGTTCGATAAGTTTAAGTGCTTGTCTTATGTAAGATGTTTTATTTGCACACTCAATTTTGTAAAAAAAAAAATGATAAAGTCTTGTTAACAATTTCAAATCGATAAGGTTAAAGTCTGGACATTGACTAGGCTATTGCAACACATAGATTCAGTTTTTTCCAGCTGTTCTGATATAGAGTGACTGCTGGGTTTGGGTTCACTGTTCTGTAATATGACCCAGTTCTTGCTGAGGTGTTGATGGCCTCATATTTTTCTCCTCAGTACTTTGGTACTCTGAAGAGTTTCAGGTCGACTCAATGCCTGCCACGTGCCAAGCTCATATGACTGCCAAACAAGCCCAAATAATCACTCATACTCCATCATTCTTGATGAGATCTTTTTACTGGTATATTGTGCTCGGGTTCACAAATCATGATTCTCCAAATCATGCAGGTGTGCATTAGTTTTAGATATCTCTAATTTGGTCTCATCTGTCCAAAGGTTATTGTTCCACAAGTCTTGTGGTGCATTCAGATACAACTTTGCAAACCTAAGTGCAATAATGTTTTTTCGAGGGAAGAGGTATCATATGTACTGTCTATCTGGGATATCCAATCCTAGGAAGATTTTCAACCTTCCTAAGTGTATTCCCCTGTAAATATTTTTCCGCCATGTGGAATTAAGAGCTTTATGTTATTTGGAAATGACTTCCTAACCCTTCCCAGATGGATGCACAGTAACATCTTTATCTCTAAGTTCATAGCTGATGTTTTTCCATTCCTGCCTCACTATAGTCTCTTGTTTGACTCAATGACTGCAAAGCACCTAGGTCCTAGTTAAGTCTACATCATCAGCTCTCCACTACCATGCTTTACAGCTGGTATGAGGTGTTTGTGGCAAAACACAAAATACCAGTGATTTAAGGTCAAACACCTCCACTTTGGTATCATCTGTTGCCTGTGTTGTGTATGGTAAACCAAAGCTCAGCTGCCATATTTTTATCAGTAGAATTAGTAACATTCTTTAAGATGTCATCTTTATTGGATCTTTTTATAATTTTAACATGCTAACTTACTTTTGCGATTTCCCTGGCTACTCCCAATTCTAACCCCAGGGTGAAATTCCTGGGATGTCCACTCTAAAAGGGGCAATAGTCTTGAATGAGTTCCATTGATTAATCGTCATAGTTTGGTTTTTTGATGGACCAAAATGCAGGGAAGAACTCCTGAAGCCTGGTAAGATGAGTCTTTATTATCCATGGCAGGACACAGACAGCAGTAGCAAACACACGCGATCGCACATAAACTCACATAAGGAACCAGCGGGGAACAACGGAAACAAACGGGCTTAAATACAAAACTGAACATTAGGGGAAACCAGCGACAAACGTGACAAGACAATCAGGGGAAAACACAGAACAGGTGTGGGCTTGGGGTGCAGGGAGACAGAAAACAAAAGACTAGACCAGGTAAAATAACAAAACACAAGCTCAAGCACTCAAAACACAAGCAGGTATGACATTAATGCTCTATTTGACATAACACAACCTTTGTTTCTGCCCTACTGACCTTTATAAAAGTCATGAAGGGAGACACAGCAAACATGAGTATTTTCGCCAACATCTAAAAGACTGTGTCTGTTTCAAAAAACAAACCCTGCACATCACCCTGAACACACCATCCAAACTGTGAAAAAATGGTGGTGGCAGTATCAGGCTATGGGGATGCTATTCCCCAGCAGGGACAAAGAAATTGGTCAGAGTTTATAGCAAGATGAGCCTCATTTTCAGTAGTTAGGCCTCCATATGGAGAAATTGAGATATGCATATGGAATTAGAGTATTCATCCAGCATCTGGAATTCATATAACAAACATGTTGGCGGACATTAGGTTTTTTAAGCTCAATCAACCACACTAAATACCATTAGCTTTAATTTTAGGTTAAAGTAAGTTTTAACTACTACACATCAATATTAATAACATTGAGAGAATGGAGTTGATCATATTGCAATTGATTATTCTTAATAAGAAATTTAGATGTATGGAGCACCATAACACTTTTACTGCTATTTATAAACTATTTAAGTGACATGTATGGTTGATAGCTGCCACCAGTTAAATAAATGTCATAAAACAGTACCAAATTACCAAACTGCAATGATGAAATCCCTCCCCAAGCCTGCGTGAAATCCCCACTCTCCAGTTTCTTAAGATCAGGGGTACATGGGGAGTGATCAGAGACCACCATGTCAATCTGTCCAGCTTTCAGTGCAGACCATAACTGCTCCTAAAGGAGCAAATAAAATTCACATGCAAATCAAAAAATAAATAAAGAACTTTGCTTTGTTTTGTGTCAATTGAAAATAGTATTTGATTTTACAATAAGATTAGTCCGTCTACCTGGTTAGCAGAACCTCGGATGGGAGGACAGCATTTAAACTGTGTGGCCCCCAGAGGTATGTTTTCTGCACACAAACTAAGGTAATGATGGGTAGTCTCCACTGTTAAAGGGGCTCCAGCTTGTCGAGCTTTTTGGATCAGTTTCAGAGCCTTTGCAGATGACAAGTGAACAATATGGCATCGCACCCTGAAAAACAGGAAAATCATTGCTACTGCAACAAAACAACCAAATCTTTAATGGAAAAATCACCCATGCAAACATTTTGGGATTTTACATGGCCTTGCAAACATATTCATACCCCATTATTCATTATTTATTTATTTTTTACCATTTCTCCCCCAATTCACAATCATGCACTGTTTAGTATTTCACATAAAGTCCAAATAAAACACATTGAAGGTTTTGGGTAAATGTGGAAAAGTTCAAAGTATGTTTACAAGGGACCGAATAATCTCTCACCGGTATTGCAGACAGAGTTCTGTAACAGTCCGAATAGCTTCCGTCTCCATAATGTCCGGCCGGGACTGCAGAAAGGTGGAGTACTGGGAAGGGTCTAACATTGGAAGGGGTGGTTATAAAGGTATGTGTTACAAAAGGAAATTCAATGAAAACAAACTTCCTTTTTTAATTTTCATGGCATAGGCATGCAAAGATTTCTGTACATGTTTTACACTATCTTTATAAACGTAGAATGTGTATATTTAAGTTCATGTAAAAGGCAAAGGTAAGAAAAAAAGTCTTTCCAAAGTGTAAGACGTCATGCAATTTAAAGGTGTAAAATTGTTACCACCACCAATCTTCTCTGTTGTTGGGTGAACATCCATCTCTGCATGAAACTGGGGGAGACAAACCAAAATGGAGTTTAGTTTGTCACCAGAAAGTCTCTTAACAACAGCAACATGGAGGCATATCCAGTAAATCACCAGCAGGACGCTTCCTGTGCCCTGGAGCTGCTTCATGGCTGTATGGAGATCAAATTCAGCCACATGGGGAAACTCATCAACCCCACTGTGGATGAGGAAACACTTAAAGCCAGCAACGCCAGCCTGGATCATAGGGCGAAGTTCAAGCTGTGAGAAGACAAATTAAGATCTTGGTCAAGTCTTGGTACAAAACAAAGAAATATGGCACTCATTTATATGTAATGTCCACTGTTTGTCCAATGTACCTGATTTCCAGGAACAACACCTCCCCAGAAGGCTACGTCCACAAAGCACTTCCCTGTAGCCTCCTTCAGCTTCTCTTGAAAATGTCTAAGTGTTGTGGTTGGAGGGATGCTGTTTCTGGAAAGATTTTAACCAAAGGGTTTCTTAACATGTAGCAAACAGCAGAAGCACTCCATTACAAGTGTCCCTTTTCAAAAAGACAAGGCTGAAAACTTCACAAAGTCTTAAGCAATAGTAGAGAGCAAGTTAACCAACATGGCCCAGCTAAAACTTACAGTTAAAACCAGATATTTCATAGGTTTTATTCACTGTCTAACATTAAATCAGATAAAACTTTTCTTATTTCAGGTCATGACAAAAGTATTATATTTTCCCAAAATCCAAAACAATAAGAGATTATTTTTAGAGATTTTCTACTACTTTCTTTAAACTGAGAAGCTCACTATGACCTTAAAAATTTGGGAAAACCCAGGTGACGTCACGGTTTTGGAAACATCTGATAATTTGCAACATTTAAGTTCGTTGAAGGCACACATGTTGATGTATTTTAAGGCAAAACTTCAAACAGACTGCTTCCTTGTGTGACATCATAGGAATATCAACAAAAATTAGGCAGGATATCAAGAGGAGAATTATGGACCTCCACAATCTGGTTCATCCTGGGGAACAATTTCCAGATGCCTGAAGGTGCCACAGCGATCTGTTCAAAAAGTTAAAGTCATCTACTCTACACAAGATCAGATACAAGTTGTTTTTTTTCTCTCAGGGCTACCTGAACAAAATGACATCATTCTGTTCTTAAAGCCCTGGTCTGGGAGTTTTTGCACCTTGTCCTTGATGTATCATCTGGGCAGAACTTTTTTTCTTCTGTAGTGCCTTACAGCTCTTAAAAGCTTCAGTAGGAGGGCTCTATTAGGACTTCCCCTGAGCATTAAAGTTCTTGTGAAGTAGGAAATGTACTGACCAGAAAGAACTTTGTTCTTATTCTTGCTCTTGGGAATGTCCAACCATCATACTGTTTAGGAAGGAGACAAGATAATATGTTGGTGGAATGTATGTATCAATGTATGTATCAACCCTAGAGAAGCAGGAGACCTTGTGAAAATGCAGACTGGACCTGATGGTGTCAACATCCACTACTAACAAGTCCTCTATCCAAATATGCTAAAAGGGCACTAAGACAAGAAGAAGCCCTTCCTCCAGAAGAAACATAAAAAAACCTGGTTATAGTTTGCAAATGCACACATTTTTGGAAACATTTCCTCTGGTCTGATGAAACTAAAACTGATGTGCTTGGCCAGAATGGTCATCATTACATTTAGAGGAAAAGGGGGCAAGCTTGCAAGCCTGAAAACACCATCGCAGTCGGGAAACAGGAGTGGCAGCATCATGCCATGGAGGTGTTTACCTGCAGAAGGGACTGGTGCACTTCTTAAAAGAAAGAGTGCCGTTTGCATTTATAAGAAGCATCAGAGGCAATTGTTAAACATTTTTGATCAAAGTGTTGCTGTTGATGAGGTGACACCTATGAGCTACTTCAGCGATCAGGTGGAACTGTACTGCTGCTTCACACCAGATCTTTAACACACTCCAAAAAACCTATCAAGTTACATTACAAATATGGGAGTTTTTTTTTAAACCACAAACTTTTTGCCTCATTCTCTTTAGCCCTTCCACCACCCCAGCATCCACCTATGGGCTCCAAGATCAGAGACTGTCCCCTTATTCTCTCACAAGCTGAAAGAAATGTGCAGGTGGTGGAGATACCCATCACTCCATGACAAGTTGAGCAACATAGAAAATGAGTGAAGAGGTTGGAGCCTAGAAGCTAAACTTATTCAGTACTCTTTATTAAAGATGACCAGTCCAGCAGAGAGCATTTAATTAACATCCCTATTCTCAGCAGCAAGCTGGGGATGCCTACTCAGCACATCGGGCTGCCAACTCCACATTGACTGGACATCTATAAAATCAATAGAAAACTTGTTCAGGGGGCTTGTGTTGTCCCTTTCTGATGTCGCCCTGGGCAACTGCCCAGTTGGCCCGCATCAACAAAAATGCCACTGGATGTGTACTATGTATACTATAACCATTTTTCATTGTGCTTTGAGTTGCAATGAAATATCTAGCACCTAGTTTATCAGATATACCTTCAACAAACATTTTTCAATTAGCCTGACAAATAGATGTTGCCCGTTAGTTTACCTTTCCAACCCCTATGGTCTTGCATGAAAAGAAAGCTTTATGTACAATTATTTCAAAATTAATTTGCTTTGCTGACAGCTGGAACTTAATGGTATATTTCTTGTGGGGTGAAATCTCAAACTTACAAGGGCATATCCACAATGGTTGTCACTCCTCCTGCTGCTGCGGCCCTGGTAGCTGTCCAGAAGCCCTCCCATGAGGTGCGGCCCGGCTCATTCACATGAACGTGACAGTCTACAATGCCTGGCATCACCAAGCTGTCACCCACATCCAGCACCTGCAATCACACTGTTAAGTACGGTTTGGCAGTGATGGAGAATCAGAGATGCTAAATCAATTTAGAGGCATTTTTAACCTAACAGACAGAGAACAGTCAAAGCAGTGACCGCCAGCTTACCTCACAGCCAACATCCTCAGTAAAGTTACTGCAAGAGAGTATTTGCTGTATTTTTCCATCTTTGATTATTATGACAGCTGGACTCACTTCATTACCAATCAGTACTCTGTTACTTCTGACAGCACTAACTAGTGATCCAAGCTCCATGCCTGTTTTTACTGAGAGTTAATGAGTATGGAAAGATTCTCTGAGCTCTGTCTTTTGTTATCTATCCCAGCATTTAAGTGGCTCAGAGCAGAGGCACCGCCTCCCGCTGACCTGTTGACTCACCATGTTGAATCATGCACAACAGGGTGAAAGTGCTCCACAGGCAAATAAGATCAATGAGCATAGTAAAAACGTATTTCATAGTAGCTGTTGTTGCTTTTAAATAAACTAAAGTTCTCCTGTTCTCAACAGAGTTCAGACCTTATTTTTTAATGTTATGAACTCTGGCCTCTTTGAACTCATACAAAACAAGATGGAGCCGCAGATGTTGCCTTGGTACTTCACTCGCTCATATTTTGTGTATCTTTGTGTTTTTCTGTTGTTTCTTTCTGCTATACTGCATCCACTTTTACAAGAGAGCAACTCCTAAGCATCAGAGTCCTCTCTGGGCAGTTTCTCCCCGGTTTTCATCGAACCAGAGAGGTTTTCTGAGATACTGCTTGGAGGTGCTGCAGCTCTCTGTAAGATGTAAGAGAGGCAAGGAAAAAAGGACAGGAAAGTAAAGGAAACTCCAGCAGGGACTGTGCGCTCCACAGCCATCCATCTATCCACCTGGTGAACGTCTGCTCCTTGGTGAACGAAATAGATGAACTGCTCCTTCTCTGCACAATGAACTCCAACTTCTGCCGATTGGCTGCACTATGCTTCACCGAAACCTGGCTTGGTGAACACATCCTGGACAGTGTGCTTCTGTTTTCGGGCTTCCAGCTGCTTCGTGCGGACCGAAGCAAGGAGCTCTTGGGGAAAAAAAGAGAAAGTAGGATCTGCTTTTAGATAGAAGAAGGCTGGTGCACCAATGTTACACTGCAACAGAAGACACGTAGCGCTCATCTAGTCTTTTTTTATAAACTGTAGACTCTTTACTGAGGGAGTTCTCCTCGTTCACTGTGGTTGGTGTTTATATCCCTTCATCCTGCACTTCAGAAGCGAAAAGGGAGACAGCTAATCTGATAACACATGAAGAAAAAACACTTTCATCATTGTTAATGGACATTTTAACAGCACAAATCTCTCTAATGAACTACCTTGATACAGACAGCATGTTAATTACCCGACCAGAGATAAAGACACACTAGACCAATGTTACACAGCTCTGAAAGATGCATACAGGGCCGTCTCTCTTGTAGGGTCAGGAATCTCTTCCCACTGCCTGCTTCATCTGAAATCAACATACAGCCAGAAACTGAATACCTATAAGCCTGTGGTTCGTTCTGTTAGGAAGTGCACTGATAAGTCAAAACAGATTGCCTTGATGGCACAGATTGGGATGTTTTGCAAGCTTCTGCCTCTGATTAAAACCAATTAATTGATGTAGTGAGGTCATGTCACATGATCAGCTTTTGTGGGGATGTGTGTGCAGACCAAGACCTTTCGCCCTTCCTACAACAATAAACCATGTTTTTTTTGCTTCTGAGGCAGCTGCGAGGACCAAAGATGAGGCTTACCACAGTGACCAGGCCCTGCTTAAGCAGGTGAGAAACAATCTGACAGAGGAGATCAAACTGGCAAAAAGAGTTTACAGTGAGAAAATAAAAAACAGCTAACAGCAGTACTTCAGCGTGGAGGGGTTTGCAGACTATGACCAACTATAGGAGCCCTACCCCCCATGCTGTGATGAGGGCGCCCCTGGTTGAGGATCTGAACCATTTCTGCTCTAGGTTTGATTACCTGCCTTTAACACTTCACCCTCACACAAAGGGTCTACCTGCACCTCCCACCAGTAACTCTAACCTCTGTCTTCCTGACTGACTGGCAGCAGCAGGTGAGGGTGAGGCTGGGAAGCATCTTCTCCCACTCAAGCACCATCAGCACCGGCTCCAGCCAGGGGTGTGCTCTCTCCCCACTCCACTTCTCCCTGTACACAAATGACTGCACCTCAGTGGACCCGTCTGTGAAACGCCTGACGTTTGCAGATGACACCACTGTTATAGGTCTGCTCAAGGACAATGATGAGTCTGCATACAGACAGGAGGTGGATTGGCTAGTCTACTGGTGTGGTCAAAACCACCTTGAGCTAAACCTGCTAAAAACGGTGGAGATAACACTGTCCCCCACACTGTCTCCCCTTACCCTCAACAACAGTATATTTAGAAAGAACTAAACAGAATATTAGAACTCATACCCACTGTAAAGCATGCTGGTGCAAGAGGGATTATTTGGGCCTGTTTTGCAGCCACATGACGTTGAACCATCAGCTGCTTTGTTTACAATAGTAGTCTAGACTGTGGGGGGTGGGAGAGGGGGATGGGGGGGCATAAGAGAGCTTTGCAAATAAGTAAATTTATTTCATTAAATGTATTATATTGTTAAATTCAAAAACCGAAGAAATGCAAATAATTAGATTTGTTTTACGTAACCATGTGCAATTCCCATATTTTAGGGGCACAAGGCAGTTTTCCCACTTGATACCGGGGTTTTTCAGAACACATCTAGGGCCTCTGCCCCGGGTGCCATGGTCTAACGAGTGGAGATACAAGTTTATATTTGAACCGGTATGCATATTTTGAGTCTGTGTTCATTAGAGAAAATCTACACAAAAATCTAACTTTTGCATAACATTCTTGTTTTAAAAAATCATTGAAATTGTATATAATTCCATCATAAAACAGAAATTATGCTCAAATGCATAATTTAACGAGACTCATCCTCATGATTAGTGGATGTAAACTAGTTTTCCGGATTCAATGGATTAATTATTCATTATTAACTCTAGCATGTTCTGTGTCATCAGGAAGTCTGCTTTGGAGTAGGTGTGGGCGCGGCTGGGTGAGATCGCATCACGGCCTGCTCCCTCCATCCTCCTGGCGAGGCATCATGCGTTGTGACGCCAGTCCGTTTGACGAGTGCGTTTAGTTGCGTGGGTCTTGGACACCTTGCAGCATCCTTGTTATGTAACGCCTGAGAAGCTGCCAGGCGGATCGGATTAGCTGGATGAAACCTGACGGATGGCCGAGGCGGCGATAAACAGCAGAGTGTGTTCATCTTAGAGGCAGCTGCTGGAAGGAACGGGTCGACTGTAAATTCTTTGATTTTTGGTCCGGGCATCAGTGGCCTTCTGAGGGGCGCAGCCTCCTGGATCCTACGGAAGCACACCGGGTGTTTAACAAAATAAATAAACAGCCGACCAGAGGCGCGTCCCTGTTTAAGTCGGTCTCTTATACCTTTGGAGGAAAACCAATGCGGGATTGTCTCGGAGAGGACACGGGCTGGTATTTTTATTTGTATTGCACTCATCTTATCCAGCAGCCCCTGCACTGCAGAAGAAATAATGGCGGGTCCCGAGCAGTCCCAGCAACAACAGCAGCAGCAGAAGGTGGAGGAGAAGGCAGAGCACATAGATGATGCTGAGATGGCTCTGCAGGGCATCAACATGCTGCTCAACAACGGATTCAAAGAGAGCGACGAGCTTTTCAAGAGATACAGGTAATTATTTTAACTTGCCTGCACCAACAGGTACAATGTGGAAAAATGTGTTTGGTTGGCAGAGAACAACGTGTCCTGTACCACACATGATGCACCTGAAATGAAACAAAGTGAATGACTGGGCTTGCTGGTTGGTTCAGTTTGCCATCTGAGGCCAGTGGGTCTGCATGTGTTCCTTTAAGCGCCTCTCACTGTTAGACATATGTGGTTTTAATATTAGGGCTATGGCTCACAGCCTAGGGCGCTTAAGCCTAGGGAACACCAACAGCACTCAAAAAAGAGAAAAAAGTTTCCGATAATTTTTTTTTCATATTCATTGAATACAAAGCTGCCCCCCCATTCACAGCACTTGTCTCTCAAGGCACTTTACAAAGTCAGTTCAATTGAATCATACAGGTTTCAAGTCGGGTACATACATTCCGATTAATCCTAACTATTAAACAGTGCAGTCGGATTTAGATTATTATTCAAATTGGTTAAAACGTTTTCTATCTAAGGAAACCCAGCAGAATGCATCGAGTCAGTGATTTGCAGTATTCACTCCTGGATGAGCATGTAGCGACATTGACTTTACAGCAATCCTTCATACTGAGCATGCATGTAGTGACCGTGGAGAGGAAAACTCCCTTTTAACAGGAAGAAACCAGGCTCAGTGTGAGTGGAGATCTGCCACGACCGACTGGGGGTTTGAGAGAACAGAGCAGAGACACAAAAAGAACACAAAAGCACTGATCCAGGAGTACTTTCAATGGAAAAGAAAAGTAAAACGTTAATGGTTGTAGGTCCTTTAGTGGGTTCATCTTGGAGAGAAAAACATCTAAGCAGATTAACTCTGAGACAGTTTTCAAGTCTAGAGTATCAAAGAGGGCACATACAGTTAGTCACAGTAGAAGCTCAGCCAGTAGCTATGTCTAGGAGAGACAGGGTTGAATACTGAAAGACAGGGCCAAGTGTATCATCGGTAAAAGGTGAGCATTAAGTTGTTGGCCAATGTCCCCCTCCAGGAAGGTGTCACAGCTAAACACGGAGCCAGGTCAAATGTAGCTTCTAGAAAGAGAAAAAACAGAGAGAAAAAGTTAAAAGCTGAAATAACAGTATATAACACAAAATTGGAGAGTAGTATGAGAATGTAGCAGAGAGAGTGACAACTGCTTTTGTCTGAATTTAGAAGCAGAAAACTGAAAGTCATCCAAGTTTTTATGTCTTCAAGACATTCCTGTAGTCTGTCTAACTGGTTGGGTTTCATTTATCTATCTATCTATCCATCCATCCATCCATCCATCCATGCATGCATGCATCCATGCATGCATGCATGTGTGAGCTGCAGCAGAAGGAGATTTTGACCCAGGGCCCTTTCATGCAAGGTTAAACATGAACTGAAACTGCACAGTTGCTAAATTTATGAGCATGTTTTTTTTCTTGTCCGTGTCTCTGACGTTGTGTTATTCTTTATCAGTTTTAATTTGCATATTTGAATTTTAGTAAGTGAACCTGACATGAACTGGGTTTTTATTTTATAGTCTTTTAAATCAAAGCTTGCTTTGGATTCTTGCCTTTTCATGGTAGACTGTAATCGGTCATGAGAGCGTGTTCTGAGCATGCTCTATTTGAGCCATCGTGAAAAGTCCATATCTGCAGATGTTTTTATATTTTTTCTCCTTATTCTGTGGGTTCTATTAGAAAGCAAACAAAAAAAAAATACACAGGAAAGATTTAGTTGTAATTCAGTTTATTTGTTCTGACAAATTTTAAACACATTGTTTCTGTTTTGTTCTGAGGTCTCTCATTTTTTCTCATTTCTCTGTCTCTTTGTAGGACACACAGCCCTTTGATGAGCTTTGGAGCAAGCTTTGTCAGTTTTCTGGTGAGATCTACATTAGGAAGCACACCTCATGCAAAGAGATGAATGCAGTGACAAATATTACAGGAGAAAAGCCAGAATCAGTGTTTTATGTGAGACCTGAGATAATGTAATCTGTCAAATAGCAGGGCTCATATTGTCACCACTGATTTACTCCTCCGTTTTTGCATTTCCAGCCATTAATGTAATGGATGCATTCCAGCAGAAGAGTATACTACTGAAAGCCTGTGTCTGTCAGTGTTGAATGGGGGAAATTATTCATAATGTGATGTGCTGCTCACACACACACATACATACTTACACTCTGTAATACCCCTTCATGTTGGCCCTAACATAAAATAAAGGGAGGGATGATGTCATCCCCTTTCCCTGGATGCCGAAAGCACCTGGCTGTTGAGAGGATGACAATTGATGATCACATAGTCAACAATTTTAAGGGAAATTCTTTTTCGCTACATAACTCAGCATCACTTTCCTACATATCTGATACTGTAGCATGCATAATTTCATTATCAGCTAACCCAGGTTACCAGAGATTGCTCTGAACATGAGGACATTTTAAATAATTCTGAGACTACAAAGGCAAGCAACGACCTATTAATAACATTACTTAAATTCAAATCAATTCAATTCAAAAATACTTTATTAATCCCAAAGGGAAAATAAATTTTGTCGTAACTCATATTATGCAGAGTCATTGTATATGCTGATGGTTGTGGGCACAGGAAGGATCTCCTGCAGTGGTCTGTCTTCCAGCGGTTCTGAAGAAGCCTCTGACTGAAGAGACTCTGTTGTTGTACAACAGTCTCAAGAAGAGGATGCTCAGGGTTCTCCGTAATGTTCCTCATTTTATGAAGCCTCCTCCTTTGCACAATGATCTCTAGAGGTTCAAGAGGAGTCCCCAGAACAGAGCCAGCCTTCTTTATGAGCTTTTTAAGTCCCTGGCTCTGATGCTGCTGCCTCATCAGATGATGGCAGAAGAGATCACACTATCCACAACAGACTTATAGAAGACATGCAGCATCTTGCTGCAAACACTGAAGGACCTAAGCTTCCTCAAGAAGTACAGTCTGCTCTGTTCCTTCGGCTGCACAGTTGCATCTCCACTCCAGTCTGTTGTCCAGGTGAACACTGAGGTATTTATACTCCTCCACCACCTCCACTTCTTCTCCCTTGATGGAAATAGTGTTTGACCTGTTTCTCTTAAAATCTACACACGTGGACAAAATTGTTGGTACCCCTTGGTTAATGAAAGAAAAACCCACAATGGTCACAGAAATAACTTGAATCCGACAAAGGTAATAATGAATAAAAATTCTATGAAAATGAACAAATGAAAGTCAGACATTGTTTTTCAAACATGCTTCAACAGAATTATTTTAAAAAATAAACTCAAGAAACAGGCCTGGACAAAAATGATGGTAAAAATAATGTGACCAAAGGGACATGTTAAATCAAGGTGTGTCCATTAATTAGCATCACAGGTGTCTACATTCTTGTAATCAGTCAGTGGGCCTATATATAGGGCTACAGATAGTCACTGTGCTGTTTGGTAACATGGTGTGTACCACACTCAACATGGACCAGAGCAAGCGAAGGAAAGAGTTGTCTCAGCAGATTAGAAAGAAAATTATGGACAAGCACGTTAAAGGTAAGGGTTATAAGACCATCTCCAAGCAGCTTCATGTTCCTGTGACCACAGTTGCACATATTATTCGGAAATGTAAGATCCATGGGACTGTAGCCAACCTCCCAGGACGTGGCCGCAGGAGGAAAATTGATGACAAAACAAAGAGACGGAAAATACAAACGGTAAAAAAAGAGCCCAGTAAAACGTCTAAAGAGATTAAAGTTGAACATCAAGCTCAAGGAACATCAGTGTCAGATTGCACCATCCGACGTTGTTTGAGGCAAAGTGGACTTAATGGGAGATGACCAAGGAGAACACCATTGTTGAAAACAAATCAGAAAAAAGCTAGACTGGAATTTGCCAAACTAAATGTTGACAAGCCACAAAGCTTCTGGGAGAATGTCCTATGGACAGATAAGACAAAAATTTAACTTTTTGGCAAGATACATCAGCTCTATGTTCGCAGACGGAAAAATTAAGCATATAAAGAAAAGAACACTGTCCCTACTGTGAAACATGGAGGAGGCTCTGTTATGTTCTGGGGCTGCTTTTCTGCATCTGGCACAGGGTGTCTTGTATCTGTGAAGGATATAATGAAATATCATGACTATCAAGGGATTCTAGAAAGAAATGTGCTGCCCAGTGTCAGAAAGCTTGGTCTCAGTCGCAGGTCATGGGTCTGGCAACAGGATAATGACCCAAAACACACAGCCAAAAAGACCCAAGAATGGCTAAGAGGAAAACATTGGACTATTCTGAAATGGCCTTCTATGAGCCCTAACAATTTTGTCCACGTGAGCACAATCATGTCCTTTGTCTTATTCATGTTCAAGATGAGATGATTGTTTCCACACCATGCCACAAAGCGGTCCACCAGCTCCCTGTACTCAGCTTCTTACCTGTCTCTGATACACCCCACAACTGCCGACATTCGAGTATCCGAGACATCCGAGTATTTCTGCAGATGACAGGAGTCTGTCTTGCACTGGAAGTCTGAGGTGTACAGAGTGAAGAGGAATGGTGAGAGCACAGTCCCCTGTGGTGCTCCTGTGCTGCTGACTAACTGGTTAGACACACAATCCTTAAGTCTCACAAACTGTGGTCTGTTTGTCAGGTAGTCTTTGATCCAGGAGATTGTTGAGGCCTCCACCTGAGTCTTCTGGAGTTTTTGACAAAGCAAATCAGTTTGAATTGTGTTAAATGCATTGGAGAAATCAAAGAACATGATCCTCTCAGTGCTGCTGGCTTTGTCCAGATGACAGTGGGCTCTTTGAAGCAGGTGTATGATGGCATCTTCAACTCCAACTCCACAGTGATAAGCAAACTGAAGGGGTCCTGGTAGTTTATTGCTTCCTTACTCAGGTGGGCCAACAGGAGTCTCTCTATGACCTTCATGGTGTGGGATGTCAGGGCAACAGGTCTATAGTCATTGAGGACTGAAGGGTGAGTTTTCTTTGGTACTGGAACAAGACAGGAGGTCTTCCACAACACTGGAACCTTCTGGGCCAGGCTAAGGTTGAAGAGGTGCTGCAGAATCCCACAGAGCTGCTATGCACAGGCCTTCAGAGCTATAGGGCTGATACGATCTGGACCTGCAGCCTTATTCTGTTCCACTCTCTCCAGTTGTCTCTTCACTTGACTTCTTCAGACACACAGGTGGAAGGTGGAGGCAAAGGGAGCATCAGCATCTTCTTTCGTTCGAAGGCAAACATGTAGAAGCAGAAGGGTCCATGGCTGAGGTGGAAGATAAAACATTTAAGGTGTGACAGAAAAGCTGTAGGTCAAAGGAGAGTGGGATGTCTGCTTGGCTGTGAGCAGGAGAGGAGGATGCTGAGCTTGTTTCTGAACTAAACCTATTGAAGAATGTGTTCAGTTCATTGGCTCTGTCCAGACATCCATCGGTCCGATCGTCCTTCTGCTTAAAGCCAGTGATCTTCATACCTGAACACACATCTCTGATATTGTTTTGCTTGAGCTTGCTCTCCAGCTTTTTCTTGTACACCTCCTTGCTGTCGTTATCTTGGCTTTAGGTTGCTTCTGTATACTCCTCAAGAATTCCCTGTCTCCCTCTCTGAGGGCTCTTTTTTCTTGTTAAGCAGGTCCTTCAGGCCACTGGTGATCCAGGGCTTGTTAATGGGGAAGCATCTCATCGTTCATCGTTCTGATGGGGATGGTGGTATCCACACAGAAGTTTATATAGTCGGTGACACACTCAGTCATGGGATTGATGTCCTCTCCATGTGGTTGACACAGTGCGCCCCATCTGTAACCTCAAAGCAACCTCGCAGGGCTTCTTCAAATTTAATAACATTAAATATACGACGTGTTGCTACTGAATTGCTGAAATGTCATGCATAAACCATGTGATTAGACAATTCTAAAAAGATGCCTACATTGTTAAACATAAAACTCATATTTGACCGGAAACAACAAAATGGGGGAAAAAACATATTTTTGTCCCCACAACACTGTGTAATTGTGAAAAATAATCGCCAATATTTATTTTTATTCCTTATTTGAGCAGCCCTACACAAATCCCTGTAGGCTATTAGATGCTAAACATAGATTGCAGTATATTTATGCAATGTTTTTTTTGTCATTTCTGTGATGTTCTCTGGCTGGCTTAAAATGATGCTTATTTGTCTAAGCTGCAGCAAAGAACATGTTCTCTTCTTTTTTCCTGCCCCACACACAGCTGTGCAGATGTCACCACGCTGCTCCATTTAGGATTATGCTGAAGGAGCCTTTTGTTAGTCTATTACATAAGGCTCCTTTACTGTTAGTATGCTAGATCAAACATGAATCTCCCCAGAAGAACAAAGAAGAACATTGAAATAATTATGTAATTCAAATGGGCTCTGTGTATTGTATGTGGGAATAAACCAGTAAAGTTACCTCTGATGGTGAACAACTTGCATTTTGAAGTTATAGTTGATAAGCTGTTTGAAAACTGAAAGGTAGAAAAGTATCGTTTTGGTTCAGTCCATTTATAACCCCCTGAGGGCTTGGGAATGTACAAGGTCTATCTAGTTGGAGTACTGTATCTGTGTTTCGCTGCAGAATGCCATGATGACATTCGAGGAGGAAAAAATGCAGATGGCCTGTGATGACCTGAGAACCACTGAGAAACTCTGTGAGAGTGACAGTGCTGGAGTGTTAGAGACAATCCGAAACAAGATCAAAAAGAGTGTAAGTAGTTTGGAAAAAACATTAAAGGGTAAACCTAGGGCTGAGGTAGGGTTCTGACAGCCTGTAAAACAAAATCTTAGGAGAACCTCTGTTGAAGCAGGAATAAGATCAGGAGAAAATAATGAAACCAATGAAGACGTTTAGTTGGATTCTAATATTTCTTGTATCTTCTAACATGTCAGCAGGAACACAGTATAGATAACAATGTTAAAATCATTAGCAGTAGGTGTAATCATCCAGAATGCAGTGAGATCATGCCTAACCAGCGCACAAATTCAATTAGATCTTCCCTGAAATTCAATCTAAAACTGGACGAAGAGCCACAGGGCTGCCTAGCATCTTCAGATTTATTCAGAAAGCCTTTTTTCCACTGCCTATTAATTACAGAGTAACAAAGCAGCAATGTTCAAATGGGTGCTGCTTATTGTATACATGTGCTTGTTTGTGTGGGTTACAGATGGACTCCCAAATGTCAGGAGTTGCTGTTGTGGACCGCCTACAGAGACAGATCATTGTTGCCGACTGCCAAGTGTATCTAGCCGTTCTCTCATTTGTCAAACAGGAACTCTCAGGTAATCAAATCTAACTCACAAGACTAGCAGGCTTTGAATAGTGTTGATTAATACATATACTTTTATGTTATTTCAGGCTTTATTTAGCAACACCGAGTCCCTTCACATATACAGCATGTCTTGCATATGCATACTTCTTACACTTTTCCACATTTTGTAACACAACAACCACATCAAAAAGAAATGGCAAGAAAAAAGTCAATAATGAAAGAAAGCCCTAAGAAGTCCAGTTTGCAATCAAATTTAAACTTTTTGCCCTACATGTAAAACTCTATGTGCAGAGGAAAGGGAATGCTGCATATCATCCTGAACACACCGTCGTCACTTTGTAACGTGGTGGTGGGAGCATTATACTGTGGGGACACTTTCAGCTGCAGGGAAAGGGGAGCTGGTCAGAGTTGTTGGGACGATGGACAGAGCTAAAGGCAGGGCAATCCTGGCTAAAAACATGTTAGAGGTTGCAAAATATTTGAGACTGGGGTGGTGGTTCACCTTCCAGCAGGAAAACTACCCTAAACATACAGCCAGAGCTGCGTTGTCTGTACATGAAAAAATATCAAGAAGTACAGTGGGTACAGGCACTTTTACAAGGCACAGTGTAAAGTTTTTGCATTATTAATGATTCCCAGTTTGGTACTGTGTAAGGCTGAAATAGGTTTTTGCCATGATAGCGTCAACCTGTTTTTTCGTTTTCTTTTTTGTACTTAATGATTGTCTGATCATTTTGGTCTGACTGGTCGATGCTCTATACACACACTCTATTAGTGCCCCCAAGTGGTCAAAAATATGTTGAATAGATCAGAAAATATAGTCAACTCTCCTGCAATATCAGCCCCTCCAAGCATTTTGAACGCTAAGGTGAGTGGTTTTTTTCTTAGTGCAGAAAAGAAATGCAAGGCACATGCACAGTAGGGTGATGGGGTTATAATATTGACCTTACATCGACTAACATACACCTTTCAAAGGCTTTGTTACTGCATTTTAAACTGTTCTCATGCCATCAGTTGCATTCTAAATGAATGCCAATGAGAATACGGCTTAACAGGCAAGCTATTGATGCCTCTGCACCAACAAAATGATTTCCAAAATCCTTTAGTTCAAAACCAAACGCTGTTTTACGTTGGATAACCTCAACAATGCCTCTCTTAGGTCCAGGATAAGATTCCTTTCCTTGTTCCCTTAGAATGATTGCTTTAAACATTTTTTTTATCAGGTGTATATGGCTTTTTCCTATATTATGTCCTTTATGCACAGACATTGTACACTCTCACAGAGTTTATCATTAAACCTTAGGTTGCCACAGACCATTTACAGTTTCTCATCCCTTGAATGTATTCTTGGTATTCTGCAGAAAAACACAGAAAAACCCTCCAAGCAGACACGTGGAAGAAGCTGCTCTGGTCATTTTAGACCAAAGCTGGACATTATGGCATACAGGCAAAAAGCTATGTATGAACAATCCGCCATAATAAAATGTTAGTGGCATCATCATGCTGTGGTGAAGCTGGTCCTTTAATGGTCATGTATCATTTAAGTCCAGTGTGTTTTTTTTCCTTGTCTGAATGAAGACTTTTTGAAGACCTTTTCATCAGATGTATATTGTTTTTTTGGGTCTTTTTTTTTACATTTGTCTATATTCCTCAGTTTTTTTTTAAGGACCGGAGTGCAGAGGTGCTTTGATCAAGTACATATAAAGATAAACAAACAATTTCTCAAGATCTCTTTAAAAAGATTTTAATATAGACTGACTCCTTCAGTCTATCTATAAAGAAATAAATATTGGCTCAGGATTGTTTAAGCAACAAAGGTTATATCTGAATTAAAACCTGGATGCATTTAACCTTAATAAAAATGAAATTATTTTCTTTTGGAATGGTCATTCGGCATTCTTTTTAATTAGTATGCTTAGTTTAGGTGGACTTCCACATTAAATTTTAAAACAGAATTTCACAGATACTGATGGCACCACAAATGACACTGAGGCTCCAAGCTCTCGCTGTTTCGGTCCATCTACAGTTTAAGGAGAATGGATCAGACTTGGATTATCCACTAAAAACTTGGTTCAACTTGCTTCAGCAGTTCAGCTGAAACACCTTCTTGCCATGGGAAAGATGAATAAACGACAGATTGTTGCATACATAAAACTCAAAACCGTTGTTGTTGTTTTACTTGTTAGAATAAGCGACACAGTCCCACTGAGATAAACAATCTCAATAATCCCAACAGCACTTGGTAAATGTTTTCTAATTTATTATACATTACATGTCCTTGATTATCCTTCATATATATATTTATATATATATTTTTACAAACAGCATATATAAAAGGAGGCTGGATTCTCCGTAAGGCATGGAAGATGTACAATAAATGCCACAGTGACATCAGTCAGCTGCAGGGGACCTGTCAGCGGAGGCCCTCTGGCAACCACGACTCTCTCTCAGCTGACAACGCCAACCACAATGTGGAGAACGGTGTGACAGCTGAAGCCCTAGATCGGCTCAAGGGCTCCGTCAGCTTCGGCTATGGCCTCTTTCACCTGTGCATCTCTATGGTGCCGCCACACCTGCTCAAGATTATCAACCTGCTGGGTTTCCCTGGTGATCGTCTCCAAGGCCTGTCCTCTCTTATGTATGCGAGTGAGAGTAAGGACATGAAGGCACCGCTAGCTACGTGAGTAGACTTACGTCTGTACAGAAGAACATCAAAACCCACAGAAGTACTGCATGTTATTTAGAACAATTCCTAATCAGCAAGGGAAATGTTATATTTTGGGGTTCATTATACAAA
Source organism: Crenichthys baileyi (assembly GCA_036173005.1). Taxonomy (NCBI): domain Eukaryota; kingdom Metazoa; phylum Chordata; class Actinopteri; order Cyprinodontiformes; family Goodeidae; genus Crenichthys; species Crenichthys baileyi. The sequence continues at coordinate 435,196 of JAHHUM010000635.1, forward strand.
CTGCACATACTTTAGGGCCTTTGTTGCTCTGAATAGTGTTTGAATATAAACAGTGGATATAAAATGATGAAGGTGAAGTCAGATTCCTGCCCTCCTTGCCGGAGCTTCCAGCTCCTTTGGTTGCATGTTTGGTTGGTTCAAAACTTTTTTGCATAATCATTATACAAATCTTGCGCTGCGTCTTGCCTTATAATAAATCAAAGCAAGTTTACAAATCAGGGATCAGTAACCGTTCTTGCGTGAATGGTGGCCTGGGCAAGCACCATCTTCAATACACCCCCTCCCCCACACTACAAACCTACCATGGCATCCCAGGTTTACTTACTTGCTGTTGTTATACTAAAACCTCCATGTCTAAAAATAAATAAAAATTTCAAAGTTGACATACCCCTAACAAAACCCTATCAAATGTAATCAAGCATAAAACCATTATTAATCACTTCAAGGATTTCTCACCTTGAATGTGATTTCAGTCCAAACTTTGACTAGGCTAATCCAAAACCTTCCTTTTTTTTAAATCATTCATAGGTTGACTTGCTTATTGTCCCGCTGCATAACCCAAATGCACTTAAGCTTAAGGCAATAAACTGATGTCTGAACATTGCCCTTCAGGATTTTTTGCTAAAGCACAGAATTCATGTTTTGCAACAATCGCATCATGAACACTGACCTTAACTAACGGACGTGAAGCCTGCAGCGCGTTAGTTGACATTCAGAGTTGGATGAGTCTGTGAAGTAATTTTGATTGGCTGGCCACTTCTTTGAAGGTTCCCATCTGTTTCGTGTTTTCTCCATTTATGGATAATGTCTCTCATTGTGGAAACAGCCTTTTAATCCCTTCCAGACTGTCACATGCCAATGACTTTGTTTCTCATCTTGAATTCCTTTAGATCAGGGCAAGATGTTTTGCAATTTGAGATCATTTTGCCTACCTCATGTTGTCATACAGGTTCTATTTAAGTAATTTCTTGATTCTACAGGTCAGGCAGTAATCAGGTGTGGGTGTTGCCAGTGAAATTTAATGCTCAAAATGTGGTTAATCACTGTTAATTCATGATTAAACGAGGGAAGAAATTTAATTTTCATCTAAAGTCAGGTAAATACTTTGAAAACTACATTTTGGATTTGCTCATGTTATCTTTGATATTAAAATTTGTTTGATGATTTGAAACATGCAAGTGTGACAAAAAAGCAAAAATAGAAAAAATCTATAGGGGATTTATTGTATCAAACAGGTGGAAGATTTAGAGATTTGGTAAGTGTTGAATGTATTAGCCGAACAATCTGGTTTGAATGTGTTGTTCTGTTGCTCAGGTTGGCCCTCTTGTGGTACCACACTGTGGTGCTGCCCTTCTTTGCCCTGGAGGGTTCTGATACACATGCAGGGCTGCTGGAGGCCAAAGCTATCCTGCAGAGAAAGTCGGTGGTTTACCCCAACTCATCCCTCTTCATGTTCTTTAAAGGACGAGTTCAAAGACTGGAGGTATGTAAGGCAGGTTTGGAGACAGCTCCAACAGAGCAGTAACAGACGTGTTTCTGTCACTGCACACACAAGAAACTGGTTGTTTCTTCTGTTTAAAACAACCAGTTTTGAACAGAAGAAAACAAAAAGTGCAATAAATAAGAACAGCAGCTTCTGTTCAAGAACATAGTATGTGTGCTCTGTGATTCATGAACTCACCAACGTGTGATCTGCCATCTCTTGAATCAACTTTCATCCAACACATCCATTCAGTCTGTGTCTGACATGATTCCTGTTTACCTGGCGGTGTGTGTGCTCTCTCCTCTGTCCCCAGTGCCATATCAACAGTGCTTTGGCCTGTTTCCATGATGCATTAGAACTTGCATCAGACCAAAGAGAGATCCAGCATGTGTGTCTTTATGAGATTGGTACGTGTTTTCTCATCTGGTTAGCCGAGGCACGTTGACTGTTGGTGCACAATACACAGAGGGACCAGTCTGATCCCGTCTGCTTGTCTTTGTGGCAGGTTGGTGTAGCATGATAGAGCTGAATTTCGAAGATGCCTTCAGAGCATTTGAGAGATTGAAGAATGAGTCCCGCTGGTCACAGTGCTACTATGCCTACTTGACTGGTGGTAAGAAAGAGGGGCATGAGCAAAACATTATGAACTGTTTGGAAAGCCGGTTTAATTCCCTTCCTGTTTCCTTTTAGTGTGCCAAGGTGCTTCAGGGGACTTGGATGGAGCCAATGGAGTTTTCAAAGATGTCCAGAAGCTGTTCAAGAGAAAAAACAACCAGATAGAGCAGTTTGCTGTCAAAAGGGTTAGCTATACTATAACCTTTGCTTTGCATGTGCTTTTCTTATTTTAAAAATGATAGTAGGTTTGCCGCAGGATTTTGGTTCATTTGTTTTATTCCTTTCTGCAGGCTGACAGACTGAGAAAGGTCTCGCCCACCAGACAGCTATGTATCCTCGGGGTAATTGAAGTGCTTTATCTGTGGAAAGCGCTTCAGAACTGCTCCTCAACTAAACTGCAGATAATGAATCAGGGTTAGTGCAACCCATAGATATATGTATTGTAGCTATAATATCTGTAAGAGTTACAGTACCCACAAACTCAAATCTGTTTCGCTGGGATTTTATGTGACAAACACAAAGCAGTGCATAATTGTGAAATGGAAGGAAAACGTTACCCGGCATTATTTCTTTTCTAGAAAAAAAAATCTGAATTATAGCTGCAAGTCTTTTGGGATATGTCTCTACCAGCTTTGCTCATCTAGAGACTGGATTTTTGCCCGTTCTTTGCAAAATAGCTCACGCTTAGACAGACTGTGTGTAACGTCAATTTTCAAAATTTGTAAAAACAACATGATAGACATGTTTGTTCTCCAATCCTTAACACTTATGCACTACTTCGTCTTGGTTTATCAGTTGAAATCCTAATAATATACAATAAGGTTTATGGTGGTAATGCGTGACATACGGCAAAAAACTTTCCTTTCCATGTACAATCATTTCCTGTGGTTTAAACGCAGTGTTGCAGAGTTTAGATGAGCCTTCATGCAGAGGCCTGAAACATCTCCTCCTCGGTTCCATCCTTAAATGCCAAGGAAACATCAGAGATGCTGTTCAGGTAGTGTTCTGCTTTAAACAGTGAACAACTTTGGAGTTAATCTAAACTGAAAATCGTATTCATACTTCTTTTTCTTTTCATTTTGTCCCCTGATCCAGTCATTCCAGCTGGCTGTTAGGGACGAGTATGGACGGCAGATCAACTCCTACATTCAGCCGTACGCCGTCTATGAGCTTGGATGTATACTCCTTGCAAAAGCAGAGGTCTGTCATCTTGTATGTGACATAAAAACAGTCATTTAGTCACTTGTTTATTTGTGAACGTTGTGCTATAATCGTATTTTGTCCATTGTTCAAATTTAGACAGTGGCAAAGGGGAGATCATTCCTACTTCAAGCCAAGGTAAAAAGCAAAGTCAGGATTTCTAATAAAGACCCAAAAAGAACCTTAAAGTGAAGAAATACTTGTCTCTCTGTCTCCCTGTAGGAGGATTTCACAGGCTACGACTTTGAAAACCGGCTTCATGTCCGCATCCATTCAGCGCTGGCCTCTTTGAAGGAGGTGGTGCCTCAGTGACTCCAAGAGGGAAAACTTTTAACGACTCAAGCGTCACACAAAGTCTTAGGCCCGTCACTGGTGATAGCACTCCCCTGTGTTTTTCATTTCAAATGAACTGAAGACACAATTGGCAAACTGTTGTCACATTAGACAGTCTGAATATAAAGTGCCATCTCTGTGCATTTTGTAAAGCAGCAGATAGATGTGCTCGTACTGGCACCCTGGTAGATATAGCTCACGTGAAATCTCCAAAGTTTTATTGGTGCAGAGATGTGTCTTGTCCTCCAGCAATCCATCCTCCAACAACTTGCAGGGTGCAAGTGTGGAATGCCTCTGATGCTACAGAAGTGGTTATTATGGGAATTAATGAAAGTCTTTAAACAGGGCAACCCAACTGCATAAAGAATGAGTTGTTACAGGGCACTTTAGAAGTGCTGTGCTAGCTACCTCCCCCCACCTCCAGTTCTTTTTGCTTAGCCAGTCTAGCGCTTCCCAGACCTGTTTCTGGACTGAATGCACAGAGATCAATCTGATACAAAATTTCATCAAATCCACTGATGTTAATTTAAGTGTTTCTCTCACCGTTATGTATTTGCTCTCTGGTAACAGTTCTACTCATTAACTTGTGTGTTCAAAGGACTAAAATTCTGTTTCTACCTTAATTAAACAGATTAGCACATAATCAGTTATTATGGATACATTTCCGTTATTTTTAACTTTACAGAAAACTCTTTTTCACATTTACAGCGCCTTGCTTTTCAAATGTTGTAACGTTGCAACCATAAACCTAATAATTTATTGGGATTTTATGAGGCAGGCCAACACAAAGTAGCACACAATTCTAAAGTGGAAAAAAATGGGCACATGGTTTTAAAACCTTTACAAATAAAATCAGAAAAGTGTGGCATGTTTTATGATGAGGCCCCCTAAATCCATACTTTGTAGAACCACCTTTTGCTATTTTGTGATGTGTCCAGTTTTGCTCACACAGAGACTGGAAGGTTCCCTGTTCTTCTCTGGAAAATAGCTCAAGCTCAATGAGACTGGATGAAGAAAAACATTTTTTGAAAAATCCGTTTTTCCCAAAAATTTCAACGTATTCTTAAAATTAAAGTTTTGGGTTTGGGGTTTTTCGACTGGGCCCTTTTCCCTGACACCTAAAAATATGCCTGGATCTAAACCATTTCATTGTAGCTCTGGCTCTATGTTTTAGTTGTTCTCCTGGAAGGTGAACCTCACTACCAGTCTGAAGTGATCCGCAGCTTCAAACAGGCTTCCTTCAACTCTGACCAGCTTCCTAATCCCTGAAGAAAAGGAGTCCCACAGTTATGATAATTGCCAAAAACCCCAAGGGTTTTACAGTGGATACAGTGTGCTTTTGGCTGAGGGGTTTGGTTTGCCCCCCCCCCAAAAAAGCCATATTTTTTTTACGAAACATGACTTGTAGATAGATTTTCCCACCTGAGCTGTGGATCTCCACAGTTCCTCCAGAAATACCATGGGCCTTTTGGCTGCTTCTCTGAACAATGTTCTCCTTGCCTTGCCTGTACCTTAAGGTGCACGACCATGTCTTAGAGTTTTTCCATATTCTGTTTTTGAATGATATCAGGGTTTTTTTTGGATTTTTATTGGGGGGCTTAAAACCCCAAAAAAACCCCAAATAAAAAACATTAAAAAAATTTTGGGCTGTAATGTAAAAAAAATGGGGAAAAAGTTTAAAAGAGTTTTGAGAACTTTTGCAAAGAACCTGTATTTTATTTAGGCTCTTATTCAAAAAAAATACAACAGATTAATGAGTAGTACAATTCTTACTAATAATATTTGATTATCTTTGTATTTGTAGGTAAATGTTTGGGTTGGTGAATTTTGAAGTCATTTCAGTATTTAAACTTTTTAGTTAAATTGAATTTAAACTTTTTTGGGGAATTTTTACAAAAGGAGACCACAAACTTTCTCCAATTTTCCACAAAAAGTCAACATTGGGGGGAAAAAAGGAAAATTTTTGGTTGGCTCGGTTTTTAAAAGGGGGGTTTTTCCCCCCAAATAAGCAGGAAAAAAAAAATAAAACCAGTTATCTGCACTAAAAGAAATGGTTATCTTACTTAAAAAAAGCCATTAAAATTAAAATTCCATTTAAAATACATTAATAACATCCCTCTTAAATACGGGGTGGTAAGAGAATACAATCAAACACAACATATGGTGATAATCATATTTGATATAAAGGGAACAATGCATAAAAGCCATGTATGCAGGTATAGTTGTATTGCATCTTTAAGAGGAACACAACTGGTTATATTTGGTCACTAGAATTTAGAGAAAAGAAGTAACAAAAACTGATGATGAGGATAAGCTTAAATGGGTTGCAAAGAGGGATGAGGATGATTACTGAGGTAAAGAGGTGTTGAAGTTTGAAAGAGGAAAATGGTTGGGATGACACAAGGTGGTAAAAAGGGCTGGGGTGGATTCGTTTAACGGCAGGGCTGAAAGATGAATGGGTTAAAAACAGGTCACGACGAGGGATGAGGCTGATGAGTGTGAACAATAGCTCATGAGGAGGGGTGAGTGATGAAAACAGGTTGTACAGTGGATTGAGGATAAATGGGTGAAGGGGAGGAAGGGTGGGACCAAGGAAGAGGATGCACCAAAGCATGCTGAAAGAGCGAGCCAGGTGATCAGACTTGGGTTTGAGGTGTAGCCGTGCCCAAAACAAAGTTACCATATGACCACCATTTATTGTAAATGACTTCAACACACTTTGCAATTCTCTGGTGTATCTAATTTAACATTCAGCACTCTGCCTGTACACAATACATAGCATGGTTGGGTGACAGTGGCTTTATGTACTGAAGTCCAGCATGTTTTTTCTGCAAATACATAACACCCTTAGTACTGTAAAGCTGCCTAATCAATGGTGCTGTTAACTGTCAGCCTGATCCTGTGTTATTACAAACAGATTTGATTATTGTTTTAGTGGTAGAAGCCTTTGACTTACTTCACAATACTGACCAGTTTGTTAATAAAAAATATGTGTTTTTGTAATGCTGATGCAGCTTTGTTAGGTTTGAGTGCTGTCAGTATTAGCAGTCAGGCTCATTTAAGCGAATGATCTTGTATTGGACAAACCACATTCATAAGTAATTTTAACAAACTTTTTAAACCGTTTACACAAGAATTTTCCAGCGCAGAGAATAACATTTTACAAATATCCAAGCAAAATTAACTCATAGCAGACATCAGTTAGTATATCTCATAGACTTTCAACCACATAAACTTTAAACTTCATGTTTAAAGTTATAGGTTTCCGTTTTTTAACACCCTGATTTCTTAAGACAAGGCTTGTCATTCCTTGTGGCTGTGATGGATGTAAAGTGTAATAAATGTAGAGGAGGCCGCTGTGCTAGCAGCCTGTGTTCTGAAAAAAAAAAAAAACATTAAGCTGAAATGTCAATAAAATGTAATCTACCCAGTGTACTAAATACCTCTGTCACAAGAATATTTTTCTCTGTCATTGTTGAAACTGAGGCTAAAAGTTAGATGTCACTAAACTGGAAAATAAACTGTTCTCCATCGATATAGGCAAACATCTGTCTTTGGTTTTTGTCTCCGTTCTCATTTCAATACCATGCTGTAGAGAAATTTTTATGTTGCTTTAAAGGCAATCATACCATTTTATTGTGTGACTTATCTGCACTTATTTCTCTACTGCAAATATGCTGTAATGTTAGGAAGGTTATAAAAAAATGCCAGCTTATGATGAATACTCTCCAAACCTGAAATCACTTGATGAAAGCAGTGATTTTGCACCTTACTACCTATCACGCTCTGTTGATATAACAGCTGAGTATGAAAGTAGTCACGAGTATAACGAATTAGTCACAGTTTTAAAGATTCTGATTCTGATTCTTGTTAAAATTCAAACCTCCCTCTATATGGAATGCAACAGTAAAGAGAGTCTTATATGTTATTGCCCCGAAGAAATACCAGCTTTTATGTGTATCACTTCTACCCCTTTGGTCCTGAGCAACATGTCTATATGAACACTATATGGTTTACAGTGCTGTGCATTAGTATTCATATTGGTTGAAGTTCAGTGTATTCTATTGGGGTTTTATATGATAGAACAAAACAATTTATCACATCACTGTGAGGTGGAAAGGAAAGGATGCAAGTGTAACTAATTGCCTTGAGAACTCATTCTTAAATAAAGTCCATCTGTGTGTTTTAACTTTGTATTAATACAGCTGTTATGTGAATGCCTCATGGGTTTGTTAAAGAATATGTCAGTTCTGTAAGCTTGTCAGTTTACCATCATGAACTGACAAGCTGGGCAAGGACGGCATTAATCTGTTGACATAACAACTATAAGTCGAGCACTCCTCAAATCTGGACCTTATGGAAGTGTGACAAGAAGAAAGCAATTGTTAAAGAAAAGCCATTGAAAATCCTAGTTTGCCACAAGCCATGTCAGGGGATACAGCCAACGTGGAAGAAAATGAATACTGTACATCACCCTGAACGCACATTTACCACAGTGAAACGTGGCTGCATCATGCAGCAAATCTTAACATAAAATACAATGAAAACGAATATTGCCTCAGTCTAGAACTATCACCAATCCACCTGGTTATCATCCCGATGGTCCATTACCCCTAATTCATCCAAAAACAACCAGTTGTTTTAAGATGCATTTTACAGATGTGTTTGTGATTGTAGGAGGCAATGTATAAGATTTGTTTAAGTACAAATGTCTTATTGACGATGAGATTAGGATACCATTCAGTAGAATATGCTAGACTAAAATAATCCATGTAGGGATATTTTCTCACCATGATTTTATGCTGAATGACAAAGGTGGGAATTTTTCTCTCCACACTCAGACAGAAACACTTCAAGTGCATCTCTTTAAGAAAACATGCCTGTCACACCAGGATCAAGGCAACAGCTCAGTCAGGCAATAAATTATTCAGAGTCCTGTGTCACTGAATTTAGACATGGCAGAGCAGGCCTGGAGACCCACTAAGAAATGATAGCGTGTCATGATCCTTGAGTCTTGGGCTTTGGTTTTCATTTGTGTTGTAATGTGATCCCTATTGAGTTCTTTGTCATTTATTAGGTCTTGTCATTTTAGTACTTTATTATTGCTAGAAAGGTCTTGCCATATTTAGTTCATTTTTCTATGTTCATTATTGTCATTAGAGTCTTGTCATGTCAGTTAATTTCTTTTGTGTTTAGTTTCTTATTTTTTTCTTGTGATCATCACTCTGTGCATTTTGGTTTGTTCTCTTATTGGTAGTGTTAGGCTTCTACCCATTGGTTTGGAGTTCCCTTTGTTTCTAGTTTAGTTCCTACTGTGTTAATTAGTTCCCTTCCCTCAGTCTCTCTGTTTGCTCTCTGCCTGAGTTGTTCCACATTCCCCTGATTAAGCTCACCTGGATCCAATGCCATTCCTCCTCTCTTCTCCAGGTAGGCATTTAACCTCCCTGGTTTTTATTGTTCTTTACTGGTTCCTTCGTTTACTCTTCACTTGTACCATGTCTTACTCTCCTCATGGAAATTCTGTAACTTTTCTGTTATTCCTTTATGAAACCATCTATCATGTTGATACCTAGTTCTTGTCCCTACTTTAACCCAATAATACATGACATAGCAGGACTCTACCTCCATCATCCAGTATCACTAAGTACATTTTAAATACCCCCTCTGATAAAAGTGTAATTGGGCTTTGTGTATTTTATGCAGTCTCCGTACTTTTAAAACTGTAAGTAATGTCATCATGTTTTCTTTTTAATCTGCTACAATTCAAACCTCCTTTTATTCGTCTATTCAGCGCTTGATAAAAATGCAAGACTTTTGTGTCTACGTCAGAATAAAATTTCCATATAATACATTTTATTAATTGTTTGCACAAAAATCTGCGGAAGGCCCAGAGAATGTCCAAGAGCAATATTATGTTACACAAAAACACAATGTTTTTATGACAGAGAGATGGAGACTAGGAGTGGTTGGTTAGTGCAAAGAGCAAGGTAACAAACAAGACTGCATCATGTTTCACACTGAATGAAACCCGATCATTCAGTGTCTCCTACTACCAGTAAGAGAGCTTCTGTTCACTAGAATTTACTGCTCCTATGCCTCCATTTGAAAAGTTAACTAAACAATCCCAATCAAAATTGATTGCATTAAAGGTAGTTACAAGTTATCCATTTTTAATTTTTACTAAACGCTGTCAAACAGACAAAAGTATATTTATTCAAAATGACACCTTTAGTTTTATGATAGATAGCTGTGAGCAGAATTGATCTATAGCACAAGCTGTACACCCATTAAACCATTACTGTCCTGAGCTGGACGGGTCCATAAAATAATTTGTTCTAGTCCTCTCATCTTAGAACAGTTTAACAACGGTCTAATAGCTTCTTCCCAAAAACCTTCCCCTGATGTTGCAGCACATTAAGTCTGAACACTCTAAACATGCACTATTAGTGCGTACATGTTTGGTTAGACTTCTTACTCTTGCCTAATAATCACTGGATTGGCATCATCCACCCCAAAAACCCGGATGGATGGATGGATGGATGGATGGATGGATGGATGGATGGATGGATGGATGGATGGATGGATGGATGGATGGATGGATGGATGGATGGAAAATAAACATCCCAAACTGATACAAAATAAGAAAATATCAAAACCATGTGCATCAAGAAGCTTTTAAGATTATGGAGAACTATGGAGATGACAGATTTATTAATCACTTTTATCTGTAGAGCTTCCAAATCAATAATGGAGTCACTGATCTCCTCAGGTGCACCCACCCAGCCTAGCAGTACAGGTCTTGGTGAGGCTGCAGTGGTATTCCACAGATCTAAGAATCTTGATGTTTACAGTTGATATTTGTTGCAAAACCAGTGCTTCTCTTTCAAAACAGACATCTTTAATCCTTAGAAGGCTGGATGTTTCACACTGTTAAAAAGGAGTTATTCTTCTGGACTCTTGCCTTGTGCTTGCTTGGGATGGTGAATTGTAGTGAAGTGAGGAGTCGATGCAACCTTCTGACTTCCTTAGATAGGATAACCTTTTACCAACTGACTTGAAATGTATGCAACCAATTTAAATTTTATGATTTTGGACTTCTTGTTTTTGGATTGACTAAAATTGCGTTGATAAGTGTAATTCGATTGAATGAGACCTATTTGTTTTTATGTAAAGTGCCCTAAAATGGAAATTATTGTGATCTGGTGCTATAAAAATAAACTAAACTTAACTGAAATATATTGTTGTTTATTTGTCTAAACCATGCTTAATGCTATTATAGGTGAATAGTGCTGCAAGATATTTGAAAAATATGTAATTGACACCATTGCTAAAAATTGCGCTAAAATTTGCTTACCCCTTATTTTTGGAACATTCTTTTCCTTCCCTATTGCATAATGTCGCCAACCCTCTCAATTAGCTTTAGCATCTCAACTTAAAACATACACCCGGTGTATGCATTAAGGGAAATAAGAGTCCATTTAACTAGCCAAAGATGCAGAGCTTAAAAGCGTGACATTTAAAATATTATATTCTACCAAACATCAAATCCAAACAGTCTATTGCAATTGATAATGCTACAATGAATGCTATTTGCTACATGGTGCAGCTCTAATCTCAGCAAATACAAATATCATTGAAAATTTTTAACTGATCAAAAGTCTTCTTTTGAGATGAAATTCAATTTTGCAATTAATTTGGAAACTAAGGTCCCAGATTCTGGAGGAAGGGTTGAGATGATCAGAAGTTCATTGGGAAATTTCATTGGTCAGGTGCACTATGTTTTATCAAGTAGAAAGTCGGCGCAGCCATCCAGCAGTAAATTTAGAGCACTTCAGAGCTGCTCCCTTCTGCTTACAAGCTATGTGGAGATGCTAATTTAATTTTCCACCAGGAACTGCCCTCTGCCCACACTGCTAAAAGTACCAACACCTTTTTAATGACTATTGTATAACTGTGGTTGATTGGTCAGTACACTCACCTGACCTAAACCCCATGCAATCTATTGGATATTGTCAACCTGGGTTTTGCTTCTCACTCAGCCTTAAGACCTCCACGCAACACTGTATTGCTCCAGCAGTTCATGCAAAAGGAGCCGCAACCAGCTATTGAGTAGATATACTGTACAGTACATGAACATACTTTCAATAGGCTGACATTTCTGTAATAAAAATCCTTTTTGTTGATCTTATGTAATGTTCAAATTTTCTGAGAAACTTTTTTTTTAGCTATAAGCCATAATCAGCGAAATTAGCTGAAAAATAGATATTAAATGTAACCCTCACATAATCTATTCAAAATCTCAGTTTTGCTTTTTGAACTAAATAAACGTCTGATTGTGTTCTAATTTAGGATGCATTTGTACATTTTTTTCTCTATAATGTCTTCTCGGCTTCCTTTCCAAATATTATAACCGTATCTATACCCCTTCACATAATTGCATAATTCATAATTCTTCCCCAGCTTGAATATTTACTGTTTCTGCCGGAGCTTTAATGGGATCTTAAAGTAGGCCCTAATCTTCATCTATCCATGCACTGCCCCTCCCTTCTCCCTCCGCCTCCTTCCCTGCCTCCCTTCTCGGTACTGCATCGATGCCGCTACCTCCTCCCGGTGGTGATGTCACTGGCTCAGTGGAGCTCGAGCATCCTCACCAAAGACACCGAGACAACAGAGCCATTTTGACCGCTTCGCTTTCTAAAACAGCGCTCAAGCGGCCACCTTCCCTCCTCGGTTCTCAAGACAAGTTCGGTTCGGGCGGAGGGAGTGGATGTTCTGGTCGGCTACGAGGGAGAATTCGTCGCTGACATCCTCCTCCTGTCCCGTTTTCATGAAGAGGAGAGGCTGGTGACAGACCCGGAGGAGAGCGGCGGAAGTGGAGGTATCCACCGGGGCTGGATGTAAACCCACAAGCACGAAGAACACGGTGTGTTCCCTGGAGCTGTTCGGAGGTAAGGCTGCCTTTTTGTGTCCAGATTCAGTGTCCTGTTAATACCGTTTTAATGACACGGTCCTTATTTAGTTGAATCTCTTGGGAGTGAATGAGCATAGGGCGCGGCCAGGGGAGAAGCTGTCATCATGCTGCCTTTAGCAGTATAATGACATTAAACACTAACATTAACATACGTCACTGGCATGTTATTTTGGTGCCTGTTTAAATAATTAAACGGGCTACATTTAAAATGCGAGGGAGGGGCGTCTGATACAAATGTCAGTGTCACTTGTCGAAAAGCCAAAAGTGTAAGTCTTTAGTCACTATTATTTTCCAAGTTTAGAAATGACGCCAAAATATTAACTAGTTTTATTCAAACATAGGCCTGAAACCAGCATGTCGTTGTGAAAAAGGGGCCAAGTTCCAAAATATGAACGAAACGTCCCCACCTTTATGAGCCTCTGCTTCAAAATAATAAGGCTGCTGAGGTACATTAGCAGATTTGATGGGTATTTCACAGCTTTTGCCACCATAAAGATGGTGGCCGCCCAGGTAAACTGCATCATCAGCTGATGGATCTGAGTTTGGGAGCAGATTATGATCACACCTTGGTTTCCCCCCAAAGGGCTGATGAGTGATTAGAACTTTTAGAAGAACGTTTTTTAAATAGGTTTTATTTGATTCCATATAGGCATCACTCAGAGCTGTAATTTAATCCCTTCATTTAACTGCAAATTTAAATAATTTGTAATCTTAATTCACTGCTAACCTTTTGCAGTTCTTTCTGCATCAGTATTATCCCCAGCATGTAGCCATACAATGGGATTATACCTTAAAAACCTTTTTTGCTGGGCCTTGTATATTATTCCTGAATACCTTTCATAAATTAGCATTGTTGGGGCCACGTTTATGAAGATTTGAAGAGAGCAGGATGACACAGCAACTACACATGAATGAATGATGATGACAGACAGTTAGATCATGGAATGACGGAGCATGCTGAGATCCTAATATCTTACCTCAATCCTTGGCTATTAACTGACTAAAAGAACTGAGTATGCTCTTACTAATGTGATCGTTAAGGTTTAGGTAGCAGCGGTGACAACTAAATCTAGGGTGCCGGACTCTTAAGTGACAACATTGATAGATTACACTTTGATGATGAGTCATCCTCCTAAAACACACCCAGGCTGATCAGAAGCACATTGATTTTTATGCTGCTGTTCTTTCTTTTCTTTTTTTTGAAGATGTAGTGACATGAAACTGCCCAGCTGAATTAACACCAGTCCCTAGATTTCTGGTCTGTTTCAGTCCCATTGTCATCCAGATAAACATCCTGACATTTAGCTGCTGCTGCACTTCTTTTGTTATGGCTAGCTTTATTATCCATCTTCCTCGGCTGCAGCTGACCATGCATGACCTTTTTTTTATATTACAGCCATGCAGCCCTGCCCTCCTCCTTTGTCCTGCTCACATCAACTGCAAAGTGTTATATTGCTCTTTTATTTTTTTTCCTCTTCGAAAAATTAGAGAACAGCTATTTAGCATGACTCATACCAGAAATGTTGAGTGTGTTTCAACATATAAGTCGGATATATATTGTCTTACAAAAGTATTCACACTCCTTCAACCTTTTGTATTTAGTCACATTATAGCTGCAAACCTTAATGTATTTTATTGGTATTTTATACTACAGACCAACGAAAGGTGGAAGACAGTAAGTCCGAAGTCACCTAATTACTAAATCGAGAGCAACTGTGGGTAATTTAATCAGTGTAAATCCAGCTACTCTATGAATCTCTCAGATGTTTGTCTAGAAATTTTAGCGAACAAACATCATCATAAAGAGGAAACACCTTTATGCACATAGGGGCCATTGTATTAACTGGGGGAATTTCTTGGGTGTGGACAGAGTTTGGGAAAATCGTCATTAGTCGCATTGACTTGCTGTGATTGGTTGAATTTACTTACAGGAAATGAAGTTTCACAAATACATATATTTAAATGATATTTTAGCAGGATTTTGGACTCTTTAGACATCATAGTTTCCAAATAAAAGTTTTCGGTTTTTTTATATTGTTACAGCTCCTGTTGATAATACTTTTGGTGTAGAATGGCAGATGCTTGGACTGGCCTTGTCAGCACAGCTACAGGCGCACATAGCTGCGCCTGCGCCTGTACGCTCTTCAAAGTGAAGTGTAGGCAGTGCTCGCACAAGCCCAGAGAAGTAAGTGCTGCCTGTACATGCTCCAGGCTCAGAGACAGGCAACCCAAATGTCGTGCATATCTCTAACTGGGATTTTGCACTCGCAGAATGCCCCAGCCGTGCTTGTGGGGGTAACCATGACACTGACTGACTGGGCACCCATGAGTTGGGACACTGGGCTTACACTGACTGTAGTTGTATACCCCAAACAGGATACAAACCGATGGAATAAAATCTCACAGACTGGTTAGCAGTTGGTGTGCTGAAAGAGCTTTGTGCTAACCGTTGCTAAACAATAAGCTACCGTCTGTACATTTTAGGGTAGCCTCATTTAGCTTGATGGCATATTGCTAAGTTAGTGAGCAGAAGCAACGGGTGAGCTGCTGGTACTTGTGACTACTTTTTGTTGACAGTCTTGTTGCTAATCACCTATCTGTGTGATCGCATCTGAGTCAAAGTGTGTAGCGTAACATATTGGCTAAGTTAGCTTGTGTGTTGCTGTTCACTGGGAGCAGGGAAGAGAGTCATTAAAGCAGGCCGTCATGGCTTCTTCAAACCCCACCAAAAATATTTAATCCGACCAATCGTGTCTTTCACAAACTCCTCCCACATCCTAGAAACTCCCACTTAGGCACTGCAGAGACCCCCTTCTCCCTTTATAGAAGAGTGGGAAGAAGTAAAGCCAAGTACATTAAACATGTGGAAGAAGGTGAGCCGGTCAATGAGCCCAAACGTACGCCCAGAGATCCAATGGGATGGTTTAGATCAAAGCACATTCATGTTTTTAAATGGCCCAGTCAAGTTCCAGACCTAAATCCAATGGGGAATCTGTGGCTTGACTTGGAAGTTGCTGTTCACAGAAGCTTTCCATCCAATCAGGTCGATCTTAAGATATTTTGCAAAGAAAAATGGGCAAAAAGCACCATCTCTAGATGAGCTGGTAAAAACGTACCCAAAATATTGACTCAGGAGGGCTGAAGACATACAAATCACTCTCCTCAGACGTTTATTTCTAAAGAATTTTAAATGCATCCTTTCCGTGCCACAATTTGTGGAGTATTGCATAAAGTCCCAACAAAATACATTAAACTTTGTGGTTGTAATGTGAAACGGTACAATGGGGTTAAAGAGGTTTACAATCACTGATGTTGGGGGGAAAAAGTTTCTTTTCATTAGTATGCACTTTGTTCCCTCTTTCAGAGATCTAGAGGCCCCACACCTGGGTACCAGAGAAGCACCTGAAGGTGCTAAGAAGAAAACACCATGGCAGGGGCCTCTGTGAAGGTGGCGGTGCGGGTCCGCCCCTTCAATTCAAGAGAGACTGAAAAAGAAAGCAAATGCATCATCCAAATGTCTGGGAACACCACCAGTAAGTAGTCCAATCAGAACATTGTTGCTAAGCTGACAGTGCTGAGAATGTCTTTTAAATATTAATGTCATTTCACACAGATGCTTTTATTGTCCTAACCCATTAAAATGAAATTCAGCCTAGAAGTCCACCTGTGGTCATGGCTAAAATGTTCAATAGGTTTATTGCTGCAATGGACTGGAAAACATAAAGGACAACAAGAGTGCAGGAATGGTTTACCAGCAAGCAGCCTGGCATATCAAGGTTTGAGCCTGTGGATCTTCCTTCTGTCAGAGGGCATGAGTTCATGCTCCTCCAGCTGCGTTGTTCATCATGCTGACCTCTGAACTTTCCTAGTGAAGGGATTACTAAAAGAGAAATGAACTCAGCTTATGATCTGGAGTGACTGACTTAACCTCTGGTGAACAAGCATGGTCTTTTCCAAGACACATGATGTGAGCAGATTGTTTATACTGAATATCAGAAGGAATCTGGTTTTATTCTGTCCCAGGAGAAAAATTTAATTTTGCTCTACTGGTTTCAAACAATGACAGCAGTCTTCACTTGTATGTGCCGGGTCGATGTCCACCAAACTATAATCTCTTGGTGTTACACTTCAGGTGGATTATTCTCCATCAGATTTAATCTGACATGTAATTATGGAAAGACCTTTTATGGTAAAACCAGGATTTAAAAAATGGCTCCTTATTTCAGATTTTCAAAGTAATCATTTTACTCAAATCTGCCACAAATGCATAATATACAGTGGATGTTACAGAAGCGGTAAAAATTTCACAAAAAGTATGACTTACATTTATTTCTTGATCACCAACAGTTTTTTTAAAGATTTGTTTTGATAGCATTTTGTTTGGAAGAATACGTAGTAGTTCAGAGCCCCACATTCCAGCGGCTTTAGGGAGCACAGAGTGAGGAGACTGGAAAGATACTTGATATGTTGTCTGCTCTGCAAGGTAAAGCCATTCATCAATAATAGATGGGACATCCTAAAATATTAACTGTTTGGCCTGATTTAGTCATCTCCGCCCTCATGACACGAGTGCCTAGACAACAGGCCGTATGGCCTTGTTCTGTGCCTTAGTGCTTTTCTTTGAGGTTATGTTTGCAGTTTTAGCAGAGTAAATATTAAAAAAAGGTGATGGATTCTATGATGTCTTTTTATCATCCTCCTCTGTCTTTACAGCAGTGAGTGAATAATGCTTGGTGTCACAATAGTCTCATTAAGCTTTCTCTTTACATAGCTATTCATGGGAACATACTGACTGTGTACAAGAAGAATATCCTTGGACATATGGTTTTAACACTTGATAATTTATTAAGAAATAAAATTAACAAACAGACAAACATGAAACAAAATCTTCCCAAGTGAAATGGCTGTTCGGAGTGTTGTCTGAATAAAGTCTATATGTTCTATCAGTGTCTCGCGCTCTGAAACTTAAACACAAATGTTTCCAGACATATTTTGGAGTTTTAAATTTGTAGTCGTCAGGAAAAGTCGAGGGGTGGTGAGGAATGAACTCCAAGTGAAGCTCCTTTTCTGGACACCTCTGATCTGCTGCAAAAAAAAAAAACTGATAAGAGGACACCTTACTTTGGTTTGAACTATTTGACATATACCAACATGCATCTAAATAAACAGTTTATAAGGATCGTAAACACTGCATGGTTTAGCAATCTCAGAAACATCATCTGTGGGATAAAAGCTGGTTTAGGCTTAGTCTAATATCATGGTGAAAGCCTTTTACAAAACTCTTATCCAGAGTGGGAAATGCATCAACATGTGTGGAAAAAGTCCGATTTTCTTTAGGGTTGATATGCTACACTATAAAGTTTCTGTAGAGTTTCCTTTATGTTGTGAATCACTGTCAGGTCTAATTAAATTTAATGTGTTTAGCTCAGAAAAGGTGCCAATGATTCCACTTGCCCATAAAATGGCACGTAACCATAAAGGCTTTACAAGGTATGAAATATTAAAGCTGAAAAAGCTGACTTCATTTTGAAATGGCCCACAGAAGACAAGCATCCTGTAATAAGAAATTCTGTAATTCTTTCATTTTCTCTTGGATTCCAAACTAATACCTCAAATAAACAATCTGCAGCACATTTTTCCTCTTTTATGTTTTGCAGACCTGACAAATCCACAGATCAATCAAAACTGGCATGTCAAACCTAGAAGCCCATCTCTAGTTTTTAGTTTGGTTAATAGACACGAGCAGAAATCAGGGTGAATTTAGCAGTATGCCAGCTATACTAATGGAGTTCATGTTGTTCAGCCACACAAAGATGCTTTTAGTTAGACTGCCAATCTTTCAGTAGAGCAGATTGTTCTCTTCCAAACAGAGTCAATAGATGTGGATGTGGCCTGAAGGATATGAGCAGGCTGACGTCATGAAAAGAAAGCCTATTGGTTACCGTGTCTGCAGGGGACACAGAAGCTGGGTGTAAATGCCCCCTTGTCCCCACGTAGTCTTAGCTAAAGAATGGGAAGGGAAGAAGGAGCTCTGGAATTTGTGTCTGGGCCCTTTTCTGTTCTCTCTGACACTCATGAGTGGGTCAGTGGCTTGGTTCCCACAGAGAGAGAAAATGGCAGCAGTCTTGTGTGTGCGATGTTCCCTCCCACGCCGACCTTAATTAAAATGCAGAGGACAGACACAGGGGAAAAATGTGTCTGCATTTGGAGGACGAGAGAGTGCAAACTCTTGGTGAAAACATCTTGATTGTTTTTTGCCGCAAAATGTTCCGAACATATCCGACATGTCACCATTGGACACTGTAATACACCCCAGATGTTTGTAAAAATGCTGACTAATAACTTTACAGCAGTATTATTACAGTTTCTTTTATTTAGTTGACCTTTTCTATAGCATTTCTTTGAGAGAGCAGTATACTCTGTATATGTTTTATATCTATACATCATAAACCCAGAGAGAAGTCCAGCCTAAGCAGCAAACAGCTGCTGCTGCTGACACTGACATGAGTCCTAGTCACTGTCAGTGGGTTTAGCTCCCCTCTGCCAGATCTGCTGACAAACCACATTTCCTCTTCTATTGACTGGGCCAGGTCATCCGTGACAGCCTGACCGGCATCACTCAGTCACGATTATGAAGACCCGGCAGCTACGACAAACGGAAGCATGGAACGTGTCATGAAACGATGCTGAAATCATGACTGAAAGAAACTATAATTTTACACTGCAGTCAAATTAGGTCATTTCTCTAATGAGGTATACTTGATGGAGTAGTAGTATTTGATAAAGTATGATCTTAACCATTACACCATAGGTTAAACACCCCAAGTTTAGTCTAAAGTCAATTTACAAGTTTTTTTAAAAAACAGTTAAAATGCTAAATCTCATAAAATTGCATGTATGTTATAAATAACTTTAAAGGAATATCAGTCCATAAAACTCTTCATATAATTTCTTTCTAACTTTTTTATGCCTAATGCTTAGTAAGGTAAGCTTATATAGATAAATACCATTAAATATAACAAGTAGGCCTGAGCAAGTCCTTGTGTAAAAATCTACACAAGAATTGTAATGTACAAAATAATCTAATTATGTTTAATTAAAACAGAACTGGAAAAATCACCTAATGTTGAAATAAATAAAGAAATTTACTATTGCAGTTATAATAATGTTAGTTATAACATCTATTTATAGTTTTTTATATTTTATTACAAAGACTTAAGCAAAATTATAAATAAGTAACCGCTAAATTTATAGTAATTTTCAGGTCCTTACAGAATATAAGCTTGTTTTAGCCTGCAGTCAGCTACTTTACAGACATGCTGTCATAGCTCGCCTGGTATAGTTTAAAAAACCATGGGGGTAATGGGTGGTGCTCTTTTAGAGAACAGAGCTCCACCTTCTGCAGTTACCTCCATAACCACCTGAGAGAAGGCTTCATTACTCCACGCTCATTCCAGACCAGCAGCTTCAAAAATACGCGAGTTCAGTGACCCGAAAGTCTAAGAGCCTGCTTTCAGTCAGCTGACCAGTAGTGTGCAGCAACAGGTGGGGTAGGGTTACTTTATGCTCCGTCAGAAATTTCTGGTCACAGTGGGGTGTTTTTTCCCTGTAATATTCCATTAAAAGGACTTTAAACTGTAGGACGGTATGTCAGAAATGTAATATTTAAAACCTCGGTATACCTGGATACCAGTAACCATCACAGGCCTGTTAAACAGACAAAAAGAACTGATATGTTTTTAATTTCTAGTGTTATTTAGAAGCAAAAGTTATTTACATGAGTAAAGTCCCACTAAGGTGCAGATTAGGTCAGTACAGTTTTCTGCTACAGTATGTTTCATGTTGCAGATTCTCATAAGCTTTTATTAATACACCCAAATTAGTTATTGTGCTTGTTGAAGTTTTAAAAGATGGAGGCCTAAACACTTTTAGACATTTTATTACCAACACAATGCCATTATTACACTTTCCAACGACAGAGAGCAGGAGAGAATTTAGCCATTCTGTCATCAGCTGTGATGCAAATAGTCCTTTTCTTCTTTACCATATTTGATCCAAGACACAGTTTTTGTATCTGTCATAGGGCAACCACTGCTCCCAGCTCTGTTAAAACATAACTGCTGTCTAACTTTATATAAATAGCACTTTATGGAATAAACAGATATTCACCTATTACTAAACCCATCCTTGCTTTGAAAAATCGTTTCCATTGCAAAATCAGAAGCTCCATGGCATGACAAATATGAGTGTTGTTGTTTATTAAATGATGAAGAAACTATGTTCTGATAGAGATTAGATTAGAGATGAACTACTGAGTGTATGTTGAATAGGTCAGTCTCTGGGTTGCTCAGTAACCTTCAGATGTCCCATGGATCACAGCCACTCTAAAGTAATTATCTCATCTGAGTGCAGAGAGCTTCCGCTTCCTTCTTTAAAATGGCGAGGGGCCTGATTTTATTTGAATCAGAGCAAAATTTAGGATGAGTCAGCATCAGGAAAATGTTTTACTGCAGAGACTCATCCTAGACAGTAGTCGGGTCATGGTTTATTTTTAAGATTTAATCTTTGCTGAACCAGTCAGGGTCTCCTTGTAAACATGATTTGAGTAAACATATCCATATTTTATTGATAATTTCAGTTATTAATTTGGAAAATTGGTTTCTTTTTGTATCATTTGCTGTAATGGATGAATATGTATGTGTGAATATGTACTGTTTCATCCTTTAAGTGAGCTATGTATGTTAGAACAAATAGGATGCAACCACTTTCAGGTATATTAGAGCAATTTGTGTTTGTAAAGTTCAACAGTATCATCAAAATCAAACATGAATACAATAATGAGGGTGTGATTGATTAAAACTACTAAGTGTCCATATGTTTTAAATAATTACATCTAACTCGATGGTTTCACACTGATGGCAAAAGAATTGTGGAAGACATTTTGTTTACCTGGACTTAGCATGGTCAGTGAATGAACACTAGCATATTTGTCATAGTGAAGAACGGGGCTGAAATATGAAACCTCAGCATGCCACACTGGCCTATATTTCATAGCTTGGAAACGGGAGCGTTGTAGGGTGAATCATAGGATGAGTGCTGGACAATGTACTTAGCCCCTGGTCCTTCCTCTGTTACTGACCACATGTGCATTAGTAGAGAATGTGATCTGCTGCTCTGGGAGCACACAGGAAGTATTTTCATTGCTGGCATTACCTTATTAAATTACATACTATGTGCTCCCTTTGGTTGGGCTAACCAATAGGTGCTCTACTACTCATACAAAAAAGTTTCACACAAACATTTATACATTTATCAAATTTTTATAAGTCATTTTAAAGCTCACCCTTCAGATGGTTTTGCACCCCAGTTTTGTAAAGGGTACAGATGCATGTCCAATGTGAAATCAGGCCAGACATCAGTGGATTATGACTGGATGAGACGTCACAATTCAGCTGGGTATACCTGAGTCATCCTTGTCCATGCCATTAAATACTAATTGGTCTGTGCATAGTGGTGTTTTGTAATCTCAAAGTAATTGCAACAGTATAAATACACTGCTCAAAAAAAATAAAGGGAACACTCAAATAACACATCTTAGATCTGAATGAATTAAATATTCTCATTGAATACTTTGTTCTGTACAAAGTTGAATGTGCTGACAACAAAATCACACAAAAATCATCAATGGAAATCAAATTTATTAACCAATGGAGGCCTGAATTTGGAGTCACACACAAAATTAAAGTGGAAAAACACACTACAGGCTGGTCCAGCTTTGATGTAATGTCCTTAAAACAAGTCAAAATGAGGCTCGGTATTGTGTGTGGCCTCCACGTGCCCGTATGACCTCCCTACAACGCCTGGACATGCTCCTGATGAGACGGCGGATGGTCTACTGAGGGATCTCCTCCCAGACCTGGACTAAAGCATCCGCCAACTCCTGGACAGTCTGTGGTGCAACATGACGTTGGTGGATGGAGCAAGACATGATGTCCCAGATGTGCTCAATCGGATTCAGGTCTGGGGAACGGGCGGGCCAGTCCATAGCTTCAATGTCTTCATCTTGCAGGAACTGCTGACACACTCCAGCCACATGAGGTCTAGCATTGTCCTGCATTAGGAGGAACCCAGGGCCAACCGCACCAGCATATGGTCTCACAAGGGGTCTGAGGATCTCATCTCGGTACCTAATGGCAGTCAGGCTACCTCTGGCGAGCACATGGAGGGCCGTGCAGCCCCTCAAAGAAATGCCACCCCACACCATTACTGACCCACTGCCAAACTGGTCATGCTGAAGGATGTTGCAGGCAGCAGATCGCTCTCCACGGTGTCTCCAGACTCTGTCACGTCTGTCACATGTGCTCAGTGTGAAAACTTTATTGTTCTAATATTATACTATTTATCTTTGAACAATATATCACATTATTAAAATACACACATTTATTGTGTTATAACAAAAACATTTCATGTTCTTGCAATATAAATATTGTATGAACACGATAATATATTGTACAAATATAAAAGTTATATCGTTTGAACACTAAAGTTTTTGTGTTAGAACATAATACTGTATGTGTTTAGCTTATATCATAATGAAGTTGAAGTTGTGCCACGGAAGTGTAGAGCTTCCGGTACAGATAAGGAACCGGAACGGGTTAGGTTGTATTTCATGCTTGGACTGAACAAGCAGTTGTACCATACACCTGTGGAGTACCATGACACATTTACTGAAATATCTGGACCTACACAGGGTTGAGCAAAGACAAAATTGGCCAAAAATTACCCCAAATTAATCTAATGATTGTTGCCATTTCTGAAATCGAAATAATTTATTTTCTGACAAGAAAATCATAACAGGGTAAGGATTAGATTTTTGTGCTTTTTTGTTGACAAATTGAAAGAACCAAACATGGTGGCTTCAAATTACATGCAACATTTTTCTTGTTTCTAATCCACAGGAATAATCCTGTTCCACTTTGGGTGAATGAATCCACTGAAGCCATAAACTAGGGTTGATCTGAAGTGTGGCTAACATTTAGACCAACAGTAACAGTTGTGTTCAGACATCTTCCTTTGAAGCTCTGATATGTCTATAAGCGAGTGAACATCATAAGGGACAATGAAGAAGAATTTTTGCTAAAATACAAACCAGTTGCTTGAAAAAAGCAGCTCCCAAAATACAATTATCTTCTAAAACAAAATGTCATCCTAACAATGCCAGTAATAAGGCGGACAGAAGAGCTGCATTATGTTGTTAACTGTGATAAACATGAGCGATTAAAATGAAACTAATTACAATGAATTAGATTCAGCAGTTAACTAAGCTCTGGTCCTAATGTATGAGGCCTGATCCATTCTGTACCTTTGGTTTTTGATGTAATGTCCTTAAAACAAGTCAAAATGAGGCTCAGTATTGTGTGTGGCCTCCACGTGCCTGTATGACCTCCCTACAACCCCTGGACATGCTCCTGATGAGACGGCGGATGGTCTCCTGAGGGATCTCCTCCCAGACCTGGACTAAAGCATCCGCCAACTCCTGGACAGTCTGTGGTGCAACGTGACATTGGTGGATGGAGCGAGACATGATGTCCCAGATGTGCTCAATCGGATTCAGGTCTGGGGAACGGGCGGGCCTGTCCATAGCTTCAATGTCTTCATCATGCAGGAACTGCTGACACACTCCAGCCACATGAGGTCTAGCATTGTCCTGCATTAGGAGGAACCCAGGGCCAACCGCACCAGCATATGGGGTCACAAGGGGTCTGAGGATCTCATCTCAGTACCTAATGGCAGTCAGGCTACCTCTGGCGAGCACATGGAGTGCCATGGGGCCCTCCAAAGAAATGCCACCCCACACCATTACTGACCCACTGCCAAACCGGTCATGTTGAAGGATGTTACAGGCAGCAGATCGATCTCCACGGTGTCTCCAGACTCTGTCACATCTGTCACATGTGCTCAGTGTGAACCTGCTTTCATCTGTGAAGAGCACAGGGCGCCAGTGGTGAATTTGCCAATCCTGGTGTTCTCTGGCAAATGCCAAGCGTCCTGCACGGTGTTGGGCTGTGAGCACAACCTCCATTTGTGGACGTCGGGCCCTCATACCATCCTCATGGAGTCGGTTTCTAACCGTTTGTGCAGACACATGCACATTTGTGGCCTGCTGGCAGTGCTCCTCCTGTTCCTCCTTGCACAAAGGCGGAGGTAGTGGTCCTGCTGCTGGGTTGTTGCCCTCCTACGGCCTCCTCCACATCTCCTGGTGTACTGGCCTGTCTCCTGGTAGCGCCTCCAGGCTCTGGACACTACGCTGACAGACACAGCAAACCTTCTTGCCACAGCTCGCATCGATGTGCCATCCTGGATGAGCTGCCATCCTGGATGAGCTGCACTACCTGAGCCACTTGTGTGGGTTGTAGAGTCATGCTACCACGAGTGTGAAAGCACCAACAACATTCAAAAGTGACCAAAACATCAGCCAGAAAGCATAGGTACTGAGAAGTGGTCTGTGGTCCCCACCTGCAGAACCACTCCTTTATTGAGTGTGTCTTGCTAATCGCCAAAGATTTCCCCCTGTTGTCTTTTCCATTTGCACAACAGCATGTGAAATTGATTGTCAATCAGTGTTGCTTCCTAGGTGGACAGTTTGATTTCACAGAAGTTTGATTTACTTGGAGTTATATTGTGTTGTTTAAGTGGTCCCTTTATTTTTTGTTGAGTGTACATTTACCGTGATATCAATGGATATGTCAAGAGAATGTAAAGGCAGTAAATAATAAAAAAAAGTTAAATGTCTGAGTGTAAAGATGGGCTGATAGTGGCTTTTTGCACAGAGAATGAAGACAGGAACACATTAAATCCCAGCTACATTTTAGTCACCCAGCAACAAGGAATGACATTATCATTGACAAAGAAAGACTTTTTTAAAGACAGAAAACAGAAACTGAATCTTGGAGAAAGTGAGACATTAGTGATGAGTTGAGCTTGAACCTGCCAAGCTCAGTTTTCGCTGCTCTAAAATGGTCTGTAAAACCTGGACTTTAACAAAATGGCTTTTCATGCTGGATATAATCATAGAGGCTGATTATATTTAAATTAAATTAGCTTCTACTTTGCTGTGCCATTGCTTTAACCTGAAGAGATTTGCTGGAGACAGTACAAATATTTACAAAATATAGCTGAACAAAAAATGAAGTTGCAGTCGGCATCACAATGATGATGTGTGCAATAATATGTGGTAGGCTTGTATTTCAGGTGACATGGATTCTTACCCTGCATGTAGCTTGATGGACTTTCACTGCCCTTGAGGTCCACACCTGATATGATTTTCTAAGGCTCGCCAAGAGTGGTGGGAACATCATTATGATAGAAAGAGAGACTACTAAAATTCAATAATTTCAATTCAATTCAGTTTATTTATATAGCGCCAATTCACAACACGTCGTCTCAAGGCACTTCACAAACGTCAGGTACATACATTCTAATTAATCTTCATTCTAATATCACAATCCAAGGTTTTCCTAACATTGTGTGCCCTGGAAAATATGATGATAGATCTTCTGTGTCAGTTTGCTTCTGCGAACATTTGTAAAATAATGGGCTGCTTTCAGGAGCTCAGGGAATTTCAACGTTGTACCGTGTTAGGACATCATCCGTGCAACAAGTCTACCTGTGGAAGTTCTTGGCCACTAAATATTCCAGTCAACTGTTATTCGTATTACAACAAAGTGGAAGTGATGGGGAACAATAGCAACTCATCCCATGAAATGGTAATCCAAGTAAAATCAGAGTGGGGTCAGCTGGTGTCTAGTCACATAGGGTCTGATCTTCAAGAGATTTGCATGTACAAAACCGCACGCAAACCTGTTTGGGTCAGCAAAGCTGATCTACAAACGAGGTGGTAATCAGATTGCTTGTGCAAAATCAGCTGAACTGCGGGGGCAAATTTTTAAGCATGTCTCCCTTCACAAATATGCAAAACATATGATTATGACCAAACGCGCAAATTCATGGGAGGATATGGAAATGTCATCCCTTACAACCCACAATGCCATTTTCAAAGCCTGAAACGGTTTGCGGGCGCAATTTTTGGGTGTGGACGTTTGAAATGCAGGTGCTAACTGGGACCCAAAAATGTCTGCTGTTACTTTGGCCTGAAGGAGGCATAAATAGAATGATAGATGACAGGGAGAGAGAATCTTCTATATATTTGCCAACAGATTTGGGTTGTCAAAAATGAAAATATAAAAAATAGACGAGAATGGAGGATTCTATGTAGGATTATCAAAGCTCAGATTTGGAGCCATTCACAAACAAAAGCCATGATATTTCTCCTACGTTAAAACTGCTTGCAACACTTCATTCAACATCATTCCACATCGCTGTCAGTGATCATCTGCTGAACGCGCACAAACCTGATTATGACAAAATGTGCAGATAACTGATCAAGTTCGCACAGCCTGTAATCACATATCATGCAAAAAAAACACTGTGCTTTAATGTTGATAATATAATTAATAGGAAAACACTAAAGCCATAAGGCAGATTAAATCCTTCATTTGCAAACTGGATGCTAAAATCACTTCTTAGCAGGTTAAAAATCACCATTTTAAGGCAGCTTTTCCATGTGGTGACAAAGACAGTGTATGCTTTAACCTTGTCACTTAACTAAACACATGCATTATTGACAGTAACATTATGCCATTGCAGTGCAATTGGAGCTGGATCAGTTTGATTACGTTGTTTAAATGTGAACATATGCCAGCGGAGGGTTTTATTTATGCAGTAAAAATTATTTTGTGTCACTAAAAAACTATTTAAGCAATCAAAAGTATTGTATATCGTTAAAATATTGGCAAAACAAACAAAACACATTTAGTTAAATCATTGGAAAATAATTTATTTTTACATACATAAATGTTCGATGTAACTTTTTTGCAGGACAGTTATGTGACGCTATGTTTTAAAATTAGCAAGATTGCCAACTCCTACAACAATCTATTTTTATGTTGCTAATATAACGTTCAGACTTAAATATTGTGGCTGTTTATGATAAACTCTGAAGTCTTCAAACATATACTCTCAAAAAAACAACAGAACCCGGTGAGTCTCTGAAAAGAATTAAAAGATCAATGGAGACAAATTAATTCACAGACATATTTGTCTATTATATTGTTATTATTGATTGGCCAATTTGTTGCGAGTTACGTTTAGCAAGATAAGATAAATAAACTCATCAGGGCAGATGACAAACCTGCTGTGAGTAGCACAATAAAAGTTAACTAACTGTAACAGTCCAGAAAAGCAAGAACGGAACAGAAGAAAAAAAACAGCAACTGGATCATTTATAATGATGCAGCTCTAGCAACACAGCTGAGCATCTGCTTGCTTTTCTTCTTGTTCCAGCCAGTAACACACGCAATTTCCTCATTTAAATAGGGCAATCTGCACCTGTTTTGCAGCTGCTAACCATTGCACATGCCATCTTTAAAAATCGCAGGCAACACGTGCAATTTATTTCTAGTACACGCAAATTAGCACCCGCTATTTGGGATCTTTAAAGATCAGGCCCATAGTGTGCAGAGGTCGGCAACTTTCTGCAGTCATTATCTACAGACCTCCAAACATGCTGCCACTGGACTCTAGAGCAGTGGAGGAATGTTTTCTGGAGTGATAAATCAGGCTTCTCTGTCTGGCAATCCAATAGAGGAGTCTAGGTTTGGCACTTGCCAGGAGAATGGCACTTGCTAGACTGCACTTTGTCAAGTGTAGAGTTTAGCGCAGAGGGGTTATGTTTTTCAGGATTTAAATCTGGCCCCCCAGATCCTGTAAAAGGAACGCTTAATGCCTCAGCAAAACAAACCCTATTGGAAAACTGTATGGTCCCAACTTTGTGGGAAACGTTTTGAGATGGCCCCCATGTTTCAAAATGACTCTGCGGGAGTGCAAAGAACAAGGTCCATAAAGACATGAATGAGGGTTTGGTGTGAAAAGAATATACAATAAAACAAAGTTGTTTCCATTATGTGGAGGATAAGGTGTCAAGAGAAACAGCCCCTTTCAAATCTCTTGACACCCAAGCAGCTGAGGGAGTTGCCTAAAAGTAAAAGCAATAATGTCTGTCCACCACTCCATGTTCAGTCTTCATGGTAACCAACTATTGTATTGGCTGATATTGTATTGGCTGGGGAGGCGATGGCCGCTTCCTCTACTTTCTTTTCTGCATCGGCTTTTAAATCAGATATTCATCACACCTTGACATGTTCCGACATGTTGCTTTGGAGACGGTCAAAAAGACAATAGTCTCTCACGTCAAGGTGTATGCTGCAAGGCTGAAAATAATCCATCCTGTTATCCTACATTAGCAGGACAAAAAACAGTCATGTAGTTATTTCCTGGAAATCAGCTCCAAGCTAAGCTCAGCTGCCTAGTCTCCGTCTCCAAGCCCACAGCTTTCGGTGTGTTCAAACATGGCCATGCTATCCAGAACCTTTCAAAACCAAACAAAAGCCTTCATTGTAGCTCATGGTGCCAAAAATAAACTTGAACCTGCGCCCAACAATGGCAAATGGTAGCTGTCATTCATCTTAAAATGATTATAAAAATACACCTTAAACACCACAAGTCTCACTTAATGTGTTCCAGTCCATTCTGGCAGTTTAATCTCAGTGTTTTGATGTAGACTTCAAAAGTTCTCAGTAAATTTAGTTCCAAGTTTTGATTTAAGGGATTTGGTTGGTTTAGGCACCAGTAACCATTGTAAAAAAATAAAATAAACAGAAAAAATGCCTTCCCAGCTCTGTTCGCACTACTTGACTCAGCTCGAATGCTATTTCACTCACCCACCCTTGAATCCTCCATCTTACCCTTGTTTCTTGTCTTTCAGCCATCATCAACCCGAAGCAGGCCAAAGACAACAAGAGCTTCAACTTTGATTACTCCTACTGGTCGCACACAACGGTAACTCATTCTGCACCTGTGCATCTCAGCGAGGACACACATTTACATTACAGTGAGTTGCTTTGTGTTGTGTTGTCTTGTCAGATTTACGAGATATTGATCTCTATCCCCAGCCCGAGGATGTCAATTATGCCTCCCAGATGCGTGTGTACAAAGACATCGGAGAGGAAATGTTGCTTCATGCGTTCGAAGGATACAACGTCTGCATCTTTGCATATGGTCAGACAGGTGCTGGCAAATCCTACACAATGATGGGAAAACAGGATGTCAAGGATCAGCAAGGAATCATTCCACTGGTAGAGTAACACATAGTGTAACCAGTGCAGATCGCAACTAACGTAACTTTCTTTCTGAATTAACTTGCCCCTTAAAATGCCTTTTTTCACCTTCTAGCTTTGTGAAGATCTTTTCACGAAGATCAGTGATAATACAGACAACAGCTTGTCCTACTCTGTGGAGGTAAGAGTGGGAGGCCGCTGGTAAAGGCCTCTATACTCAATGGTGCCACCTGGTCCAAACTAAATATGTGTTTGAATAGGTTAGCTACATGGAGATCTACTGTGAGCGTGTGCGGGACTTGCTGAACCCTAAAAACAAAGGGAACCTACGCGTTAGAGAACATCCTCTGATGGGTCCTTACGTTGAGGACCTGTCCAAACTGGCTGTCACATCTTACAATGATATCCAGGATCTAATGGACTCTGGCAACAAGGCCAGGTGACGGAACCATATATGCCGTGTTCAAAATATTTGTCCAGGACCAATTTATTATACTATATATATCTTCAATGATTTTTAAAAACAAAATTGTGTCCAGAGGTTTATAGTGAATTTGGTTGAAAAAGATTAGATTGTGTGATTATTCAAACCAATGATGAGTGGAGTTACACCTCTTTGTAGGAGTGTCATGTTGTTACTTTAGCTCTAACACAATAAAAAGTTAAGCACTGTTTCATGACCCTTGAGGCACCTTGGTGAACCAAACATGCACATTTTGCTTATTTGTTTTTTTTGGATTCTCAATATCTCTTAAAGCTGCAGTAGGGAGTTCTGAGAAAACCTGGACTAAGCCTTTTGAACAAGCAGACCTTACAGGTCCCTCCCCCTTGCTCTCTGCTGTGCTACAGCCCTCCCTCCACAGCGGAGCCTGCATTGAACGCGCAGCTTTCTTTTTGTCATCGGTCTTCTTCTGCTTACCTGTCTTTAATTTCTGAGCAGGTGCCACTCGGAAAATTGGCAGTTATCCTGTAACATTAGGTTGTTTCTCTGCCATTAGCACAGCTGCAGAACACCGGCAATCTTTAGTTTGAACGACAGTGCGAGGGGGGAAGAGGTGCGAGCATGATTCACACTGCTAAAACCTTCCTCCTGGCTCTGGTTGTTTCTGACCGGGAGCGGTGTATATCTGCAAATGGCAGTAGGACCACTAGAAGGAGCCAGAGGAGCTTGATTTTTTCACAGATTACCCATCTCACTTTCTACTGTCAGGACATAAAGACACATATTTTAAAGACACATATTTTAACAAATACGTAAAAAATACATTTTTACCAAAGTTGGGTTAAATAGCAGTTGTCCAGGAAACTTGTCCAAGATTTGCTTTTTATTTTTATTAAAAAAAGAATAGGTGACTGGCACATGGGACCCTGCAGCTTAGAGGAAGAGGAAGAAGAGGTGGAGACAATGGTTGATGGGGAATCTCTGTAGAGATCACAACTGGGGAAATCCTGTGGTCTTCCACAAATGAAGAGGCCCTGCTGTACTTTCCTCTTACTGTTTATATATATTTTTAAGATTTATTTTTGTGCCACTAGTGGCCTTCATTTTCAGAGTATTTTCTCTGAAAGTAGGGAGATAGGAAATGGGGGCAGAAAGAGGGGGA
This sequence comes from Crenichthys baileyi, assembly GCA_036173005.1. Classification (NCBI taxonomy): domain Eukaryota; kingdom Metazoa; phylum Chordata; class Actinopteri; order Cyprinodontiformes; family Goodeidae; genus Crenichthys; species Crenichthys baileyi. The sequence continues at coordinate 466,636 of JAHHUM010000635.1, forward strand.
AGACAGAATACGTCGCCAGGGCCAGGACTCAAACCTGGGATGGCCGCGCTGAGGACTGAAGCCCCTGCACATGGGTTGCTTGCCCAACCCCTACACCACCAGTGCTGTGCCCTCCTCCTATTATCTTGACTCCAGGATCAACTCACCTCTCACTTGCTAAAATCAGCAGCCCTGAGACTGCATTTGGCCTTTTTCCCATGAGTACATCTTGCAGCTATCCTGCACTTCATAAACCTACAGGGGAGCTGTTTAGTAAATGCATGGAATGATTTGAGTGAGGAGGAACTGCGCAACTACTTGGAGCTGCTGATCTTAGCAGGCACATTCAGGTCACAGCATAAGTCAACTAAAAGCCTGTGGGACAACTCAGAGTGTGCAATGCTGCAACAATGTCCCAGAAGATATTTTTGGAGTCCAATCTGGCCTTAAGCTTTGATAATTTTGATAATACTGGCCCTGCCAGACCGGCACAGGAAAGACAAGCTTGCACCGATTAGCGACCTGTGGAGCAGATAGAGCTCCTGCCTCCCCAAGCTGTTCAACCTAGACAGAGAAATATGCATTAATGAACAGCTGGTCCCTTTCAGGGGCTGCTGTTCATTCAGACAGTATATGCCCTCCAAACCTGGAAAGTATGAGTGGAAGATTGTGCATGGACGCTCCAAGTGTATACAGGGACGTCTGTCTGAGCAGCTAGGGAGCACAGGGTTTTTTTTTTTTTGGCAAGGGTATAAAAACGTAGAAAACATTTAAAAAATATATATCTATGGGTACATCCCATAAAATTAGAATATTGCTTAAAAGTGCAATATTTTTTGCCACTCATTTCAGAAATTGGCAGTAATTTTAAAGATTCATTCCACATAGAGCAAAATATTTCCGTCATTTTCGGTATAGATCTGACCCACATACAGAGAACACTCAGAAGAGAAAGTTTTACGGATTTTATTGGCAGCAAAGTAATCTGGGATGAGGACTGGAAACACCAACTGTACGGGAAGGAAGAAGAATGGACTGGTGAACAAACGAATGATATGAAGTAACTAATTACTTAGATCTGAGAAATGGCTTACTAAATTGTTGTAGCTTGAACCACCAGGGGTAGAGAGATTCAGAGTCTTAACTTGCGAAGGAACATCGTTCAGTTGTCTTCTTTGTTGTGATCTGGGTGCCAGCCAAATGGAGCTCAGGTGCTGATGTTTGAGATGGAGGGAGGGACAGGGTATGCTGATGCTTGGGTCCTGGAGTTGGAGGAAACAGGAAACAAAGCCTCAGGTAAAAACCTGCGTGGGAACAAAATACAAAGTTAGTTCAAAAACGAAGCACCAGGTCAGTAGAGGCTGAGCTTGTTACCACTAAGGCAAACACTCTGGCATCGAAGTGCTGGCAGCCTCCCGCTTAAGTACTCCTCCAAGCAATCAGCAGATAGGAGACACCTGTCATCCAGCGCACCTGAGAACTCCAGCAACAACTGTGAAACACTGAATGATTATGGAGACAAGTACACCAAACACACACACACACACAAGCACATACACCAACACACACACAGACTCAGACTCTGACAATTTCAAGTTTTTATTCCTTGTAATTTTAATAATTTTTGATAATTATTCCAGTGTCTCAGAAAGTTACAACATCACATTAGACCAATCAAAAAATGTTGTTTTAAGCACAAATGTCAGGCTTCTGAAAAGTATCCCATTTCTATGCTCTCAATACTAGGTTGAGCCTCTTCTTGCATGAAATTACTGCATCAGTGCGCTGTGGCATAGAGGAGACCAGACTGTGGCACTGTGTAGGTGTAATGGAAGCCCAGGTTGCTTTGATAGCTGCCTTCAGGTCATCTGCCCTGTTGGGTCTGGTGTCTCTCATCTTCCTCTTGACAACAGCCTATAGATGTTCTATGGGGTTCAGTTCAGGGAGCTTTCTGGCCAATCAAGAACCACAACACCACTGCCATTGAACCAGCTTCTGGTACCTTTGGCAGTGTGGGCAGGTGCCAAGTCCTGCTGGAAAATAAAATCAGCATCTCCGTACAGCTTGTCAGCAGAGGGAAGGATGAAATGCTTTAGAATTTTCTGGTAGATGGCTGCATTGACTGTGGTCTTCAGAAAACACAGTGGACCAACACCAATATATGACATGGCACCCCAAACCATCACTGACTGGACTTCAAGCAGTGTGGACTCGGTGCCTCCTCCAGACTCTGGAGCCTTGATTTCTAAATGAAAAGCAGAATTTACTTTCATCTGAAAACAGGACTTTAGACCATTGAGCAACAGTCCTGTTCATTTTCTCCTTAACCCAGGTAAGGCGCTTCTGATGTTGTCTCTGGTTCAGGATTGGCTTGACACGAGGAATGCAACATTTGTAGCCTATGTCTAGTATTCGTCTGTGTGTGGTGGCTTTTGATGCACCGACTCCAGCCTCAGTTGACTCCGTGTGAAGCTTTCCCAAATTCTTGAATGGATTTTGCTTGACAATCCTCTCAAGGCTGCGGTTCTCCCTGTTGCATTTTTTCCTACCACGTTTCTTCCTTCCACTCAATTTTCTGTTAATATGCTGGGATACAGAACCTGCTTCTTCAGCAGTGACCTTTTGTGGCTTGCCCTCCTTGTGAAGGGTGTTGATGACTGTCTGCTGGACATCTGTCCAGTCAGCAACCGTTCCCATGATTGTGTCGCCTGCTGACCCAGACTGAGAGATTGTTTAAAGGTTCAGGAAACCTCTGCAGGTGTTTTGAGTTAATTAGCTGATTAGAGTGTGACACCATTAGTGTCCAATAATCAACCTTTTCACATTATTTTAATTTTCTAAAACACTGAATTTTGGGTTGTCTTTACCTGTAAGCTATGATCATCAAAATTACAAGAAACAAAGACTTGGAATGCAACGAATGCAACGAATAATCAGGACTGCAGAGAGAATCATCAGGGCTGACCTTCCCTCCATCCAGGACTTATACAGGTCTAGGGTCAGGAAAAGAGCTGCTAAAATCTCTGCAGACCCCACACACCCTGCACATAAACTGTTTAGAGTTCTGCCTTCAGGCCGACGCTACAGAGCGCTGTTCACAAAAACCAGCCGCCACAGAGACAGTTTCTTCCCCCAGGCTGTTTCTCTGTTGAACATTCAATAAAATACCAAACAACAGCATACAGATGTTGCAAATGCACCTTTTTATTTATATATGTGTATATTGTACATTGTAAATATGTATATTCTGTAGTGCAAAAACAAAACCAAAGAGCAAAGTGTACCGGAGTCAAATTCCTTGTTTGTATGTACAAACTTGGCAATAAAGCTGATTCTGATTCTGATTCTGAATATATCACTCTATGCGTAATGAGTCTATATAATATATGAGTTTTTCTTTCTGAGATGACTGGCAATTCACTTTGGTGTTTATTTCTGGAAAATATTGCCTATTTTGTGTTTTTCCCCTTCAAAAAATCCATGTTTCTGAAGGGGAGACAGAAGGGGCATAAAATCATAAAAAAGATTTTAAAAAATAAAAAACTTTACATCTATTGATATCTCTAAAGTTGTTGAAATGATTTCAATCAGTGAAAGTGAAAAAAAAATGTAAATTTTAACTTTCAATTACACTTTTATAAGATTTTCCATTTTGGTACCTAAAGGTAAAAAGAGTATGTTCAATGTAAAGGTGCCCCAAGGGTTAAGTTTATTCCAAGCAAATACCTAGTATATGACAAAAACATGCTATTTTAACCTAACAATAGAGCCTCCTGGTAAGCAGATATGGACTGTGTGAACTGATTAAACTCTGCTCTCTGTGTAGGACTGTTGCTGCCACCAACATGAACGAGACCAGCAGTCGCTCACACGCAGTTTTTAACATCATATTTACTCAGAAACGCTTTGATGCAGTGACTGACAACACCTCTGAAAAGGTAGCAGATTTTTATCTGAAATAATTCATTTAGCTGTTGCTCCTGCTTATCCTAACTTTGATTGACGACTCAGGGTTAAATCTTGATCTGTAGGAAAAATCAATGATGGCTCGAAGGTCATAAGGATAATGCCATCATGAGGAAATGTGATTTTAATGAAGCCAGTCTATGGAGTGATAGTGAATACTTGTAGGTTTTTTGGTTGGCAGATGATGCGCAACATTAAATATATTGGAATCTTCATTGACGTTCTCTTCCAGGTCAGCAAAATAAGCTTGGTGGATCTAGCTGGCAGCGAGAGGGCCGATTCTACTGGAGCCAAAGGAACCAGGCTTAAGGTGAAAAGGCTTTCAGGAAATCCTCTTTAACCCTATATCCATGTTAAAACGGGTAATTAGACTGTATTATAATATGTTGTAAATTACAGGAAGGCGCAAATATCAACAAGTCTTTAACCACACTGGGGAAAGTCATCTCTGCTTTGGCAGAAGTGGTGAGTATTTTTCTGCCTGTTTGCTGTATTTTCAAAGACTAGGTCAGTTTTAAGATGTTTAAATATTTGATCTCCCGACTCAATCCATTTTAGGATTCTGGTCAGAATAAGGTAATGGATTCACTTTTACTCTCACTTTAAAAAATATGTTGGCTCCATTCTGACACAGAAGAAATGTTCTTAAATCAGTGTTTGTTTTTGTTACACAGAATAAAAAGAAGAAGAAAGTGGAAAGCTTCATCCCATATAGAGATTCAGTTTTAACTTGGCTACTAAGAGAGAACTTGGGTATTTATAATGTGTTTGTTAAACAGCTTTTGGATTATAATCATTAATAAACTCAAACAGATCCCAAATTATTTCTCACCTCTGTGTTAGGGGGAAATTCTCGAACTGCGATGGTTGCTGCTCTGAGTCCAGCTGACATCAACTACGACGAAACCCTCAGCACACTCAGGTAGATAGCAGACAGTTCCCTTTCTGCTGCACATTTATCCTCCCCACACTGCAAGTGAATATGGCTTTAAGGAACAAATATCTCAGTTGCACTGAGGGATGTGTTGGATTAAACCCTAAACACATGATGCTGCAGCTCTTTAAAGCTGCAGCATCTTAGATGTATGATGTCAGGAGAATCATGCATGTATGTTTGTTTATTCTCTACCTCTCTCTTGTGTCTGCATGTTCTAATGTGTCCCCAGGTATGCTGACCGTGCCAAACAGATCCGCTGTAATGCTGTCATCAACGAGGATCCAAACAACCGATTGGTCCGTGAGCTGAAAGAGGAAGTCTCTCGTCTGAAAGACCTCCTGTATGCCCAGGGACTGGGTGACATTATTGAGAGTACGTTGCTGCTATCGTCCTATCTAATAAATCATAATTATTTTAGACATTTTTAGTGGTAACAGGTGATCTAAAGCATGTCTTTCTTACTGTCTTGAAGACCCTTAACTAACAATAAATGTTGTTTTCCTGTTGACATGCCTTTAAATAGATAGATCATTACAAATATTAGCCATTGTCACAGAATTTAAATTCTGCCTGCCATGTATTCATGATTGGATATACATAAAATTACAATAATACACCTTTACATAAGTAAAACCTGGCCTCTAGCTTGCAAGTTTATTGTTTAAATGATGTACATCATCACTGAAGTGGCCATGAAGTAAATTTAAGTTCTGCAGTATATGTGCAGTCAGTTGGAAACTTTTTAATCAATATTTCCACATTTGATACATTAACACTGCAAACTCCAATGTATTTTTTTGGGGATTTTATGTAATAGGCCAGCACAAAGACGTAAATAATTAAGTGGAAGTAAAAAATTTTCAAAGTGTTTATTTGAATTCACACTCCTTTGAGACCCTTAACCACTTGCTTTCAGAAGTCAGATGATTAGCAAATATTGTCCACCTGTCTGTAATTGAATCTCAGTATAAACACAGCTGTGCTCTGGAGTTATCAGTGGCCTGTTTATTGAATTGAATTCAGTTTAATTCATATAGCCCGTTATAAACATGAATGTAACCCAAAGTGCTTAATAAGGTAAGACAGAAAAATAAACAAAATCACAATAAATTATTAAAGCAAAAAGGTGAAAAATCTGAAAGTACTGGTAGAAAGGGTTTGCAAATACATTAAAACATTTAGGTACAACATAAAACAAGTATGAAACCCCCTGTCATTGAAGCAAATGATGCTTAAAAAGCTGGATTAACTCTTGTGAGAGGTCCATTGTAACTCTGTAGGAACTGCAGAGATCCACAGCTCAGGCGGGAGAATGATTCAAGAGGACAGATATTGATGTCAATGCATATTCTGCAAGAACGGGGAAATGTGTTTTTTTTTTCTCAATGTGGCTAAAACGAGAACAAAGTTCTTTCTGGCTGGGACTCATGGGAACTCCTCATAGGTCCCTTCCACAGCAGCATTAGATTGTCATAGTTCGAGACCGCACAAGATAAACGTTCTGCTCAGATGATGTGCCCAGAACAAGCTATAAGCACTCTCAGACCAGATCTGCAAGAAAAATAAGATATGATTATGTTCTTGCAGCCCTGATAGAGAGAACACATTTCTCTATTCTTGAGTATAAAGCGCATCAAGGCCTTTAGTCATGCACTCCTCAAATATGGTCTTTCTGAATGAGTAGCAAAAAGAAAGACATTGTTGAAAGAAATTTTTTCATTTCACTTAACAATTAATATATGTGTTGGTCTACTGAATAAAATCCCAATAAAACACAACAAGGTTTGTGGTTGTAACATTAAAAAATGTAAACTAGATCAGAGCCCTGTATCATATTCTGGGAGTGCCTTCTGTTTACTGGACCTCTCATGTGTTCAGCAATAGATTAGTTGAAAATGAACTGGAATGGGATTATTTTTCCACACATGAAGATTTTATCTAAAGATCTTTACTCTTTTTTTCTCCTTCTCTCTTTTTATTAACTTTTGTTTCAACCTCATCCAGCCTATCGAGCATCTGGAGCTGATATAGAGGGTTTGAAATGTGTGTGTTTTCAATTTTTTTTTTACATTTTATTTTAATTTTGGCTGTTGCTTTTTGCTATGGTGCTTACTTCAACAGCATGAGAAGCTCGTTATCGTTCCCTGCAGCTCCCAAAAGCAGTCTGGTGTTATCCAGACAGTGTTGATGATAGTTTTGTGACATTTAGGTTGTTGGTGTTAAGATAATTAGAATGTAGGCAATGATTTTTTTCTGGCTATACTGGCTTCACGTTTGAGATATTAATGGGACATAGATATTGAAATGGTGCTGTAGAGATCTACATATGGCGTCATAAATGGAGAATTAAAGAGGCAGAGCTTCGGTGTTCATAATTCAACAAAGAATAGCAATACAATATGAAAGCATATGGAAGGCAATATATACAGTTCATCTCAGTCATTAATGTCTATGCTATAAAAAGTGTAGCTTTCCAGTTTCCTGGCAGGGTTTGTCTAGTTTAATCTCCTACCCCTGGCAGCTGTGACTATTAAGTGTGCAGTAACAGTAAAATGATGATTCAGTCACATGGAGCATTATATCTATAATACTGGAGATGTCATCTCATTTTTGTGCTGTTTTCATTGCACTCATCTTTATTAACTGGGAAGACAATATTATCTGGTGCGTCTTGGGAGCAGGAGCCTGTCCAGATTGATGGGTGTCTTACACTTTACCAATTTGTTGCACTGTGTCGCCATAGCAGCAGTTATGTAGTTGATGCTCTGCACTGAATTAATCTTAGGTGTTAATGAGTAATTGAGCCCATTCAATGTGTGTCTGAAGTTGTTGGGTTAGCACACTTAAAGGGGTGCTAAAACACCCCTTTAAGTGTGTTTAAGCAAGTCATAAAACACATACTAGCAATATATTCTGCTACCTCTATCCTATGGATTCAAACAGTAAAGGAACATGATCACCAGCAGAGGTTGTACAGCACTGCGTGTGCCAGTGTTTTAAACTTTTAAACTTTCAGAAGTGGTGGTACATAGTTTATATCTACAACATTTGCTACATTTAATCTGCACATTGTAGTCACTTAGCAACTTATGACTTTCCCATTCGAAATTCCAAATTAAGGGGCTGTCTTGTTGATTCTCTGACTGAAGTTTTGAAAATATGATGCAGTTTTCTGGATACAGGCAGAGTTCTAATTGTTTTGTTTTCCTTGTGGGTGTAAGGAGATCTTGTGATAATAAAACACCATAATATTTCTCATCAAAATGCAGTCTACCTCATAAAGTACTGTCCAGTTACTGTTAGTATGTGAATCTGCCTTGTGAAATAATTTTAGTCTGTTATGAGACAAAGATATGAGGCGCTGTACTTTAAACCTGAAACTCCGTGTCCACGTTAGAGACTCCTATCTTGAAGTAAGAAAGGAAGTAACTCTTGAATTGGCCTTTTGTGTTGACAGAGTCTGCTGCTTGTTGGACTGGTTGACAACATTTGGTTACAAATGCATAAAAAAGTTTTGGCTCCCCTTTTAAATGATCTGGTAACATTTTGGTAACTCATTAGAAAAAGAAACAGTTACTGCAAGATATGAATTATTTTTGAGCTCACTGAGAATACAGCAACTGGCCAGCCCTCGAGACTCTAAAGTTAACTTCCTAGTGTCGTTAATTAAAGGGCTATTCAGTCTTGACTGCATTTGATCATCTGTTGTTGTTAAAAATCTAAAATACTTTGTGTGATTAAATCCTAACTGGATGATTCTACACTAAACAAAGATTTTTCAGCTTGAGATTTATGAAATGTTTATTCTATTTGCAAAAAGGGGTGTTTTCAGGTCTTTTTGGTACTTTTACCACCTTAGAATTAGACAAGCATAAAGACCTCAACAGATGGACTAGTCCAACCTACATCAAACCAGACGCACTAGGACTACATTTCCTTCATTTTAAATGACACACTGCTTAAAGCTTTATAATGTCAATGCATTTTCTGTTAGCACTGTGGTGGCTGGTTGATTTCAGTTGATATGCTCTGTGTGCAGCTTCCTTCTCACTCTGCCATCGCTTTTATTAAACAAACTATTCAACAATGAAACTGTAAGTTAAATGTGTTTGAAGCCACATATGTTCTTCCATTTCTACTCTCCCTCTCTTCTCATCCTTTTCTCTCTGCTTCTCTTCATTTTCTTACTTTCTATTGTGGACAACCCCAACTTCCTAACCACCCCCTATGCCCCACCCTGACAGACATGTCCGATTACAAGAACAATAACGATATAGGCCAAGCTGTGAATCAAAGGGATGATCTTTTCACAGTGACCAATGCCATGACAGGGATGAGCCCATCCCCATCCCTCTCAGCCTTGTCCAGCCGTGCCGGCTCTATTGCCAGTCTGCATGACCGCATCATGTTCAGCCCAGGCAGCGAGGAAGCCATCGAGCGACTGAAGGTGAGCGCTGGATGGGTGGTATTCAGTTTATAAGCTCAAACATAATCCTCCCACTCCTGTAAGCTGCAGGTAGTTAGGTCAAATGTAGATATATCTTAGATGTCATAAACAAAGCCTTTGCCAATAAGTTACTTTCTTCTTATTACTGTCATATCAATAGACACAGATGAGAAAGATTTAGGCTAGATTTACTTCACAAACAATGCTTTTGATTCCTGTTTTTACCCTTTTGTTTTTAAATTTAAGGAAACTGAGAAAATTATTGCTGAACTAAATGAGACCTGGGAAGAAAAGCTCCGCAGGACAGAAGCCATTAGAATGGAAAGGTAAGATGGTTGGAGCCTATTTAGCAAACAAGTGGAAAAGGTTGGGTACAACCTAGACCTGCTCATCATGTGCCTATTTTAATAATACATAATAATTTATCATCCAAAATTTATATCACTTTTGAAGATGTAGAACCCATCCCAGCTCTTGCCGTTAAACATTTGGGTAAAACAGAAATACTGTGACTGTTTCTTTAGAAAATATATTCTTGATCAGCTTAAAATGTATTTGGAAATATAGCTATTTAAATGTAGGTTATCTTATTTATCGTATTTACAGGGAACATCACAAACTTGCTTTAGGGTACTAAACCCAAGTTTGCACATCCTTCTAATACTGAAACTAAAGGTAGATCTGCTACTAAACAGCTCTACAGTGCTGGCGCCATTAACATTGTGGATAGACAGCTCGTCATTATTTAACAATACGACACAGGTTTTAGTTAAATCAATGCTTTTTATCTCAGAATAAAGGATACTGTAGATAAGGAGGTGGATTCCACTGACATGATTTATCCTGTCAGCTGCTGTTTTTTAGGCTTTAGACACACCTTGTCATGTTAGGACCTACAGTTCTCCGCCAAGTGAAATAATAAAAAAAGAAAGTAAAAAAAAATTCTCTATCTCTTTGATCACATCTGCATCTTCTGTGTTTATGGCTGAAGAGAATTCTAAAATTGGTGGGAATTCTTCCAGTCTGCTGGACTTGATTGGCCAGTTTTCATCTGCATACATTTAGTGCGGCCTGTTTCATGGCTGCGATAAGGAAACAAAGCACAAATCACATACAGGACAGTAAAAAGATTTAGATAACTTCGTGAATTTCCTCCTAAGTTAACTGAGAATGATGCTCCTCCACAGAGAGGCCCTACTGGCAGAAATGGGTGTGGCAATACGTGAAGATGGTGGCACTGTTGGGGTGTTCTCTCCCAAGAAGGTAAAAAGACATTGTATTATGTTGTATACATCCAAGCATTCTTTATGATGAAACACTTGTCTTTTAAATTAATCAGTGAAATGCTTACTTATTTACTCCGAAGCCGTCTGATTGCCCCAGAATGCCCCAGCCTGTGTTTATCGACACAGTTGGTCTGTTTTCCCCTAATGAGGTTCGTTGCTCTGTAGTGTGTCTCTCTTCTGAGTGCTCTGAAGTTCTCTTTAAGAGCGGTGTTGCGTAGGCATTTCAGATGAGAGTTTCTTTTCTTCATTATATGGGTATCCTTAATCTACTTAATTACACTTCAAACACTTTCTCACTGAACTGATGGCAGAGAGGGGTGGAAACGTGGTGGAAAAGATAATAGTTGTTCCCCATTTTGGTGATTTCTTAACCGCTTTTCCTGCAGTCTATATACCTTTAAATCTACAGTAAACACCCATGCTTTAAAGCTGTAGGAAGGGAAATCGACTGCATGGCTTTTAACTAGGATTGATTGCTTCTTACAGTAAGATGCTGTTTTCAGGTTACTTAACCATGTTGTACATTGTTTACCATATGGATACTAAATGATTTAATAATAATCAAAAGTTTTCAGTTAATAAATTAGTCCTTTTTCTGTCAGACACCTCATCTTGTGAACCTTAATGAGGACCCGTTGATGTCTGAGTGCCTGCTGTACTACATTAAAGAAGGAATCACCAGGTCAGATAATCACTCACAGTTATAGATGATGATTTTATCATCTGACATATTTTAGTTGTACATTGCATTGAACAGGGGACTGTTGAAAACAGTTGGAATAACTTTTTTTATTTGCTAGGGTGGGCCGTTTGGATGCCAGCAGCCGTCAGGACATAGTCCTCAGCGGTCATTTCATCAAGGATGAGCACTGCACCTTTACAAGATCTTCTGGTCCATCAGGGGAAAGTGAGCAGATCATACTTGGCTCAACAAGCTTTTACATCAGAGTTTATTATTGCTGTAACATCAAATTTCTCTTTGTTACTAAGCAGCAGTTGTCCTAGAGCCCTGTGATGGAGCTGAGACTTACGTCAATGGAAAGAGAGTGACAGAGCCGACAGTTCTGAAGTCAGGTCAGAATACCATCTTATCTTGCGTCATTCACTGTCTCATCTAAGTTTTGTATGCATTTTCATGCATCATTTTACTTGATTTCACTGAGGTGTGGTGTGGTACCCTTAAAGGAAATCGCATCATCCTGGGGAAAAGTCACGTCTTCCGGTTCAACCATCCTGAACAGGCCAGGGCTGAAAGAGAAAGGACCCCCTGCGCTGAAACCCCTGCTGAGCCTGTTGACTGGGCATTTGCACAGAGGGAGCTGTTGGACAAACAGGGCATTGACATGAAACAAGAAATGGAACAGAGGTGCAAAATCAGATTTTCTTACATTATAATCATAGACTTTAATCTATTTCATTAGGGCTTTATATGATAGACCTACACAGAGTAGGCTAGTGCATAATCATGACTTGGAAAGAAAACAATACTTGGTGTTGAAATCATTTAGTTCCAAATTTCAAAATGGTAAAATGGTTCAGCATTCAAATTCATCCATCCATCCATTCATCCATCCATCCAACCATTCATCCATTCATCCATCCATCCATCCATCCATCCAACCATCCAACGGTTCATTTGGCAAGATTCTACAACATGAATATGCTTTGATCAAATCCATTGCATTCTAGTTGCATCTATAGGTTAAGGGTTTTGACCTGCTGGAAGGTAAAACCTCAGTTCAGTCTTAAGTCTTGTCAGCTTCAAACTGGTTTTCTTCCAAAATGACCTTGTTCTTAACATAATCGCTCTTCGCATCAACTCTATCTTTCCCATTCCCTGGATAAGAAAAGCAAAAGATGTGAAAACCATGTGTCTTTTTTCGACCTCTTCACAAGCATGCACTAATTTATGTTTCTCTGTTACATAAAATACAAGTAAAAAACAGAGAAGTTTGACGTAACATGATAAAATGTTTAATGGGAATTGATTCTTAGCATAAAACTGTAAGGTGGCAACTGAAGTGTTACCACTGATGAGCTGCCAAATTACAGATGACTACATCCTATTTGTTTTTAACATGCTGGTGTGAAAATAGATACTTAGTCTGGGTTGGTGCATCACCTCCATCAAACCCTATTGTGACAGCTTCCGTCTATCTCCTCAGGCTTCAGGAGTTGGAGGATCAGTATCGCAAAGAAAGAGAAGAGGCCAACAATCTTTTGGAACAGCAAAGACTGGTAGAGTATAGGGCTGAAAAAATTAATCGGATTATTCGTGATTAATCGATTACTGAAAAAATCGTCAATTAATTTAGTAATTGAATAATTGTTAACTGCAGTATAAAGACTCTAAAACGTGCCATTTGCTGAAAGAACAATCCACTCAGGGCAGTATTTAGGCCAAAACTGTACAAAAAATATATTTATTTTGCATTTAAGAAGAAAAACCTTTGTCTGTTAAAATGCTCTATCCAAAACTGATCCAAGTGGCACAGCTTTAGCGTCAAGTGGTTCAAATTCTGTAAAAGTCTCCTATTAAGCATCTTTTGCTATCTGATTATTTATCGATTATCAGTATAATCATTAGTTGCTGTCCTAGTAGAGTAATTGGCACATTTACTTGTAATATAACAGTTTTATTTAACTTTTTTACCTCTTTTTGTTGAAAGTTCATATGAAGTCCCACACCAGTAACAAAAACGTCATTTAAACTATGTAGCTAAATCGAAGTTATATATTTTCATTTCAATTAAATGTGCTTTAGTCCTTCCCTACATCATCTCACTTTAATAGGTCACTGACACAATCCTTTAAAAGTATTCCATTTACCAAATTCAGCTTTAATAGGGGTAATATGAGACTTTTTTTGTGCAGGACTATGAAAGCAAGCTTGAGGCTCTACAGAAGCAAGTGAACCGTTATTACCCAGAAGCTCCTGAAGAAGAGGAGGAACCAGAAGAGGAAGGTCAATATGATGCCTGGACTTATATGTAACTTATACCTCGATCATTAAAACAGCTTGGCGACATGAGGTGTTTTTCTAAATTATTAACAGTTAACTGGACAGAGAAGGAAAGAGAGCTGGCTGTGTGGAGCTTCCGGAAGTGGAGGTGCTACCAGTTCACCTCACTGCGTGACCTGTTATGGGGAAACGCCATCTTTCTTAAAGAGGCCAATGCCATCAGTGTAGAACTCAAGAAGAAGGTGCGGCATGTTAATTTCGTACATACCCATCATTATATGCTGGGTGGTACCTAACGGAGGCTTTGTGTTCCTTGCAGGTCCAGTTCCAGTTTGTGTTGCTCACAGACACTCTCTACTCCCCACTTCCTCCTGACCTGTTGCCCCCAGAGGCCACTCAAGACAGAGAAAATAAACACTTTCCTCGCACTATTGTGGCTGTGGAAGTTCAAGATCAGAAGAATGGAGCAACTCACTTCTGGACATTAGAGAAATTAAGGTAGGCTGTCTTTGTCTAAATGAAACGGTACATTGACAATACACTTACCATATAAGTTCCATGTATGTATGTTCTTCAGACGGCTAAATGCCATATTTGGTCAGAAGACTGTAAAACTCATATAGAATGCTACTGAATGTGTCTTGCAAGTCACTTTGTTGTATTTAGCTGCAGCTAAATACAATATCTAACACCACTGATGAAAAGTTGTATTAATAGTTTTATATTTTAACTTTTAATCTCAAGCGTGTTTTTTTTAAATCTGTGTGTTGCCAATTCCTGCAGGCAAAGGCTTGACCTCATGCGAGAGATGTACGACCGTGCTGCTGATGTGCCGCCCAACAATACCTCAGAGGAAAATGAAAGTGTCATGACGGGAGGCGACCCTTTTTACGATCGCTTCCCATGGTTCCGCCTGGTTGGCAGGTAAACACTGAGCATCACCCACTCCATACTGTTGGAGATACAGAGTAGCATTTCTCATTAGCTCGTTCTAAAAATTGTTGGTGAACATGGTCGGCTGTCTTCATTCTGTCTAATGTTTGTTGACCAGTTGACCAGTATAATAGATTTTTTAATTTATGTGATTTAGTGGACATTAATAACAATGAGGTGAGAAATATTAATGCCAGCTGACAAGCCATGTTTTCAGTAGAAAGGTTAGAGATGGAAATTTCAGGATTACTTCTCACAACATGCTGCTCCGTTGCTCATTTTCTGCCTGTGAGAGATGGCTGTGTGGGGGTCTCCAGTTCCAGCCTCTTCACCTCATTCGTTTTCAGCTCTGCGGTGTTACTCTTGTTAACGTAATAATACACGTAGCAGGTCTTTAGTGTCTTTAGAGTTTGAAACAACCAAACTGGACCAGGAAGTAACCTAAAACTGTCCCCATAAACTTGGGTGTTTTTGAATGAGTTTGTTGCAGTTGTGTTGAGACAGACAATGAAGAATACATTACAAGAAAAACAGGGCTCCTATGCAGTCTGGACTTATAGGTCAGTTATTTGCATGTTCAGATAATTGTGAAAGCTATGAAACTATGAAAATAGATTATGGAAAAATATTCATATTACCAGATTTTATTCTAGATTTTATTTTATTTCACATTCTAAATATCTTTCCTTCCTAGTATTCTATTTTTTTCCTTCCTCTCTTCCTTCTGTCTTTACTTCCACTCCTCGTGTTTTCTTTCTTCCCTGTGTCATTCCTCCCTCCCTTCCTTAAGTACTACCTCTGCTGATTCCTTGTGTCCTTCCTTTCTTCCTTTCCTTATTGAGTTCTTTCTTTTTTCCTTGTATCCTTCTTTCTGCTCTCATTTCCTTCTTGTCTTCTTCTGTTGTGTCCTCCCTCCCTCTTTTCCTGGTGTTCTTCCTTTTTTCATTCTCTATTTATTTCCTAGCTTCCATCAGCCATTTCTTCCATCCTTCCCTCAGTACTGTGTTCCTCCCTCCGATCCTTGCATATCTTTTCCTGCTGTCCTTCCACCTTACCCCTACTTGTTTGCTT
The DNA here is from genome assembly GCA_036173005.1 of Crenichthys baileyi. Lineage (NCBI taxonomy): Eukaryota > Metazoa > Chordata > Actinopteri > Cyprinodontiformes > Goodeidae > Crenichthys > Crenichthys baileyi. The sequence continues at coordinate 482,217 of JAHHUM010000635.1, forward strand.
AATTTCTTCATCCCTTATGTCAGGGGTGTCAAACTCCAGTCCTCGAGGGCCAGTGTCTTGCAACTTTTAGATGTGTCCCTGGTCCAACACACCTCAAACGAATGGCTGCATTTCTTCCTCAGTATGCTGTGAATTTCTCCGGAGTCCTGCTAATGACCTAAGTATTAGATTCAGGTGTGCTGAAGCAGAGGAACATCTAAAGGTTGCAGGTTACCAGCCCCCGAGGACTGGAATTTGACACCTGTGCCTTATGTCCTTTCTTCTTTCTCCCTTCTTTCTCTTCCTTGTGTATTTCCTCCCTGCATTCTATTTGTCTTTCCATCTTTCCTTCCTTGTCTTTCCTGCTTTGTCTCCTTCCTCCCTTTCTTTCTTGTTTTCTTCTTTTTCTCACTCTGGTCCTTTCTTTCATCGTTCATTCTTTCCTTCCTTTACTTTCTCCCTTGTATCCTTCCTTTCATACTTCCTTCCTTATGTCCTTCATTCTTCCCTTGTCCCTTCTTCCATCCCTTTTGTCTGTATGTCAACATGTATGTATGGACATTTTTACATAGAGATGTGTTGGAACCCTGCTTATAACAGGTTGTAAACTATTCATGAGGATACAGGAAATTGCACCTTTTAAATTAAGTAATTATGTTGATAGTCTTAGATGAACAGGTAAGTTAAGCAACACAACTCTGCCACTTAAATTATGTTTTCATGTCTGACTCCTGAGAAAACAAAAAGTTATTGAAAAACTGATACGGCATTATGTACCGTATCAGTGTGGAACTGATTTTGAGTGTCATGTTGATGCTTATGGTCTAACACACAGAAATCTTGCTACTTTTTTCCCCTTTGACCTTTTAGTGTAATGCTGGGACACACTTTTCCATCTGTCCTCTATGTCTCAGTTCTCCTTTCTGCACTTAGTCTCAAATTGGGGAAGGTTCCCTCCTGTGGTCCATTCCATATATTTCCAATGTGTGCTCTCTATTTAACTGTACTAACCTAGTTCCATGTCTCTGGCTGCATCAGAAATCCCATTTTCAACACATGCATGAGCGAGCGCATGAGTGACCCTACCCCATCCCCGACCCTTTCCACCTCTGAAATTACTGAGCTGGCTGACTCGCAGAGGGAGGGTCAAGGGGAGGAGGAGGAGTTGGAAGAGTTGGAGGACCTGGATGATGATATCTTTTTGGACGATCCGTGCTCGGAGCTCGGGGCAGAGGATGATGATGATGATGATGTTGGAGAGCTCTGCCGAGGCTCCAGCGAAGGCCAGGATCCCTTTTACGACCGCTCTCCATTATTCAGTGTAGTGGGAAGGTTGGTGAGGTTACAGGAGCATGCTGGTGGAGGAAACTAGCTCTTTCACACTGAGACGCAGGGTTTTGCTCCTTTGATAGGTATCGACAGAAAGGAGTACACATTAAAAGAGTTACATGCACAAAAAAAATACTAGGTGGTTAAGAGTTTAGTATGTGTTAATTATATCATCTATAGAAAATGCATATTTCTCATTTATTTAGATGACATATTTTGTTGTAATTTTATTTTCCAGGTATGACAGAACATTTTCTATGTCAAGATGGAGGTGACACATTTCAGTCAATCAATGCTTTATGACTGTGGTATTTTTGCTTTGTTCACTTTTCTGAACACTTCCTGGCTATTAACCATTCAAAGGCAATCAAGCTTATGATTATTTTTTATATTGGTATTATTATTATTTTATTTATTGCCTTGGTTCTCATTGTTTTTGTCTTTCTAATGTTGGGACCAGAAATATTTGCAATTCCCCCCTCCACTGCTCTGAATGGACACTGTGCTAGACAGTTCCTGGTTTCATTATTTTTAAATGCATCTAAATTTTAATGCTCTTCATTTTTGTCTTTTTTTTTGTTCCTTTTTTTACCTTTTTAAATGTAGTAAAAATGTTAGTTTTATTTCTGCTAATGTGTTTTAAACTCAGACCATGGTGTGTCAGTGGTTTTTACTGTAGTTGAAGAACTGCTGTTAAATGACTCCTTGAAGTTTGTTTGTCGGAACACACGCAGTGTTGTGAGTATTTGTATTTGCAGATTTCTTCAGTTTTTTATTTCTTTTATATTTCTTTTATATTTATCTGCAAGATAATCAACCAAAGTTAACACCAGAAAAAGATAGCCTGAAACTATGCAAAATACAGTTTTCAAATGATGATTTCAGCTGTCAAAGCCAGTTGGCCCTATGTGAAAAATTAATTGTCCCCTAAGCCTAATAACTGGTTGTGCCACCCAAGTTTTGTCAGTACCAGGCCATGAGAATTTTGGCCCATTCTGACCATAGTGACTATAAACAGGTCACTGTTTTTGTCTCTATCAGATTTAAGTCTCTTACTCGCTTACTGTGAGCCATGCTGGTGTAACACGTGCAGAATGTGGCTTGACATTGTCTTGCTGATATAAGCAGGACGTCCCTGAAAAAGACGTTGCTTGGATGGCAGCAGATGTTGCTCCGAAACCTGTATGTACCTTTTAGCATTAAGGTTGCCTTCAAAGATGTGCCAGTTACCCATGATGCCATGGGCACTAACACATCCCCATACCATCACAGGTGCTGGCTTTTAAACTTTGCTCTGATAACAATCCAGAAAGTCCTTTTCCTCGTTGGTTGGGGGGACATAATGTCCATAATTTCCAAAAGCAATTTGAAATGTGGACTCATCAGACCGCTGCATACTTTTCTACTTTGCAACAGTCCATCTCAGATGAGCTCGGGCCCAGAGAAGCTGGTGGTGTTTATTTCCTTCTAAACGACTGAACCTTTTAGGGATGCTCCTTTTATACCCAATCATGACATTCACCTGTTTCCAGTTAGCCTGCTCACCTGTGGAATATTCCAAACTGGTGTTGTTTGAGCATTCCCCTGTCTCAGCTTTTTTAGAACGTATTGCAAACATCAAATTCAAAAGAAGATGACTTGCAATGGGGTTGTAAATACTATTGTTGAAATTGCAATATTATCAGCCTCATTTTTAAGAACATTTATTTTCTTTACAATTACATGAGCTCTAGGATTGCAGCCACTAAAGAAATGCTCTTGATGTAGGCAATAAAGATATTCCACTGGCCAAATATGTTACAGATATGCAGAGGGTGAATGGATGACATTTGACAAATATATCCTACCGAATGTTGCATAAAAAGAGTCCCTTGCAGTTGTGATGTTGCACACACTGATATTGCAATCACAGTTGTGATTTAATATATTATGCTGCTCCATTTGCGGATAATTGCTCTCACTGTAATACAACGGGAGTGCTAAAGCCTTAGAATAGGCTTTGGCACCGTTTCCAGACTGGCTTATGGCAATAGCTTTGTTTCCTGTATGTTCTTGAGTTTCTTTAGATTGAAGCATGAGGCTTTTGGAGATCTTTTAGCCTACTTAGTGTTGTCAGACAGGTTCTGTTTGATTGATTTCTTGATTTTACAGGTCTGTCAATAATCTGACATCAGTCTGTCTAGAGAAATTGAACTTGACTGTCAAAAAAGTCTCCTCCCAGTAAATCAAATCATCATTTGAAAGCCGCTTTTTGCATTTACTCTGGGTGTCTTTGTCTGATATCAAAATTTATTTTCTTGATCTACAACTTTGAAGTGTGAAAAATGGCAAAAGCAGAAGAAATCTTTAAGCACTGTGCTACTAAATAAAAAGCTGAGGTTTGTGTGGAAAACATGAATCTTATTCACTTACCAAAGGGCTGAGTCACGGGGATGTTTGAGCTCTGATTTTGGGATCTGATTAGCATTACAAGGAGACCCACAGAGAATTGTTCTGTTCCTGCTGTTAAATGTGAATAAGTCGGACAGAATCTGGATATTATTCATTTGAGCGAGCTAAGTGATGTTAAAGAAACGCCTAAAATCTCAAGATGAAAGAGCTGGTTTCTACTGCAGCTGTCTCTTTTAGGCATGCCAGAGCACACATCTTTTCATTTTGACCTTTTTTGTTAACTTTAACTTGAATACATCTGATGATGAACCCCTATTATGTACAAAATACCACTTTGAACCAGGTGGAGCGCTTTGATTTTGGATGTCATTCATTGGTTTTTGGTGTTGTACTATATTTATCAAGCTGTTGGCAGTTTTTATTCAGGCTGAGTCATGTTCAGTATGATCCATTTGCTTTTGATTCCTTTGAGTCGACAAGTCGAAAGCATTTTTGTTGACCTTTTCTGTCCTGAGCATGCCTTATTTGCACCTCACCAATCTTGTCATGAGTCTCCACCTTTAAGTGTCTACCCCGTCTGGCTTGTGGAAAATGTGACCTTTGACTTATAGATCCTATATTGCAGTTTGAAACAAGATGGCAACAAACGCTTAGAAACATTTATATTCTCTTGAAAAATTATACCTATAACTTTTTGGAAATCTTTTTAAACATAACACACAGTGCCTTTCAAAAATATTCATACCACCTAAACCTTTTCACATTTTGTGATACTGCAAACAAAACAAAAGTAATATTTCCGTATCTTGACACAACAAACTTCAGTGTATTTTATTGGGATTTAATGTGATGGACCAAGACAAACTATTGCATAAATGGCGAGTGGAAAGAAGATGATAAAAATGTCTTTTTTTTACATTTGAAAATCTGAAAAGTGATGTGTGTCAATGTCAGTCACATACACTGTTTTATTTTCCTTCCACTTCACAATAACATGTGTTTGTGTATTACATAAGATCCCAATAAAACATTCTGAAGTTTGTTGTGTCAAGATATGAAAACATTACTTTTGCAAGGCACTGTAAATGCAAAGTGGCTGAAGTGCCAAATCTGACAATTTCATTCTTTTTTAAAACCTTAAATTAGCTCAGTGATTACTGACTTAGATTAGCTGCGCAAAAACAAAAACAAATCTGTAAAACTGTTTGGGAAGCACTTGCTTTCTAGCAGAGTGCAGAGCTCCTTTCAATTTACCAAATCTAAAGTTGACCCTTGCACACATGCTCCTAAGCCTCACCAAGGCTTAATTCGTGTAAAAAGCAACAGGGACATTGCATGCAAGCCATAACTGTCTTGACAACATATTAGCTTATTAAAAAGGAAGAAAAACCTTAAGAAAGCAATAGTAAAGGGCAACCATGGCCATCGCAAGAGCAGTCCCAGCTTCTGTTTGGTTGCTTTGCAGCTCTGTGTTCTGTGGTTCTGCCCAGTGAAAATGTATTAAGTGTGAACTGTCTCTACACCTTGTTTGTGTTTCATGTTACTGTTTCTTTCTTTTTGCTCACCCCGCAGGGCATTTGTTTATCTGAGCAACCTGCTGTACCCGGTTCCTCTTGTGCACCGTGTGGCCATTGTCAGTGAGAAAGGAGAGGTGAAGGGCTTCCTGCGGGTGGCTGTTCAGGCCATATCAGGTAAGGCTCAGATCCTCCATCTCAGTGTTGCTCACATCAGTCAGCATGAAGCATCCAAAAAGACAAGCTGGGTGTGACTTCTGAAGGGAATGAAGTGAAGGTGCTCTGTGTTTCCCTCCAGCTGATGAGGAAGCTCCAGACTACGGCTCAGGTGTGAGACAGTCAGGCACTGCCAAGATTTCATTTGAGGATCAGCAGTATAAGAAGGTAGAGAAAAATCCTGCAAATGTTTGGACAAGAGTCCCGTGGATAAGTGTTTTACACACCTTTTTACTTTTTGCTACTTCATATCCATAAACCTTAGTGGGTTTTTTTGTACTTTATGTGATAGAGCAACACAAAGTAGTGCCTAAAGGTGAAGTGGAAGGAAAACGATACATAGCTTCAAAATCTTAAAATAAGAAAAAGCATGATCTGCCTTTGTTTTCAAACTTAATAAATCTGTAAACAGATTGTGGCTGTAATATGACAGCATGTGAAAACGTTGAAGGAGTAGGAATACTTTTGCGAGGATTTAAGTCCTTACTGACCAGCCTGTTTTGGGATTGTTCATGTGCAGTTCCAGTCAGAGTCCTGCTCTGTTGAAGTTGGACTTTCCCGCACAGGGATTTCTCAGGAGGAGGTTCGCATTGTGGAGGGAGAGGGCCAAAATGCTGAAATGAGCCCCTCAGCAGATGAGGTCAACAACAACACATGTGCGGGTAACCATATTTAATGAGTGACTGGATAGTTTATTGATCTGGGTGTTTGTGCAGACGAGTAATGGGCTCACTGTGTCTGAAGTACTTTCAGAGGAGTAACTGTTCTAGAATATTTATGGGAAGTAATTTGTATCTAAAATCAGTCCACACTGTTCGTTCAGATCTTAACCCTAAAAGAAATCTCTCTGAATTTGGTGTGAAAACTTCAGTCGTCCATTTCCATTCTGCTTTTCGTGTCAGCTGGTGCAGATGAGTTGGAGAATCCAGTGAAGGCCGGTCTAGATGCTGGTTTAGATGCAACTTTGGAGCACCTGAAGATTGGAAACGTTTTTACCTTCAGGGTGACTGTCCTGCAGGCCTCCAGCATTTCTGCAGAATATGCAGACATCTTCTGTCAGTTTAAGTATGTTTGGTGTCTATCAAAAGTACATTTCCTAGTTAGTCTTTATTCTCTATTCATTTATTTATTATTGTTTATTATACGCTTTGTGTTTCTATTTTTATTTCAGTTTCATCCATCGCCATGACGAGGCCTTCTCTACTGAACCGCTGAAAAACACAGGCCGTGGCCCTCCTCTTGGCTTCTACCACGTGCAGAATGTAAGAAACATCGGTGCAAATCATGAGCAAACGTGATTTGCTGGTGTTATTACAACTATATATGGAACATTGTCTTTTTTGTAGATTGCTGTTGAAGTAACCAAGTCCTTTGTGGACTACATCAAGACTCAGCCAATCGTCTTTGAGGTGTTTGGGCACTACCAGAAACAACCTTTTCTTCCTCTTTGTAAAGATGTCCTCAGGTGAGATATGTGTTCAATAAGATAACTACACAGGGTGATGAAATTTACTACACAAATAGGTAATATGAGTCTGTTGTTGTATTTACATGTAAATTTATTGTTCTGTCCAGTCCACTGCACCCGTGCAAAAGGCAGTTTCCAAGAGTGATGCCTCTTTCCAAACCAGGTAAGAATCTTCCTGGGGGAACTGGTTCATTTAACTATTATATATGTTGCATTGCTTTTGCACCTTTCGTACGTTATCTGTTTGCAAGTCATGTCATCTTAGCTTCATGTTGTTGGGTGTGAGCAGTGGACTCTGACGACTCGTCAAATCGGGAGAAGTCACTGGAACTGATCCGATACCTGGTCCCTGATGTGTTCAATGGGGTGCTTGTGGACTCGCTGTCAGGCCACGCTCTGTCTGCTGCTGGCTTGGCTGCTTCCTTCCTATTGGAAGCAAACGAGCAAGCTCAGCTACCAGCTCCGCCCATCTCTATTTGTTCAGTTATTAAAGCTCAGAAGCCCGGTTGGTTAATGCTGTCAGATCCAAGAGAATCCTACATCTGGAAGCCTTTTCTTATATTAGCAGCTTATGTACATGCCATGACTTCTTATAACATGTTTAATTACCTCAAACCTATAGTGTTAAGGAGGCAGTGAAGGCATCTAATTTGTAAAAGTAATGTTCAAAGCCCTGCAGTTAAGCCCATCTGGGACTCATAACAAAATAATTCATTTTAATATAGTTTGTATACCCACGGCTAATACACAAATATTTTTAGTAAAATGCTGCAAAAATGAAAGGAGCTGATATAAAAAAAGAGTGTTCCTGTTTTAGGATTCTGTTGGATTGGCTTTCTGGTGCTCTGTGTGTTTGCTGTTAGCCTCTGTCGTGAATCCTTGTAGTTCCTTATTTAAGCTTCTCTTCAACGTGATTACTGTGCCTTTTAGTCTTGAAAAATACTGTCTTATAGAGCAATGGTTACTACATGGTATGCTCTGCTTTTCGCATACGACATATGACTTAGGTTCCTCTGTGCGGAAATTCAACTCTTAAAGCAATATACAATTCTTAGAAATAAATGTAACTGGAGAAAACTAAAGTAACATTGCAACAGTACTATAACTAAATACAAGTAGAAACACATTTATTAAACACAAACACAAATTCTCTCACAGACCAAGAATTATACTTATCATTCTTCACTGGATAGAGTAGCTGGCAAAAGTATTCACACCCCTTCAACAGTGTCACTTTTTGTCACAAATGTTTTACAATTAAAAATCTGAAAAGTGTTACATACTTTTGAATTCAGCCCTCCTAAATTGATGCTTTGTAGAACCTCCTTTCTTTGTAATTACATCTGTAAGTCTTTTTTCTCTACCAGCTTTGCACATAGAGAAACTTTTGCCCATTCTTTTTTCAGTCAGATTGGATAGAGAGCATCTGTGAACAATAGTTTTCAAGTCTTGTCTCAAATTCTCAATTGGATTTAAATCTTGACTTTGACTGGGCCATTTTACAATTGAATTTGCTTGGTCTAATCCCCTCCATTATAGCTATGGCTGTATGTTTAGGGTTGTTGTCCTACTGGAAAGTAAAACTCCCCAGGATTGTATTTTGCAACATTTCACAGGTTTCCTTCCAGTCCTTCATTTAGCTCCAGGCATTTTTCCATTAACTCTGACCAGCTTCCGTGTCCTGGCAGGGGAAATGAATCCCTGCAACATGGTGCTGCCACCACCGTGTTTCACAGTTGGGAGGCTGTGTTCAGTAATGTGCAGTGTTAGTTTTCTGCAAACATAGTGTTTTGAATGTAAGCCGAAGGATTCATGTCGATCTAATCTGACCAGAACACCTTAATCCACATGCTAACTGTATGACCTAAATGCCTTGTGGCAAACCACAAACATAACTTCTCTTGGATTTCTTTCAATGGTGGCTTTCTTCTTGACTTACCAAGGTGAAATTACAGTTGATTATGTGAGTTTTGATGGCAACTGGCTCTTCTGGATTTTATTTTGGGGTATCTGGGTGATATATATAAAAGCACACCACACTTTTCAGATTTTTGTTTGTACACTATTCCTTGGGCTTGTGCTCACAGATTTCAGGACTGCATGTGAACGTATTTAGGCTGCTCACTCTAAGTTGTTAAGTAAGTTAGAGAAGTGCAGTCAGTTTGCAGCCTGTCTAAACTTATTCGGTTCTTCATACTCTGTGTTTAAGAACCTCAGTGAAGGCATAATTCCCTCTGTCTTCAATACATTGAGAATGAGGAAAGATTTTACAAACAGATTTAATAGCCTTAAGCTTCATATAAAGAATATTACGTTGCTTATTAATATTTCTATAGAAAAGTTACTCTGTCTTTAAAAGTGAGAGGTTCCTTTCTTCCTGCATCACTGATGTCCTTTCATCTTCCCTTCCCTCTCTTTGCTTTGTAGGCTAGTTGTACCGCTGTTCCTATCTCCCAACTGTTAGTAATGTGCCTGCTCTTATCCCACCTTGCTTTTTCTCACACAACGCTGCAAAATCTTTTATAACCCAGTGCCTGCCACCAAGCTGAAGGCCATGACACGTCCCCAGGCGGGCCCCTGCCACTGTAAATATGATCTGATGGTATTCTTTGAGATCTGCGAGCTTGAGGCCAATGGAGAGTAAGTAGCCAGTTTCATCCCACTAGGTCCAGCAGATATTGGAATTAAAATATTTGGATAAGATAGATTTATTGTTTAAGAACTAGTTCCATTAAGGCCTGTTTTTATTTTGTTTATCCTAGTTACATCCCTGCAGTTGTAGACCACAGAGGAGGCTTGCCATGCCAGGGTACATTCCTACTGCATCAGGTGTGGTCACACAGTGAGCAAATTTAAATATATTCTAAAGAAATAAAATATTTGAAACAATACCAGAATCTCTTTATTCTATGCTTTATTCCAGGGCCTCCAGAGGAGAATTGCTGTTACCATCGTGCATGAGTCTGCTGGAGACATAGAGTGGAACGATGTCCGTGAGCTTGTTGTGGGTACGTTTAAATTTTAGGTTTCTTTAACTTGAAGCACTTCTCCAAAAACCCGTGATATCAGTTCTTACTATTACACCTGTGCTTTCTCAGGGCGTTTACGCAACACCGTCGAAGGTGACGAGACCATCATCGACCCAAATATACTGTCACTTAACATCTTGTCTGCTGGGTATGTGAAGCCCTTGCAGGATGACAGGTGCGTATTGCGATAGACTTTATGCATTCACAAGTCTCATTTGAAGAGAAATGTCACTACTAAAGCTTCATAACAGATATTACACTTGACATAAGTGTCACGGTACTTTGGCTGAGCTTGGAAATTACTGTGCATTATGACCTTTTGTGTCATTGTTTCAACCTCTCTGCAACTGCTCCTGCAGCTTATGCACTGCAACAAGCCACAGAGCATGGCATGTGATCGAGCTTAACCTTAGTCCAAAATAGAAGCACGGCACAAAAAAATATTAAATGTTTATTATTCCGTCTGCATGAGTTCACTTTTCTTTAGCACCTCCAGGGTGACCAAAAAACAGTATATTAAACTCACCTTGCATTTTCACAGCATCTTTTAAAAACTAAACCTGCTACATCAACAGATCCAGTAAAAAGGAGTACCCTGAAAAAAACTGGCTGTGTGAACGTCCTTGGTGTTAATCATAAAAGATCCAATATTTAGTGTCCTTAAACAAACGATTCATTGTCTTTCAAGCAAATCAGTAGATGACTCTACATGGGGCTCCTGTGTGAGAATTTGTCCCTTTTTTGCTGATGCAAATCATACTGCATCATGTAATGATGTTCTATCTTACTATGAGGAACAAGAGAACTGTCAGCATTAAAACTGCTTTTAACAAAAAAACAGATTCTAAGCAGAAATGATCATATACCCTATTAGCCTGTAAATCACTGTTAACATTTTTGTCACTAATTTCTGCCTTTTTTGATATTGTTAACAAATAACCAAACATTTTATCAACATTTTCTGACTCATTTTTTGCAGTTATTGTTTTTATTCTTATAAACTGTGTGAAAATAATTCTGATCAGCAAAAGCTTTGCTGTAATATAAAATAACTGTTTTTTTTTAACACAAATATTTATTTTTCAACATTATTATTCTCTGTAGCAGGATATAAAATAAGGACATATTATAGGTAGTAGTGGTAGGACATATTTCAGTAAAAAACTGCAGTTTTTTTTTACATTTTGTACAAAATATTCATATGACCTTTTTCCAAAATATTTTAGGCACATCTCTCAGCTGCCAAAACAACAGTAAAAATGTAATACATATGAGTTTTAGTCTGAAGCGAAGCTCATGGCAGTGCTTTTAATGTCATAATATTTCTTCATAGGTTTAAGGCCTGAATTGTTGCTTTTGGTGGTTAAAACTGTACTTTAGGTTCTGATCACCACTTTTTGTTTTGTCTGAAAAATAATTCAAAGTAAAAATGGATGCTAACATATTCTTCCTTCAGTCCACTAACAGAATGTTCTTTTGTTTTTTTTGTTTTTTGTTTTTTGCTCTGCAGACAGTTTCTTGATTCGGACATGCCTAGGTATATTATTTGCCTCTGTTTTCACAATCTTAAGTTACACAAACACCATACCGTTCCAACCTTCTTAACACCCTGCCATCTCTATTTGATCTTCAGTGATTTGGTTCCTTACTCACCTATTCTCTCATGACTTCCAATAATTTATCTGTTCCCTTTTGTTTTCTCCCGCTCATTAGGAGTGGAGGGGGTGGTCCTGCATGTTCCCAGGTCTCTTGCTCTTGCTGTGCTGGGTGTGTGTTTGGGCTGTTATTAGACTGCTGTTATGGAAGGAGATGTTCTGCATGGCTCTGCTTTGCTTAACGTTGACTGTCCTTGGTTGTGTCTCTGCTGGAGGTGTCATGGGGCCAGTATGAAACTGTCTGCACATCAAGAAGCCTGTAACAGCAGAAAGTCAATGAGGAATCTTTTACACAGTGTCTTTGGACAGAAACTAGGCGTGTCGAACTACTGCAAACACTTATAGTACTGTTTGACTGTAGATGCTAATTTATTGAACTCAATTTATAAAGTAAAATTCATATAAATGTACATATTACACAGATTAATTGCACACAGAGTGATATTTCAAGTATTTATTTCTGGTAATGTTCATGATTTTTGTTAACTGCTAATGAAAACCCAAATATCAGTTTCTTAGAAAATTTAAATATAACATAACAAAAAATGTATTTTACTAAAGAAATGTAGGCCTATTGAGTAGTATGTACGTGTACTGTGCAGTAAATGCATGAAAATCTTGGCTGGGGCTCCTTTTGCTTGAATTGGGTACACCATAGCATTTCTGTATTAAAAATCCTTTTTATTGATTTTATGTTATATTTAATTAACTGTAAGCCACATCATCAAAACTAACTGAAATAAACACTTGAAATCTATTACACTGTGTGTAATACATTTATGAGTTTCCACTTTGTATTTGATTTAGGGAAATAAATTAACTTTTCGATTAAATAACATTTCTTTGAGTGCACCTGTATGCCTAGACTGAATTTTAAATGTTCTTAAACTCTTATTTTCTTCTAAATTGCTTTGTATTTTTGCATGAATTAACGTTTCTTCATGAGGAATACATTTCATATCCAGTAGGGGGGGCTAGAGACCCACTCTTAAAACAATGCAGGAAGCTCAAACGACCGCTCTTTGTTTTGTTAGTTTTTAACTGTTCCTTGAATTATTTCATTTTGTTAGTCTTGACAAGGATGTAATAATTTTAAATCTTTGAAATTATTTTGTTAGAGTACCACTAACCCCCAAACCCAGAGCATTTCCCATCACAGAATATAACAAGAACTCAAATCAGTGGCTCTTAAGTAATTTTCTGTAACATGGATCACATCATTTACAAAACCCAGTCTGGCATAATATATAAATATAGCTATTCTAATGTAATCTTCTGAACCATTACCTCAGTAGTACTCTTTACCCCAAATTGCTGCAATGTTGTGGATAAATTTACATCGTTTTTGTTACCTCAGGAAAACTCTGCCAAACACCAGAAACAAATGCTTCTTCAAATGTTCTGCCAGCAGCATGACTTCAGTGCTGGCTCCCACATTTTTAGTAGGCAGTTAAAAGCAAAGAAGCAGTGCGAAAAGGAAATTGCTTGCTTGTAGTAGAAGCGGACAGCTTTCTACTATTTAGAACATAGTATGCATGTGTGTAAGTACGATGTGTAAATCTGTGCGTGTGAATGAACTTGCTAATTACTGACTAGGGAAGGAGGCATCTCTGCACTCAGTCACCTCCACGTGCGCAGCATGGAGTTGTCATTACTCCAGAACAGTGTGTGCCTGTTTGCTGTCTTCAGGGTGACACATTGTCCACTTTTACACAAGGTCATTTCAGTCCAAGAGTAGTAGGCTGAACATCTGAACCTCATGAAGAGCCTATTCAGTCTGTTTTTATGGCCTACAGAAACACTAGTTTCCTTATACAATTCTTGCTTGGATAATATTTTTTAGATTTAAGGCAGTCTGGGCCACAGGCCAGAGTAGTAACAGCTTTCAGTGTGGGATTATGTCTCCTTGAGGTAGACGGGCAGATTTGTGTACATTTATGTATGGAGTTAATCACTGTGGCAGCAGAAAGCAGCTCTGTTGTCGTTTACAGTAAAATGACCTTCTCAGTGGTCATCCAGGATGACAAATCAGCAGTGTCCACAGGGTTGAAAGAGCATTGTTTTCATGCTGAGAAATCGATGTAAGAGAAGACAAACACCATCCCAGCCACACAACTGCAAAGCCAAGACATACTTCCTGACTCTTACTTTCTATTCTTTTGCTGGTTTCTTCTTTCTCACAGCATTTCCTTGGGAGTTGACCATAGGTATTTCACTGCCCAGTCCCTCATTTTCTCTGTCCTCCTCTCATTCCTCCTTTTCTTTATTATCAAAACCCATTACTGCTTTCAATTGTTTTCTGTGTTGCTTTGTTTAGAGTAAGTCATCTGATTGTGTTGCATGCAAAACAACTGCCATATAAATGCATTACTACTGACCTGGAGATACTGTTTTTACTGTCTAAATTTTGTAAGATACTAATATTCAATACTTTATGATTGCTTTCAAATCACATTATGTCCTTTGGTTTGTAAAACTAATTTTAGTACATATTTTTCCATATAAAATGCTTTTGTTCCTGAAATGTGTTTCTTTTTTTCATAATAGTTTATTTATACAGTTACATATTGCAGACGCATGTTTGTAGAGATGCACCAATCACTCAGACACAGAGAGGAATCAGCTAGTTTTCAATTGATCAGCTCTGATCAGTGATCAGGTCAAATAACGAACAACCTGATTATTTTCCTCTATTCTATTCTGTGAATGCATCAAAACTAAGAACTCCTTGCATTTTCAGTCTATAAAGGTACCAATAGTACTTTAATGCAACTTTTTAAGTTCAATAAAAAACAGATGAAGGTTAAGGAGATCTGCTTTGATGCCTAAATAGAATTAATCTTGTAATTTTGAATTCAAAACTATAACTTCTTTCCAAAAAAAAATAGTAGCACATTTTTTTCTGTCTTGACAAAAATCAGTCACAATTGCAATCAGCAGGCCGAACATCAAGGAATCCAGAAATACTGTATCTATCTATCAGCCCGGAAAACCTGATCGGTGCATCTCTATTTCCTTATTTATGTACGTAAAAATGTAAGTACTGACTGCTGATGCTAATGCATATCTTGGCTTTGTTTCTCCTGGACCATCTCAGGACGTTCTACCGCTTTGAGGCTGCTTGGGATAGCTCAATGCACAACTCTCTGCTCCTAAACCGAGTTACACCATACGGAGAGAAGATCTACATGACCCTCTCAGCCTACTTGGAGGTACAGCACAGAGCCTGCATTTATAAAAGGCTGAAGTAACACAGCAGTATCTTATGTGAGGCATGAGTTCCTCCAGAGAAAAATTTTTTAAAAAGCTCCCGCTTTTATCAACTGCAGATGGAGAACTGCACGCAGCCTGCAGTCATAACCAAAGATATCTGTATGGTGTTTTACTCCCGAGACACAAAGCTCTCAGCCTCTCGTTCAATCCGCAACCTTTTTGGTACTGGAAGCCTTAGAGCAGCGGATGGGTGAGATTAAAACTTCAAACTATACCAGAACCATGGAGGTCTTTTATTCAGCTGGCTCATATACAGTTGAGTAGTAAAATGCAATCACTAAGAATTCCTCTTCCTCTCTTTTATTTTCTAGAAACCGAGTAACTGGAGTTTATGAGGTCAGCTTATGTCACCTTGCAGATGCTGGAAGTCCAGGTAGGAGTCAAGAAAAATGACCATGTGGCAGGCTCATTGAGTTTAAGTTCAGTTCAGACACTAGTAACAAATACTCCTGCTTCACATCAGGAATGCAGAGGAGACGCAGGCGAGTGCTGGACACCTCTGTGGCCTACGTCCGTGGAGAGGAGAACTTGGCTGGGTGGAGGCCACGTAGTGACAGCCTCATTTTGGAGCACCAGTGGGAGCTGGAGAAACTCAGTCTCCTCCAAGAGGCAAGTGCCAGTATACATACGCTTGATCAAAAATTTTCTGCCTTCAAAAATAAAAAAGACTATGTTGTCCTTCCTGAGGTATTTGTATGCAAGTGAGCAACAAACTTCTGCTCTTACCTCTTGAACCCATTAAGATCACATTTTATTACATATCAACCACAAACTCTCTGTTTGTGGTTATTAGACAACATTAGAGAACAAACAGCACCATGGAGAACAAGAAACACAGGAGACAGTTCAGGGAGAAATGGAGGTCATAAGAAGTCCCATTTCCACAGCAACATGCAGAAGAAAGTGTTGTGGGTAGATGAGACCAGAACTGAACCTTCTGACCTACATACAAAAGACTGTGTGGAGGAGACACTGCAAATTCCCCTGAACTCACTAACCCTACCATGAAACATGGAGGTGGCAGCATCATGCTGTGGGGATGCTTTTCTACAGCCAGGAAAGGGAAGCTGGTCAGAGTTAATGGGAGGATGGTTTGAGCTAGATACAGGGCAATCATAGAAGTAAACCAGAGACTGAGGTAGAGGTTCACCTTCTAGCTTGACAACAATGGAATAGTTAAGATCAAAGGATGACCGTGTGTGAATGGTCCAGTGAAAGTCCAGATCTAAATAGAAAAATAATGTTTACAGACACTGTCCCTCCGAGATGTATCTCTGCATGTGCAAATCTTATATGGGTTTTATTTTATTCAAATACAAGACAAATTTAAAACCGTGTCTAAAATTTCTACTTAACCACACAGACGTTATTATAAAATGATAATATTGAAGGCAGTTAAAGGAACCAGTGTCTGTGTCATTAACATTTCTAAAGGCTACTGACAAGCAATTTTCTGTCCAACAACAGGTGTGACTGTGATGTTTTCTCCTCCTCCTTTCAGGTGGAGAAGACCAAACATTTCCTCCTGCTGAGGGAGAAACTGGAGTCCACCTTGCTTACGGGCCAGGAGTCCCTTCATTCCTGTGTCACCGAGGAGCTTAGTGAGTCCACTGAAGTCTCCGAGGTAGATCAGGAGGCCGTCTACAGCTCAGAGATAACCACAGAGAGGCAGGCGGAGCTTGTTGCCAAGGTCAGCTGCCATTTCGTCCATTTCACTTTGATTTAGGCAGTTTTCAGTATATTCGGTTCCCAAATAAAAAGAATACACAGTTGAAATGTACTGTATAGTGCTGTAAAAATACAGTTAAAATGCAGAGTTGTATGGTCACCGGTTTATTTTAAATGCTCTGCTTTTTGTCAGTGTTTGCGGCTGCTCACCCACTCCTTTAACAGAGAATACAGCCATGTGTGTGTCAGCGCCAGTGAAAGCAAGGTACTGTTTAAAGATGAGTGTTACTAATTATGATCACTGTGTGTCGATTGGTTCTAAACAGCTGATGAAGAATGGGTCCATGTGTTTCTATCTGTTACAGATCTCTGAGATGTCTGTCACATTGCCTAGAGACTCCTCGTCCATATTTGCTCTAAACACAATCACACCCTCCTCAACATGTCCTTCACTGGTTGAGGGTTGCTATAACAACACTGAGCTAAAGTTAGTCCTAACACTGGGGTTGTTTGTTATCCTGTTGTAGCCATGATGCTGTGCCTGGTTTTCTGTATTTGAGGCACTAAAACCTGTTTCTTTGTACCACAGACCACCAACACCTCGCTCTCGCGCTGTCAGCCCCAGTCCTGAGATACAGCAGGATGGACTGGGCAAAAAGTCCATGAATGTAGGTTCTGACGTCAAACCTCGGACTCGAAAGTATATCCCTGGTATACAGGAGATTAGAGTCAGGTCAGTCTGAATTCATTCCTCTCAGTCTTTTTTCTTTTAGCTCTGTATCACAGCATTCTTCATTTCACATGAAACAATTTCTCAATTTTTCAGCCCAATCGTATCAAAGAAGGGCTACATACATTTCTTGGAGCCACACACCAACGGCTGGGTGAAACGCTATGTAGTTGTGCGGCGGCCGTATGTTTACATCTACAACTCAGAACGGGACACAGTGGAGAGGGCTATTCTAAACCTCTCGTCTGCCCAGGTGGAGTACAGTGAGGACCAGCAGGCAATGCTAAAGGTCTGTGACACACCAACAGCACCCTAAACATATTCTCTCTGCCACATCAACGGTTGATGTAACAAGCTTTGGTGGCTCTCTCAACAGACTCCAAATACGTTCGCTGTGTGTACAGAACACCGTGGAATATTACTTCAAGCCACTAATGACAAAGAAATGCATGACTGGTTATATGCATTCAACCCTCTTCTTGCTGGAACTATCAGGCAAGTTAAGAACTTAAGACTGTCATAGCTGTTAAACCATCTACCTTTTTTTTTTCATTTTCCAAACAAAAACATCAACATATTTAATTGGATTTTATGTGACAGTCGAAGTGGAGCAAAATTGTGAATTGGAAGGAAAATGTATGCATGGTTTTTAATGAATTTTTTTTCACAAATACAAATCTGAAAAGTGTGGGGTGTACTTTTTTGCCTTTGCAGCTCCAGGTTCTTGGGGGTTTGTATCTACCAGCTTTGCACATCTCAAATTGTTGCCTTCTCTTCTCTGCAAAATAGCTCAAGGTCAGCCAGATTAGATTGAGAGAAATTTAGAATTGGATTTTGTCTGGACTATTCTAACACATGGATATACTTTGATCCATTGTAGCTATGAAGTTCTGCCCCAGTCTCAAGTCTTTATCAGCTTCTAACAGATGTTCTTCCTGAATTAACTTGTTCATAGCTCCAGGCATCGTGCCATCAACTCTGCCCTGCTTCTCTGTCCCTACTAAAGAAAAGCATCCCCACATCATGATACTGCCATCATCACGTTTTACCAGGGGGATGATGCATTCAGGGCAATTCGCGGTGGAGGTTTTCCACCACTCATAGCATTTTGCACATAGACTGAAAAGTCTGACCAAAGTAAATCTCTGACCTTTCTGGTGTGTTCCTTAGTTTTCATTAAGCTTTTTCTTTACTAATGCTCTCTAACTATGCTTTACTAATTAGGTGACATCTGAAGGTAATTTGATGCTCTGGACTCTATTTAAGACTGTCAGAGTAAGGGGGGGCTGAACAGAAATAAGTATCGTTTTTGTTGCACTTTACAGTTCTACTCTCTTTTGTGTTGGTTTAACACATAAAATCCCAATAATTAAAATGGAGTTTGGGATTGTAATGTAGTAAAATGTGAAAGACTTTAAAGGGTGTGAATGCTTTTGTAGGGTAAAAGCAAACACTCATATTTACCCTAGGTTGTCCTGTCTTGCCTCTCAGGTCAAAGCTGTCAAGAAGACGAGCCGGACAGATGAGGATCTAAGAGAAAGATAAATGCAAAGATTACACTGTACATATGTCCCTGTTCTCATCATTCCCATTGTGCTGAGCCTAGTTTCTACCTTCACCAACAGCCATCTTCCCTCTCAGCATTCTCGATTCATCGTTCGTCTCCTCAGCGTCTGTCCTCTGTCAGGCCTTAGCAACGTGCTCGTTTTTCAGTGTGAAGAAACTTCTGAAAAAAATCAGTCACCGTACTGTACTGGCATTGATTCGGAGCTGGACGCTGGAGACAACGAACGGAGCAGCAACAGTTTCTTATGCCAGATTACATTTGTATGATAATGTGCCGTAGTTGTTGTCAGTGACACATCAAGCTTACACATTTATTACTTCAGAAAACCAGTGGCATGTTTTCTTAAATAAAGCTACTAGTTAAGATCATCATCATTACATATGCATCAGTGAATAATAAAAAAAACATGTAGGTTCATCTCTGCTCTACTCCACTGCTAAATATAAAGTACATTCAGAAGATACAAGCTAAAATAATAAGAAGAAGAATAAAAACATCAGAGGGCACCTGATCTGCCTCCCTCTCCATAAACGTCTTACAAATTTAGGCAAACACAGCCTGGCAACAAAAGGACATATCTTCATAAACCTCAGTGCAAACCCATATCTTTTAAGTTACTTGTAGAAGCACTGAAGGTATTTCCATTTCCATAACAACAAAATCAAACATCACCTTATTTCTGCCAGAATCATTTCCTTCTCCCTGAATTGTATTTGTTTTTGAAATGTGATATATTTAGATTTTTAACAGGCTACTTAATTTATTTCTAAGTGTATTTATTTACAAAGACATTTATATTTCTAAAGTAGTAGTGCAATTTCTGCACATGGCACTTTTTAATGAGTTCCTGAAATATTTGAAGAATAAGACTTTGTCCCTGTGCTTTGCTTTTGAAATAATTGAATAACATAGTCAGTTTCTTTGTGCTGAGTAATACAACCCCCCCATTATTAGGATAGCCTAACCTTTGACCCAACTAATATCCATGTAAGATTTTTGATATTAAGTTGGTCTTGTCATCCCTCTTAAAACAACAAAAACAAGAGTTATTCTTCACAGCACACAATATGAAACAGGTTTTCTGAATGATATATGTATATGAAGTGTAGTGCCTCTTTTCTAACATTCTGCACAGTATGCCTCTGCACCGATTTCTTTGGAATCACATCCTTCATGCTGCTGTAATCGTGTTCAGGAATTGTCTGCAGATACTATCATCACTTTTCTTTATTATATGCATTTCAGACAAAAAGGTAAAATATTAGAAAGAGTTTCAGCATGTCTCAGGATTGTCAGATAGCATAGGGCTCTATTTCTTACCATGACTCAACTCCGTGGACATACAAGATATTAAAATGCAGACCATTTAAAGCTTTAATCGCTTCTTTAATGCTCTCTTTTTTTCCCTTATTTGCAGTTTAATCTATAAATCTGAAGCTCAGCCTGTTCTAGAACCACTGGCAGACTTAGCTAGTGAGGTGTTTTGCGAATCTGGTGGATTAGCATGCCTCAGGTCGGCCAGCCTACAGAGCATGTTTAGTGATTGTACTGATTTTTCACTTGACTACAAGGACAAGGAGATTTAAACACGTACAAAAAGGTGCAAAAATGGTATTACATTCTCAGCCTAACGAGTGCACTTCTAAGGGCGATCAAACAGCTACAAACATCCTATCTTTTGTTTGTGTTTTCTGTAGATGTGTTTCATGTTAGGTCTTGTGTGATGTGGAAATATTTTAAAGTGACCCATTCAGGGGTTTTGACAGATCTCCTTGTGTGCACAACTGTTTGTGGTTTTAATAAATCTAAGATTAATATACTGTTGTTAAAAATGAGTTTCTCTGTGTAAACAAAGGTGGATCGGTGTTATAATCTGGCACCTCACCTTCGGACCAGGATCTTTGAATATCCTGCTGTTCTGGACTTTACCCCAAACTCACAATTTTTCATCATGCTATTTCATTCCAAAACCTCAAACAGTCCAAAACCATCCGTGTCTATAATTGTTTCAGATTATTCTTGTTTTCATCTCCATCACATTTAAAGCAACCAAAGTTTTGTTGGTACACTCACAAAAAGTTCACTCTGAATGTACAATGATCTATAGAAATGCTTATTCTGCTTCAATGTTTTAATGAACGCTCTGCATTCCAGTTGTAGTTCCTCACTGATTGTAGGACAGTTATTACCAGGGATGTAAATGGAGGTTCTGGGACCCACCTGGAATAATCTGTCTGCTTATGTGTGGGACGTTTATGGTTCACTGTGGCCTAGTTAAACTTTACATCTTGTACAAAGTAATGCTCGGAGTTACTGTCACTTTCCTTCCTGTATCAGCATCTACCCTCACCATCCTATTGCAGCAGAAGCCTTCACACTAAACCTTTTTTTCTAATCCCTGACCTGTGAAGTAATCTCACATTTTTGTGCTTCCACATCTATTTTTTGCACCAATACATTTCATTGTTCTTCAAAGATTTTGCATTGTATATAAACATGATTGCTGTGAACAATGTATTATACAATTGCACCCGTTAACAAACTCCTAAATGGGCAGTAGTTCAGTCGGTGTCTGAGTGTTTGAGTTTCCTGTCAGATGTTTGTGTACACTGAACACATCTTCATATATTAAATAAACATGAAAAGTGATGCAACACAAATCAATGACTCGTTTTTATTTATCATATGGTGCTGTGTAACTTCCAGTGTGGTTTAGTACATGAATTGGGATCTTTTAAAACCAAACCTTACAACAACGTTAAATGATGACGTACAATGTTCTACTTTATAGCACATCTTTCATTTCTCACATCAAGAAGAGAGACATTTTATGAAGCCACTCAGGGCTGAAGGAGAATATGGAAACGTGATAAAAACGCAGCCTTGGTGTTACTCCTCTAGCTTTTCTGGCATATTGAGTTATTTGGTAGGAGAAAATCAATATTCATTATTAATCTGTATTCAAAATATTCAAATAACAGATCATGAGCTCTGCAGAATGGAGCCGTGTAATGCATCAGAATGCCAGTGTCTACTTGTCCTACTACACCGAACATGCAGCTACATAATCGATGCCTATGGTGAAGTGCTTCTTTTTTTCAAGCAGTCGTCTGGGAGCAATCAGCATCTATTGCAACATTATGTTTGGTTTTATCCCCTTGAATAAGTTTAACAATACATTTTTTTCTTTTTTCTATTATTCTTTAGCAGCTCTGGACAAAACGCACTGTGGGTCTAGTTGACTTATAGAGTTAGTATAGATTAGCTCTAAAAAAAGGGAGGGCATTGTATATTCCTCTATTGCATAATTTACCTCATTGAATTAAAAGTACAACAAACGTCCATCATCCTCAACAACAGAGTGATCAAGTGACAGACAGCACTGTTGCTTTGCAGCAAAGGGTCCTGGGTTTGAAGTCCAGCCTGGGGACTTTCTGCACTGAGTTTGCATGTTTAGGTTATCTATGGTTCTCTCTTCCTCCCACAGTCCAAAAATATGCATGTTAGGTTATGTGACTGTGATCTGCCCTCTGGTATGAGTGTGTGCAGGCATGTTTGTTTGTCCTGTGTGTCTGTGTTGCCCTGTGATGGACAGAGTGTAACCTGCCCCTCCCCCAAAGACTGCAAGAAAAAAGCACCAGTTCCCCTGCATAAATAAACTTGTATAGATGATGGATGGAAAATGGCTAATTGGGCACAATTTGGGCATTTTCACTTAGGGGTGTACTCACTTTTGTTGCCAGCTGTTCGGACATTAATGGCTGTGTGTTGAATTATTCTTGAGGAAACAGCACATTTGCATTGTTACAGTGGCTTGTAAAAGTATTCATACCCCTTAAGCTTTTCCACATATTGTCACATTACAACCACAAACATAAATACATTTTATTGGAATTTTATGTGAAAGACCAACACAAAGTGGTATACAATTATGAAGTGCAATGGAAATTATGCATGATTTCTTTTTCTTTTTTAAATAAAAAGATGGAAAAGATTATATGGAGAGCGTTTATGAACAGATATTTTCAGATCTTGCCACAGATTCTCAATTGGGTTTAGGTCTGGACTTTGACTGGGCCATTCTAACACATAAATATGTTTGTTTTAAATCATTCCATTGTAACCCTGGCTTTATGTTAGGGTCATTATCCTGCTGGAAGGTAAACCTTCACCCCAGTCTCAAATCCTTTGCAGACTCCAACAGGTTTTCTTCCAAGACCGCCCTGTATTTGACTCCATCCATCTTCCCATCAACTCTGACCACCTTCCCTGTCCCTGCTGAAGAGAAGCACCCCCAGAGCGTGATGCTGCCACCACCATATTTGACAGTGGGGATGGTGTGTTCAGAGTGATTAGTGTTAGTTCTCCGCCACTCATAGCGTTTTGCATTTTGGCCAGAAAGTTCAATTTTGGTCCCGTCTGACAACTTATAGTTGTCCTGTAGACAGATTTCCCCCATCTGAGCTGTGGATCTCTGCAGGTCATCCAGAGTCACCATGTGTCTCTTGGCTGCATCTCTGATCAGTGCTCTCCTTGTTCAGCCTGTAAGTTTAGGTGGACAGCCTTGTCTTGGTGGGTTTACAGTTGTGCCATACTCTTTACATTTCCTGATGATGGATCTTTTTATAAGCCTGCTTTAAACTTCTCCACCACTTTATCTCTGACCTGTCTGGTGTGTTCCTTAGACTTCAAGGTGCTGTTTGCTGCCCAATATTCTCTTAACCAACATCTAAGGCCGTCACAGAGCAGCTGTATTTGTACTGAGATTAGATTACACACAGGTGGACTCTATTTAGTCATTAGCAATCATCACGACACTTCTGAAGGCATTTGGTTGGACTGAGAGTAAAGGGGGCTGAATACTTTTGCACTCCGCACTTTTCAGTTTTTTATTTAGAAAAAAAAGAAATCATGTATAATTTTCTTTCCACTTCACAATTTATACCACTTTGTGTTGGTCTTTCACAAAAAATTCCAATGAAATATAATAATCAAACATTTACTAAATATTTACAGAAATGTGATATAATATACATGTGTTGTTACGTGTTTTCATTCAAATGACAGCTCTCTTATCGGCGCCACGTTTCCTGCTATTTTTTTTTTTCTTTTTGTGCAAAACAAATACATGGGAATTCTCCAATAGTTTTTTAATGTAATTTATTTGCGACTGGTCTGCTCTAAGCTAAGCCTGCCATGTGTGCCAAGTATTACAGCCAGTTTTTCGCTGATATAATTTTCTTCATCCAACACGTCATTCAAATCGGATGACGTGGTCTGTTATCTTCCAGTCTAATTTCTCCAGACCTTCAAATCAGCCCGTACACAGGTAAACGATTTCGGAGTTCTAAAAATTAATTTATTTAAATTAATTTAAAAAATGAGCATTCGGAACTATTTGCAGTTCAACATGGGAACTCACATGACCTGCAGGGCAAACAACAACAGCTGTGCTACTATTTCATTGCGGGATTATAGCTTTAAGATGCGGCAGCTTTGAGGAGCAGCACAGCCAGTCCCACTAACCGGCTAGCTGGCTAATGATTCATAAAGACGACAGTAAATCTATACGGGATATCTTCAGGAGTTTTGGCAAGGTCAGACACGAAGTCATGACTCTCAGACTACTGTCTCAGTTGTAAATATCCCTGTCTGTCTCCGTTTGACAGCTCGCAGTCGGATGCTCAACAGTGAACTCAGCCACAAAAAGTTAGCTAAAACTAGCTAGCTAAAGTTGCTTTCAGTGCGTTAGCTTATCAGATAACTTACAGACTTTAGCTGAAAGGAACTTTTTGAGAAATGTTAAAAAAAGTTTTGTTGGAACCACTGTGTACTGAATGAGCCGTAAATATGTGAGCAGAAAGCGTGTGTGTGTGGGTCAGAACTTATGGACAATGCTAATCTAACCCGTTTTTACAGGTAAAAGGCACCCCTGAAGAAAGCACTTGGTTTGTAATTCCACGTTTAGTCACGTCTAATACTGATATAGTCATCGTAGTTAGCTAAAGACTAGCTTACTCTAAGTTCTGAAACAGATGCGCTTTGACGCTTCACAGGAACAGACCCACAGGATGTTTTCCATGTGCTGCTTTCTCAGTGATTGCTTTAGGCTCATGTGTCTCTCTCTGTTTTGCTCTAGTGCAGTATGGCCGAGAAATCAGCTGACCTAACTCTGACAGTGGGTCACACCCACACCGATCACAACCTTCATCACTTTGCAGACATGAATGTAGAAAGGTGGGGAGACTTTAGTTGTGTTTTCCTGATGATGTGTTTATGTACTGCTACAGTGCCAGGTAAAACAAGGCAGTGCATTAGTGCGAAGTGGGACAAAAAGAACACATGGTTTTTCAAACTTTTTCCAAATAAAAATCTTGTGACTCGTGGATTTGTATTCAGCCCCTTGAAACGAAACTAGGAGAACCGATTACAGCTGCAAACCTTTTGGAGTGGGTCTCCACCAGCTTTGCACATCTAGAGACTAAAATTCTGCATTTTCTTTGTAGCAAAATAGTGCAAGCTCAGTCCGCCTAGATGGAGAGTCTCTGTGAACATCAATTTTAAAATATTTGCAAAACATTTCAAGAGTTTCCAGACATCCCCACAGCAAGACAAGGCCACCACTATTTTTCACACTTGGGATGGTGTGTTCTAGGTGATATGGGCTTTTGGTTTTCTGCCAGACACAGTATTTTACATATTTTACATTAAATTTACACTTTGTTTCATCTGATGTTAGCGCAAATTTGGGTTTTCCACAGTTAT
The DNA here is from genome assembly GCA_036173005.1 of Crenichthys baileyi. NCBI lineage: Eukaryota > Metazoa > Chordata > Actinopteri > Cyprinodontiformes > Goodeidae > Crenichthys > Crenichthys baileyi. Next base: position 507,801 of record JAHHUM010000635.1, read on the forward strand.
CTTAACAGATTCCACCACCTGAGCTGTAAATCCAAGAAGAAATTTTGTATAGCTGGTTGTTCACTAATGTTCTCTCACTGATGCCTTCTCAGAATTACAAGTCAATAGTCGCCATTTCCCATTTAGCTGACTTCTGAAAGAAAACGGTTGCTCTTTTAATTATGATTATAGAGTAAAGGGCGCTGAATACGACATGTAACGGTTTGTGTTGAGGTGGAAGACATCATTGCCACACTTTGTAAATCAAAATTGGAAAACCGTGGAAAATTATTTTCCTTTACTTCACAATTATGCACTGTTTTGTGTTCATCTGTTGCCTGAAACCCAATCAAATACATGAAGTTTGTGGTTGTAAGGTGACAAAGTGTGAAAACGTTCAAGGGTTTTTGAATACTTTTGCAGGGCACTGTATAACAGTTCTTTATACAATACAGGATCTACATGGATTATAATGCGACTACCCCCATGGAGCCAGAGGTGATTCAGGTTGTTTCTGATGCTCTCCATGAAGCTTGGGGAAACCCTAGTAGTAACTATATAGCAGGTGAGGAATACCTTCCTTTCAAATCAAAGCAGAAGCTTTATCTCACTGATAACTAGAAAAAAGTGTTGATCGACAGTTGGCAATGGTGTTTTCTAGGTGCCATGGCCAAAGCTATCATCAATCAGTCTAGGCAGAATGTGGCTAGAATGGTTGGAGGTAAAGCAGAGGACATTGTTTTCACTTCAGGTGGAACAGAGGTAAAGACTCTTTTGCTGGTTTAAAAAAGCTTCCAATGCAAATCATAATTCTTGACAAACTTTAGTTCAGAACAATAGTTTCCTGCTGTCAGTCCTTGTTCAGAGCAAATGAATCTTCTTGTAGGCCAACAACCTGGTGCTGCACACTGCCGTGGAGCACTTCAAGGAAAACTGCAGCGCTGCAGAGCACAGTGAAGGACACAAAAATGGCTGCGCTGGCCTGCCTCACATCATCACCTCCAACGTGGAGCATGACTCGATCAGACTCACAGCCAAGCACCTGCAGGCGGTTGGAAAGGCAGGTGGGGAGATCATATTTTTACTGGGATGTTTTTGGTTTCTTTGTAGAGTCTGTTTTTCAACCACTGAGATAAATGTGCTTCCTGTTATTTCCATCGTAGATGTAACATGTGTGCCCGTTTCTAAGGTGACTGCTCGTGTAGAGGTGGAGGATGTTATTGCTGCAGTGCGCCCCAACACTTGTCTCATCTCTGTCATGCTGGCCAACAATGAGACAGGAGTCATTATGGTAAAAGAAAAAGGCTTGAAAGCCGCTTGGCCTGTTCTTTCTTAGTCTGAAAATCATTTTCCAGTTGCAAAAATGTTCGGACTCAATTTTTGGAATGCCATAAAACCGATTCCTGTATGTTAAATAACATTCCTCTTTTCAGCCAATCCAAGAGATTTGCCAAAGAATAAAATCACTTAACAAGCAGCAGGCGCAACTTAGGATCCTGCTTCACACTGATGCTGCCCAGGCGCTGGGCAAAATCCCAGTGGATGTCCAGGAACTGGGAGTAGATTACCTTACCATAGTTGGACACAAGGTCAGAAACTGGCTTTGCAGCATATTAAAAGATTTCTTAACAATTAGCCTAAACTCTTTCTAAGATTTATTATTTGTTTATATTAATATTTCAGTTCTATGCCCCTCGGATCGGTGCTTTGTATGTGAATGGCCCTGGAACAAAGACACCCGTGTATCCGATGCTGTTTGGAGGAGGACAGGAGAGGAATTTCAGACCAGGGTATGGTGCATGATGTGTTACCCAGCAAGCCATCTCTAAACTAGAGCTCATCTAGTAAACAACAGTCAAAATGAGATTTCTTAAGATCTAAATACAATACAATTCCTGTTTCCTCAATGCTACAGCACGGAGAACACACCGATGATCGCTGGTCTGGGAAAGGTATGTTAACATCCGTGCTTTCTACAAGACGGGTTACTAAAGTTTAATGCATTGCTTCTGTAAATCAGCTCTGAGACTATGTTTGTAAAATGGTCTTATGCTTCTGTTTGTGTTAGGCTGCTGAACTGGTGACCGCTAATCTCTCACATTATCAGAGTCATATGCTAAATATTCAAATGTATCTGGAAGAACGACTGCAAGTGAGTGTGCTTCCCTTAATAAAGACGGCTTTGCAGGATTCACTTTTACCTTGACTTATATTTTTCTGCCGATGAAATGAACCCAAATTCTTTCCTGTTTTGTCACCTCAGATTCATCTCTTTCTGCAAATTGCAACAGATACCAGTATTGTTAAGCAAGGGCTATTTGGGGAAAAATTCTGAAAAACATTTTATATTTTAAACAAGTGACTCCAGCAGGCCATTACACTAAGAACTATTATTCCTCAGTAGTTTTAGTCTTTGTCAGGTATTACAGCGCAGAGCTGCATTCCCAAATCACACTCAAAAAGTCATTGTCTATAGGAAGTCCTGAATTTCCTTCTCTGGGATCAGAGGATCTGGAATGGACCAGAAGGTGTTGTGGTCAGACCATTCAATGCTCCACATGTTCTACTGGAGGAAACGCCTGGCGAGATTTCATAGATGTCGTTTTACGGTCTCTAGTATTTGTAAAGCTTGGACCTGCTGATACAGACTTTGGCTGATTAGGTTTCTTTTTAATAATTGTGTAATATAGGAAAATAAAAGATCACCATTGAACATAATTTGATCAAGCATGCCTGCCATGTTCATACATTAATTTATATTAGGAACAGAGGCAGCATCATGCTGCTGTGTGAGAAATTACTCACTGTAAAACAGGGTTTTACTATTTAAAAAAAAAGGCAAATATTTAGTTCAAACTACTTTTACTGCAACTTTGCTGTAAAACTTTCAGCCTTCCTGTTATCTGCTGAAAGTCTTGATCTTTTGTTCTGTTTCAGCCTGAATGATAGCAGACGTGTCTCGACATATCTTGAAACTTCTCTTTCATTCGGACACATTTTGTTTTTCACAGAGTCTACACAGTAGAGTGTCTTTTTCAGCACAACATAGTAGTACTTATACCAAAAACAAACAGACGACAGTGTAGAAAAGTACAGTACAGATTTGAGAGCAACATATTCTGCCTTTTTCAGAAAAATCAACATGAATGACATTTCATCCTTCACACTCTCTTAGCTGCAGACCATGTACGTAGATGCCAGCACTGGACCGGTATGCATGCAGTCCTGATCTGTCCTCTTGTAGTGAAGGACTAAGTGGTTCATTGCTGCCCTCAATGAGAAGAGTATCATTGCACCACATTTCTGCAAGAATCAGTGCATGATGACAAAAACATGAGGCTGAAGATAGAAAAACATGGAATGTTTGGGTTTCATTTTGTCTCCAGTAAAAGAAAAGTCACAGTAAATATAAGCAGATTTTACAGTTTACCCAGCATTAAATGTAATATTAAAATGGAACTTCTTGTTTCATGAACTTAAAATGCGATCTGCTGTTTCCGTCTCAGGATGTCTTCAGAGACAAGATCCGCTTCAACAGTCATTATCCCGGCTCTGAAATCCTCCCTAACACGTGTAATGTGTCCATCCTGGGCCCAGTGTTACAAGGTGATGTGGCGGCTCCTGCTCCTCTGTCCCTGTCTGTTTTTGTCTGCCGGTCCAAACAGTGTCCTCTAACCCTACGCTGATGATTGTTCAGAGCCAGTTCACGACCTGCTCAGAGCTTTTTGTAAACGGCCGAGCCTCTGAATGATTAATCTCTGTCCTGTTTTAGGCTGGAGGGTATTGTCAAACTGCAGGAGGCTGCTGGCAAGCGTCGGAGCCGCCTGCCACTCTGCCAGTGGAAACAGGTAGAAGAGTCCCCTGCTCTTTACCCATTTTCCTTCTGCCTACACGCTGTGTTCTGTGCAATAACTTCCATGTGCTACACTGTACATGTCTGCCAGGCCTTCCCACATCCTCCTGAGCTCTGGTGTCCCCACTGAGGTGGCGGCTAATGCTTTGAGGCTGAGCGTCGGCAGAGAGACGACCAAAGAAGATGTGGACGCAGTTGTGGAGGATCTCAGGGAAACGGTGCAGCTTCTGGAAAATATGAACTGATGCCTTTTATTTGCACTAAATAGAGTTCTTGCGTGGGTCAAATGAAGATGTGCAATAAGACACACACACCATCTGTGTTGTTCCACTAATTGATCCTGTAAGATTATGAGATATTTAACATAAATAATAAAGTGGGAGAACTTGGCTTGACTCCATGGGTGATGTTATGGAAAAATAAATCTACTCCGCTTCCATTGTGCCACATGAGCTGCTTATTAGCTGGTAGGACTCGGCAGCATATGTAAATGCAAAGCTACAGACTGTGATGTTTAATGTAGATTACCCCATTCCAACTGTGTCACCTGTTAATTATCCTAACTCTGATTAATTTTTGAAATAACTCGTAATCCACCGCGGCTCCTGACTTCTCCCATTACTTAAGTTTCCGTGCTGCCTCGGCTACCCCATCTCCACTGAAGCGTGTTCCAGCATATGGTCACTGCCACACAAAGCTAGAGCAGGAGGCCACAAGCGCTGCATCTCCACCCATCTTTCATTACGCTTCTATCCCCCCCCCATCTCCTCAACAGCCCTGCTGGCCAGCTGGCTGCTGTCAGGGTGTCACTTTCCTGGCTCAGGAGGATGTGAGGAAAGCATGAAGGGGCTTTTTTATTTTTTTATTAACATATGGGCACTTGTCCGTGTAACATTGTGATGGTATCTCACTGGGATTAAAAGTGCTCCAGGGAACTTGCCCTAATCCACTTTTAGAAGCTGAGGATGGTGCTCCACCGTGCCATCCAGGCAGCTCGGGATGCCGACCTTGCAGCTCTGAGGAATATAGCAGCTTTTGGTCAACTGTCCCCTGCTATCAGCGATGCGCAAGGTGCAGGCCCTGTGCACCATGCTGCCAGGTGTGGACGTCTGGACTGCCTGCAGTTCCTGGTGATTGACCTCGGCCTGTCAGCGCACTCTCGAGCCTTAAATGGAGCCACGGCAGCACATGATGCAGCTGCTACTGGTAACATCCGGGAGCTGCAGTGGCTTGTGGACCACGGAGGCTGCAACATTGAGGTATGCTTATTCACAGAGTCAAAGGTGAGAAATCCAGTGCACTGGATCTATTTCACATAGTTTTTTCTTTTAGAATTGTATCTGTCCCAGGTCTGAAGCGGTACCAATAATGTGCTTCAGGTATTGCTGTATCTTAACTTAAAGCTTTGGTTTTGTTTCAAGCCATTGCTACCTAATAATGAAGCACATGCCTTATAAAATGTGGGTGACCACAGAAAGGCTGCAACCCCTAAAAGCCCAGGTGGTGTCCCATTATCCACATGACCCAGGAGTCAGGGGTCATGGTGTGCTCTTAATCTTAAGCTAACATGTCATGTGTTTCCCCACATGGAACAGTTAAACATGACTGCTGTTTATCATTTTAACTGTACCTGGTTCCATTTTTTAGCTGATCTGTATATGCTACATTATAACTTACATCCATGCATCCATTTTCTACAGCCGCTTCTTCCATACTGGGTCTTGAGGGAGCTGGTGCCCATCTCCAGCAGTCTACGGGCGAGAGGCGGGGTTCACCCTGAACAGGTCGCCAGTCCTTCGCAGGGCAAAAAAACTTGCAGCCTTTGTTAATGTTTTTAATGCTTAAAAAAGCTGACGTAACAATATTCTGTTACTCTTTAAATGCATTATTTAGGAATATCTATAGTAATGTGTTTACAAAGTTTAAGTTAAGTTAAGTTTAAGTTAAGCATCATGTTGGGGGATACTTTTTTTAAGCAAGAACATGGAAGCTGCCCAGTATAAATCCAGAATCTGTGTTAGGACTTGAATATTTATGTTCACAGAAGATTTCCATTAAATCTGATTTAATTTGATAAATCCGTGCATGCTCCTTTTTTATTTGTAAAAATCTTTTGAAAACCATGTTATCAATTTCCTTTCAACTGCACAATTATGCTGCATTTTTTGTTTGGGCAATCACAT
>JAHHUM010000636.1:0-192500 GCA_036173005.1 Crenichthys baileyi
TCCGTTTCTCTCTGTTGACAGCTGATTATTTTTTGCGCCTCTTCTCTGTCCGGGGGGTTCTCCCTGGTTTTCCGACCTGCTTGTACCTCGACATTCTGTAAGTTTTCACTTCACTCATTAAAAAAACTCTGTTGCCAGTAATTTGCATTTAGGTCCCTCTCTAAAACAACATGAAAATTTCATTCCCATTAAAATGTATTTATTAACAGTTGGTAAAGCACATCCCATCCTTCCCACTCCAGTTAGGAATGACTGTAAACAATCCACTCCACACAAAATAGTTGGCTCTGTAACTCCATCTAGACATACAGGAACCTGTGCACGCTCACCAGGAGAAATGTATTAATCCACCAACATTTCTTTTATATTTTTCCATGCATCTGATCAGATCCCTTTAAATGTTGATACTGTGTCACTTTATATCTGAAATTCTGTGAACAGATGGAGTCTTTTTCAAAGTGAGATAAATCCCTTGCATTATTGAAGAGTCGCTCATTTTAGTAGCTCACACACATGCAATCTCTTCTTCACGGTTATTATGCATGAAAGAAGGAACATCTGTGCTCTTCCAACCTTCTGTTTCTTTTTTAGATCAAATGTGTTTTAGGCATTTTAGAAAAAGAAAAAACTTTCCGTAGAAGACCTAATTTTTCAGTCAAAACGCTGTTAAAAGTTTTGCTCTGGCTAATTTGGAAACAGAACCAAGCTTCATAATAAACATGTTCTGTTTGATTTATCATATAAAAACAAATGGTGTGACACATTAGTGGTTCATTTTCCAGTTAGTCTTGTTTTATGCTTTCTGTTTACACCTACTTGGCTAAACCTTACTGCTGTCCTTGGATGGCTTTAACTCATTCTGGGTATTTGGAACCAGTATGGAGGTGGGCTGTTGTAACCATGGACCTCATGTTTCCGGTAAATCTTAGTCCCATAACTATACCTGGGTTTCTGGCATACTTTCTTGTATTTAGCCTCACTAAATCTGAGTGCTGAACTCTATAAATTGACATTTTGCTTAAGTGTAGGTTCTTCTGTGAGAAAGTTCTGGTGTTAATATGAAAGGTCTTGCATTTTAGATGCACAAAGACCCCTGCAGTTCTAAATCAGAGTAGGTTTAATCCCATATACAGCCCTAATCACAGAGAGGTAAACATTACTTTAAAATATTTTTTTCAAGTTGCTTATCCTTTTACCTGGAAGACTTTCCAAGCATTAAGAATTTACCTTGTGTTCTTCCTGTCGATAGATCATTCGTCCCCAGATTAACACAACGGCTAGTAAAAATTCACCTTCCCTTTTTTTTTTTTGTTTTTTTTGGGTTTTTTTCGTTTTTTTTGTTTTTTAACATAAACATTAACAACTTCTGTCTTTTTCCTGCATAAAGCCAAAGGAAATTTTGCCCCATTTGTTCACTGATGCAATCACTGAGTCCCTTTAAAGGACTGTTGTCATGTGATAAAGAGTTTTAAGTAGCATGTCATCAGCATAGGTATAGTAAGAGATGTAGTAGAACAAAGCCAGGGGGAGCATGCTGATATTGAGTAAAAATAATCTGAGATTGGAGCCTTGGAGAGCCTGACGTGTGATTTTCGTATGCTAAGATTTAAAACTGTCATGTTAACTCTTGTTAAAAACTACAGGTTAATATTTAACCTAGATTTTTGTTAGAAATGTGTTTGTAATGTACCTATTATTTATAGTGTTTTGATCACTCTAATTCGGTTTGTAGGACTAGTTCTGCACTTGTTCCAATGTATTGTCTAACACAAATGTTAGAACCGTCCATCAAACCCAGATAACAAACACAAACATGGCTAATAAGCTAATAATTTCCATTAACAGCATCATAAAGAAAACATAAACAGTCTTGATGACTGTCATAATATCTTTATTTAGTCCTGACTCGTGTTAACTTGCTGTTACTGTTATAACTTTAATGTTTTAGAAATCATTTTAAAAAAATACCCTATTTTCTTCTTATGACCCCACGACAACCCACTGGGATGAATCTCTGGTCTGTGGCCAATACGTATTTAATGCTGTTCCAGGCACGTCCCACACGCTGGACTATGTCTCTCGGTTGGCCTGGGAATGCCTTGGGCTCCCCCCGGAGGAGCTGGAGGAGGTGTCTGGGGAGAGGGACGTCTGGGTGTCTCTGCTGAGTCTGATGCCCCCGTGACCCGGTCCCGGATAAAGCGGAAGACGACGAGTACTAGTACATTTAATGCTACTAATGTCACCTCTGAAAGTTACCTGGAGTTACCCTGATGGTGTCTCAAGTATGTTTTAAAACTAGTTGTGCTAAGATATAGTTAGCTGGTGTGTGAATTTTTCTTGCCTGCACCATCTTTACCTTACAGTTGCTGTTGTTTGTGACACCCGCCTTACCAAGGCTCTTTATTCTCATCACCATTAAAACAAACAAGAGAATCAAATCTCCAAATGAAATAATTGGGTGGAATGTGTAAATAAAAACATGGAATATCTTTTTATTGAATGGATTGAATTAGCCCACCGGTCACTAACCTCCACTGAGGAACAGGATTGAAACCTTTTTTGATCACTTACACACAAATATTATCAAAATTTATTGTGTTCAGCTCACACATTCTTTACAAAGTAGGAGTAACTATGAAAAAGGCAACCAAACAAGAAAAAACACAAACTATAACAGCTTGGAGAACAAGAACTTTCACCTTGCCCTCCCCACATAAAGGCTTCCAGCCCCAAACTGAAAACTTGCCATCTTGTTCCTACACGTCATTGCAGCTGCAGCCAAGAAAAATGTGCATTCTGTGACAAAACTCATCAGACCCTGAAGGCAACAGTCCTGAGAGAAAAGCAACATAACATAACAGAAAGGTAATTATAAAACTGTCAATGCAGTGAGTGGCTTTGTCTGAACAATTACTGAGCACAAATTGTTTTAAGTGCAGTGGTTGGATTTGTAATTATCACCACAGTCTGCATTGTTGTACTGATGGCCTGTGTGTGCTTGGCTGTTTTTCTCCTATCTGCTTGTAATTTAACTAGCAGGCAGCTTATTTTCAGCTTTGAATGGTAGGATTAGATCTGGTCCTGTAATGAACACTGCAGTGCTTCATTCAGATGTCTTAAATGCTTCATTGATTTATGAATTACTGGTTTACAAATGGAAATGTTTTCATGCCTTTTGGGTCAGTAAAGAAGCTCTGATTGCTTTCTTTTAAATGGTTTCATATGTCGTAGGATAACAGGACAGAATCAAAACGGACGCTATGCCTCTGGTAGTAAATGGTCACAACAACAGTAAAAAATAGAAGCAGCAGTTTTTCTTTTTGAAGAACTGAGAGCTGCAGGCGACCAGGAGGAAACCTTGATTACTCAGAGACGAATCAGATCAGGAGCCATTTTCAGACCTCAGCACAGCTTCTGGACTGTTTCTTAGATTTGAACCAGCTTCGAAACTGAACAACACTCTCAGTGGATCTTCACACATTTCTGTTTCTACTTATATTAAACAGAAAATGAGATTCACTGCAGATATCATTTGTTTACTGTTATTGGTGAACTGGATGTTAATTCTGTTTTTTCTTTGTTTCAAGGATCTGAACAGAGGAGGGGGTTTAAGAAACACATGGTTCACATGGAAATTACAGACTTCTCAGTCCAGAGTTAAAAGCCTTCAGCTGATTCAAAATGCTGCAGCAAGAGTTCTGATGAAAATTAAAAAGAGAGATCATATTTCTCCTATTTTAGCTTCCCTTCATTGGCTCCCTGTTAAATCCAGAATAGAATTTAAAAATTCTCCTCCTCCCATATAAAGCCCTTAATGTTTAGCTCCATCATACATCAGAGATCTGATTGTTCCATATTTTCCTAACAGAGCACTTCGTTCTCAGACTGGGGTTTTACGGGGGTTCTAGAGTCTCTAGAAGTAGAATGGGAGGCAGATCCTTTAGTTATCAGGCTCCTCTCCTGTGGATCCAGCTCCACGTTTTAATCCGTGAGGCGGACACCCTGTCTACTTTTAAGGCTAGGCTTAAAACTTTCCTTTTTGATAAAGCTCATAGTTAGAGTGGCTTATGTTATCCTGAGCTATCTTCCTTATTTTTACCTCCATCTTCCTCCCTCCCTCTTGGATGGAGTAAGGGGGAGTCAGGTTTAGCCTAAACCGGCTTAGTTATGGTTGAGGTGCAAACACACCCTCCATTTCTGCTACCTGTATGACCCCTTCTCTTGTCCAATAGGTATAATCAGTCTGACAGAGAGAGGTATCCTAATCATTTTGGTTTTTAGTATAACAATGGCCATCAGTGGGCTCTAGATGGACAAACTGTCTACTTTTAAGGCAAGGTTTAAAACTTTCCTTTTTGATAAAGCTTATAGTTAGAGTGGCTTAGGTTACCCGAGCATCTTGTAGTTAGCGCTATAGGGTTTGGCTGCTGGAGGGCATAATGACCCCTTTTTCCTTCCCCCCTTTTTTGGTACTTTCTCACACTACTCTCAATTTTGCATTATTTGGTTATTTCAGCTTTTACTTTTTTTTCTCTCTTTTTTTCCCAGAAGTACACCCGGCCCGATCTGTGTTACCTGAACATTTCTGGAGAGGGGAATCCTCCAAACTTTTGGCCCAAAAACTTAATGCCACCTTACCCATGATCCACATGGCCCCCTTTCGTGTTAACCCTTTTTCTCTCCCAGGGAATGCGATTGACTGAGTTTATGTAACTAATTATGTGCCCTTTCAGCTTAACCTTTTAAAAAGGGCCAGAGTTTATCTGTTTTTCTTTCTAGGTGAAACGAAAAAGAGCACACCCATAAACATTTATTTTTCCTTCCCATAGAATACTCTGGACAGTGCGCTTTTTTCCCCTTTTGGGTCTCTGCTCTTTTCTTCTAACCCCCAGTCGGGTGGCAGAGGGGCCGCTCACATGAGCCTGGTTTGGTTCGCGGGAAGTTTTTTCCTGTTAAAAGGGATTTTTTCCCCTCCCACTTGCACATGCATCCCTCAGTATGAGGGATTGTCAAAGTAAAACCCCAGTGACTGTCCATGTTTACATGCTACCCGGGAGGAGTGAATGCTGCAAGTCACTGACTGGATGAAATCTGCTGGGTTTCCCTTAGACAAAAAAACTTTTTATCCAATTTGAAAAATAACAGAATTGACTGCACTGTTCAATGTTTTGGTTTAATTTGGAAGTATGAAACGATTTTTGGAAGTGCCCTTGAGACGAATGTGTTGTAAATTGGGTGCTATAAAATAAAAAATTTGAAACGAATTGAAATACCGGACCATCTGCTTCTTTTCCCAGAGATTTGATTTACAAAAACACAACATCTTTTAAAAGTTAAAAACCTCCCTAATTCTGTTGTCAGCTCCTTAGATCCACAGGAACCTTAGCCTTGTGACAGATTATCACTAAACTTTACCTGGGTTTTTGGAAGAAGTTGCTCTTGAAGAACATGTGTTGTGAATTGGCGATATATAAATAAACTGAATTGAAATTGAATCGAATTGAATGCACATTTTAAGAGATAAAACACCATCATTCACAATGAAGTTATGGCAGATGTTTCTACAATGGCCAGGCTTTAGAAGTGGAACCTGGGAAAAAGGCAGGAATCAGAATCAGAATCAGCTTTATTGCCAAGTTTGTACATACAAACAAGGAATTTGACTCCGGTACACTTTGCTCTTTGGTTTTTGTTTTTGCACTACAGAATATACATATTTACAATGTACAATATACACATATATAAATAAAGGAAGGAAGGAAGGAAGTGTGGAGATAGAAACATTTTTCCATTCTCTGTTTTCTTTTCTCGACCTGGAATGTGCTTAAATTAAATTCCAGACATTTCCATACTGTGTAGGAACCCTATAAAGTTATTATAAATCTATCTATCTGTTGTCTATACCCGCTTATCTTTGCAGGGTTGCAGGGCAGCTGGTGCCTATAGATTAGTCACTGGTTGAGAAGCGAGGTAAAAATAATTTGTGTGGCAACCAGACATTTACAAGTAACTGTAATATTTGTGTCTTATAAGGTCTTTGTTTTAAGTAATTGTAATTTAGCTCATTAACTTTGTGGTTGATATATTTGTTTTATCTGTAACCCCCTGAAATTGTGAAGCTCTGTCCCCTACAGAAGCTTTTTTTTTCTCAGAGTGTAAACTAAAGCTGGACCATCTCTAGCACAAAGAACCCGGTTCTGAACAGCATGATGGCTGGATTATACCTGCATATAAGTGTTTGGATAGATTAACCTTCAGGTATCTGGAAATTGAGCCAAAGAATGAACCAGACTGGTGGAGGTCCATGGTTCTCTTCCTGATATCTTGTTGGTTTTTCCATGATGTCACACAAAGAAGCAAAGTGTTTATGTGTTGCCTTCAAATACATTCAACTCTTACAAAGCCATGACATCATCATCTGTGCTATCACTAATTATTTCAAGGCATAATAATTTTAGTGTATTGAAACCTATGACTTTGAAGAAAGTTATAAAAATGCTCTCTTGTGATTCTTGTAGTTAAGAAATAGAAATATTTGAATAAATCTTAACTGACCTAAACAGGAGAAGTTTAGAGGGTGAGAAATATGAAGGTTAAGTACCTTTTTTAAAGTGTGTATAATATCTGTATTCATAGTAGCTAGAATCTGCTACTAACAACTCTAGTTTATATATTGATATGTGTATTTTAATGCTGTTTTAAAGACAGGGACAGAGGAAAAACAGGAAGGATATTCTGAAAATTTCCAAGTTCGGTTTCACTTCCACTTCCTTAGGCTCACAGTTTTATACCTGGGGTATTTTCACAAACTAGCCACCAGCTCCTCCAATATCAGCCTTTAATGTTGACTAGAATAGTTTCGATTTAGGATATCTTATTTTTGGGACTGCAAAAACAAGCTGATGTCATCACCGTGAAGAGTTGTTAGGGCAAGCTGTCAATGGTTTTCATTCACCTAGAAAGGAAAAGTAATCCTTTAGCTGCAGCTGAAGGTATCAGAGAGAATCTGAGGCACATAGAAGAAAACTTCATTGTGGATCAATACATGGAGAGAGTTTCACTCAAAACAAGCAAAAAATATTTCCTCTGAAAGAGACCAGAAAACTAGTGGGATCATGTTTGAGTCCAGGATCTCCACCTCTCAGACATGCTCCACCATGTTTATCTTCATGTCTTAAGCTTTCCTGGAAAGCGATTTTCCTGAAGATATCTGTAACATATAAAACTCATTTAGTCAATGACCAAATGAGGTAGAAGTCAAAATTATACTTTAACATTTATTACATTTGCAATTTTCTAATTGCATTTAACCCTCACTGAAATGTTTCAAATTACATTCAGTTTAGTTCTAAAAGTCACAGATTTTTCTTGTTTTTCCACCTTTAAACCTTTGCTCCACAAATTTAGCTTAAAACTGCAAAAAAGTCCTACATTTAGACATCCGATCAACAGGCAAACAAGGAACTATTACTTTGAATGGCAAATACAGTCCTGGATTTTCAGCCGTTTCAGTCTGATGATTAAATAAAACACAAACAGGGAGTTTTCTTCACTAGTGCAGGTGTCTTTTAGCTGTTTAATTAAAAAGCAGAACAAAAAAGAAGAACATGGGATGAGAAAGAAAGAGGCAAAAGGAGGGAGGGTGGTTGAGCAGCTGAAAGCTATAAAAGTCCCATTAAGCTCTCAGGCTTGATTGCTCTACAATTAAATGTCCATTTTCTTTGCCTGTATTGACAAGGTTGCCAACTTGACTTCACTGTTTGTTTCCTCAGTGCGTATGTGAGTGGGAGGGTGCACGGCCGGGTGGAAAAGCCAGACGTTTTTAGTTGAGTCTGAGTGGTGCTGCTAAATACTCACCTTTACTTGTTTGGGGCCCAAGTTTCAAAATCCTGGAAACTGGGATTTAAGTCATAATTAGTTAATTATATAATAACCTAAGTGTTAACTTTATTTAATGCTGAAAGAAGGCTGCAGGCGCATGTTAGCGTGTGTGGAGCAAATATTTTCAGCTATTCCTTCATCAAACACGTTCAGTGACCTGGGGCTCTAATGTACGAAAGAGTGTGCAGCTTTCATACTAAAAGTTGGAGATAGGGAGAAATTCTGAAACTTGCAACTCACAAAAAAATTCAGATGTACGAAACTGAGCGCAGACATGTCACCTCACCTGTAGCCTTCATATATACCAATTTGCAGTGAATTGGGCACAGTTGCATGTGGCGCTTGGACCGCCTGGTCCCCGCCCATAAATAGATATGTAAAGTTTTATAAATATCCAGAAGACAACCACACGTCCAAATAACAATGGCAACAGTGCTGTGGCAGTCACAGAGAGACCTACACACAGTGAGGGATGTTTGTAGTAAAACCAGCAACTTCTTGAATGACATTAGCGACTGAAGCCTGACTGAAAATAAAACATTTGTCGGCTTGAACCTGTTTAGTTCTAAAATGTCAAATCTGAACGGCGCCATCTAGCTGCTGCATTTAGCTCAATCATAGCTCAATGCTGATCATTATAATGACATGATTATGCCTCCTGTATTTCTATTTGGAAGACTATCACCACACACACTATGTGAAGTACTTTAAATCTTTAAAACCATTCAGGACACCACATAAAATAAATAAAAAATGACCTAAAAACCAGCCATCACTACATGGAGCCTGAAGGACTTTTGGGTTTTTACGGTTTTCAAATCAAACTCTTGTGGAACCGCCGTGGATGTTGTGTGAGGTCTGCTCTGACTATATTAATCCTAAACCTGACCATGTGGACTGTGCTTGGAGCTAACTTTAGTCATTGGTGCCATGGGGGGTAACAGGTCCAGGACGAAACCCAGAAATCTGCTGGAAACCAAAGTCATATTCCCAGTTTGTGCACACAAACTTGGCCAGTAAAGAGGATTCTCCTCTGATTCTTCTTCTTCTCCTCCTTCTTCCCAGCAACATCCTCCAGCTCATTCTGGGGATCTCAATGTGTTCCCCCGATTAGACAAGAGATATGGTCCCTCCACAAAGTTCTGGGTCTTCCTTGGGGTCCCCTACCAATGGAATATACCAGGAAAACCTCTAACGGGAGGTGCCCCAATCAGGCATCCTGATCAGTTTCCTCAAACCACCTCAACTGACTCCTTTCGATGTGCAGAAGCAGCGGCTCTGCCATGGCACTGCCCCAGGATGATGGAGCTCCTCATCCCTTCTTTACAGCTGAGTCCAGCCACCCTCCAGAGGAAGTTCATTTTGGCCACTTGTATCCAGGTCAAGATCCATTTCTCCTGACCATAGGTGGGTGACGTAATGTAGATGGACCGTTAAATCCAAAGCTTTACTTCTTGGCTCAGCTCTCTCTTCTGCATCAGTTCTGCGTTGGGTACCAGAAGCAGTGTTTGGGTCTAATGTTTAAACTTTTTAGCATCCCATATTGCTTTGACGAGAGCGTTGCCTGGAGGCGAACACTCACATCGATTAAATTATTAAACATTAAGGAGGCACAAGAACATGCATTGTTTAAAATATAAAAATCACTTCCAGTCTGCTGAGTGTTTACACCTGAATGAGTGTGAATGTTTTGGACCTGTTTTAGTTCATGTTTGGTGAATTTCTTACATTTTTTTATTTCTTTTGTCCGTTAATCTCCACTGCTCTATGGTGAGTCCTGAATTTGAGTCCTTGTGTAACTACTCATCAGAATCAGAACAACATCTTCAGTAAAAGCAAAGCAGAGAAGCAGAGTAAATGAGTCGGGTGATGTTTGGATTCCACTCTGCGCAAAGGCGCCCCCACCAGCCTCCCAAAAACTAAGCCCCCCCCACCGTGAAAGTGCACCCCCATGTAAAGAAGACCCACAGCATCCAACCCCAAGATCACATGCCTGACCCCCATACACCAGCCAGAAGTGCCCCTGTGAGAAACCCCACACCGAAGCCCACAAAAGGCAGAGAGCCCACAGAGCCAATACCAAAACCCACCGAGAAGCTAAGACCGTTCCACCTCGAGAACAACTCCGGCCAGCCAGCCCCCCGAAACCATGCAGACCCCTCCGACCCCTCCTCCAGACAGAATCGGAGCCCAGAGAAATTGATCCGATGTGGAGGCAGAGGGCTGTTTCCAGACTTATGGAATGCAACAAAAGGTTTCAATACTGGTAAATACTAAGAACATTTTTATTTTTTCAATTCATAAGGATAGTTTTCTTAGCGATACATAAGGCAGTTAAAACCGTGTGAACTGAATTTCTCTCCATGATGATGTTATCTAAGTTCTCTCTGAACAGGTGTACATAACCATACTGCGTGGATGTAATTGTCAGGTATATTGCCTGTGCAGTGTAAGAAAATATTAGACGGTGCAAAACCAATCCTGAACATCTGTTGACCTGTATAGTATACTCTATGAAGGATTATATGGTATATTGTATTAATTGTAAACTGGGGTTACTAGTCGTTTTAAAAGTTCTTAAACATATCTGAGACCAGAATGTTTGGTCAAAGTTAACTGATAAGTCCACCTCCCATTTCATAATAGGAAGGAATATTGATTCATCTTTATTAGACATCTATTAATTTTCTCTGCAGCCCTGCTGACTGCACCATTGTAATAACCCAATCCTGCCACAGGGAACATTAAAAATTAAAAATTGTGCCTTTTAATTTCTTACACAGTTTGTTCAGCAGTTAAAGCTATGAAACCAACTCAGCTTTATGCTGATAGCTGCTTTTACTAAACCAGCAAAAAGGATTTCCTCAGGTAAAACGTTTCATGTCTAAGATGTGAACGTTTCTGTACGTCAATGTCTTAAACATCATACTATAGGTCAGAAAAGGAGAGGCTTGCTGTTCTTAATAACCCAAAATATGCAGCAACATGTCCATCACTGTGTTTAATTTAAAAAAAAACTGACTGGATATTTCAGAACAATCACAGCAAACATTTAGATAAAAAACAGAGAAGACTGCAACAAGATTACATTTCCGGGATTGTTTTAAATGATAAATGACAGATAAATTAAGGCTCTACATATTTATTATGTAGAAGCTGCAGTGCATATTTTTTCACCTTGAAAAAAAGAAACTGATCTGCTCATTTAAATTTGTGGACTGTGTTCTGATCGGGAAGCCTTTTTGCTCCTGGGAATAAATTGTATTTCTATCACAGGCTGCTGGAAGGGGTCTAAATCAAGTTTAAATTGGTTCTCTGCTAGGTTGTCTGTTATACTTCTACACAACTCGGGCTCATCCTTTGAGATTAGGACCATTGTACTGCTAAATAATTCATATGTGAGAACTATTGGTGACTTAAAAAGAAGAGTTCCTGTTTTGGACATTTTATTGTTTTGGATCTGTAAGATGAAACTGCAGCACCTCAGGAAAACCATTGGATGTGTAATCTGGGTGCCCAAAGAAGTACACCCATGCATGAAGGTTTTGGGACTGGGGGATGAATCTGATTACCAGAAGGAAACCCATGCATGTGTGCAAGTTTAGGAACTGTGGAAGTAAACCAGACTAAACCCTTCCATACCTTTAGGTTTTGAGACCATGAGATAAAACCAGGATACCTGCTAAAAACCGGTGCAACCATGAAAGCTTTGGGACTGTGGGAGAAAACCAGAGTACCCGGAGAAAACCCGTAACTCCACACAAGCTTGGGACTTCAGGAGAAAACCAGGAGACCTGCAGAAAACATTGGGTTAAATGTACAGTCACATAAAATTAAACTGGTTATTTAAAATTTTCCATCTGAACAAGTGAGCATAAATCATCATGTGCTGAAAACTGCTGTTTTTAATGGCTTAAATCCTGGTAACAATACCTGCAACAGATTTCTAAAAATGGGTATTATGCTGCTGAACTTGAACTACTGAAGTAGGCTTGAAAGTCTGGGTTGATTTTAGGAGAATATGTGCTGAAACCTTGAACAGGCTGGTGTCAGCTCAATGAAAAGATCAGTGACTGGATGAATTATGGACATTGAAAAGCTCTGGTGACCAGATAATTTCTTCTATCTGTAGACAGATATGAAAGCATCCTTAATGATCTGTCCTGTTATATTCAGTTTAGGATCCAACTGAACCAGCATACAGAGAAATAACGACGATTTGATTAAAAACATTAAAAAGCAACCTCAACCTTTTCAGTTTAGCTCTGTTAGATAGATTTCAAGCTCTGAGCCACCCCTTCAGTGTTGTGTAATGAGACTGAATGATTCAGCAGGCAGTTCATGCTTAGCCATTATTAATTTAATATATATCCAAAGTTATTTAATTACGTCCTTATCAACCCCAGTCTTTGAATTACTGATGTAAAGCGATAAAGGAAGAAACCGTTCTAAGTTAACCATTCACTGATAACACACTAAAACATTTCCTCTATCATGTTGTTATCCTGCTTTAGGACTAGAATGACCATAATCTCCAAAAGCCATAATCACATTAAAGGACAGCGTTGTTGTGTTGATGGTAACCATATGTTGTTGGGGAGTGATTTACATCCCTACTTCCCTCCACCTCTCCGTCTCCTGCTCTTTCCCTGCTTCTCTCTATCTTTCTCCCTCATGAATACTGAGCAGCACATCAAATATTCATAGCACACAGCACACACTCTCCCTCCTCACTCAGCACCGCTATGTACACACACACACACCCTCTAACAAGTGCACTCCGCTCGCCCACCCTGTCTCATGCGCTTGAACGCACCCGTACACACTCATACAGCACTGCAGTTATTCATACGCTGTGAGAGGGAAGAAGCAGCTCGAAACCAAGCGGCCATGAAAGTTTAATACAGCGAGTGTCCGACGGATTTACAAACAGACACGCACTGAGCCACAGGAGTGCAGACGCAACACAGCTCTTTCTTTAACTCACATCATGCAAATTTTATCGAAGGGATGTCAAGTGATTCATTTTACTGAGCACCTGGGCTTTTCTTCTAAACAATCCTTAAATATTTTAGAGCAAATTCACTTTCTGGGGTACAGCCTCCATCATCATGATCATGTTCTCAGAGCAAGCATTGGCTGGCCCGTTCAGAACTCTCTGATGAATTCATATTCAACAGCTTGAGAAAACAGTAATCTGGCTCTTTATCATAAACCCCCTGAGGAACAGGGTGGTGCCAAATGTAACAGCCTGCTCTTACTATCGCTGCTCTACACATACTTAACCCTTGCTCAGAAGGTCTGCTGTGGCTGGCCAGGAGAGTCAGAATTACAGAATATATTAACTAAATGAATATGGGAAGCCCTTGTTGTGCAGGAAGACAGGCAATCTTAGTCATTAGCAAATGCATAAGTGTATATTTTTTTTTCAAAGTAATTTCTATAAATGCTCATTGAAGCATATCTCCAGCCCAGAGATGATCCTTTTGTTACGATCTAATCTGAAGATGAAGACCAACAGTAACCTAAAACAGTTCTCTATCCAGGGTGGGTTAAATTCATACACTGACAACTACTTTTGTCATAATTGTTTGGACTTTGGTTTTATGTTTTGCTTAATTTTTGGTATTACTTATGGTTATTCTCTGTAGATCTTCGTTCCTGATTTAGTTTGAAATCTTTCCATTAACTCTGTGGGTTAGGGTCTTTGGTTTGAATCTTGATTAACTCATACATTAGGTCGTGTCTTGGTTCTGGTTTCAGCGCCTTTGCTTCTCTGGTTACCTCAGCCATTTTCTCCTTTCTCCTCACTTTTACCTGGTTTCCCTTGCATGTTCCCCTAACAGCTGACATTTATTCTGCTCGTTAATTCAATTCAATTCAGTTTATTTATATAGCGCCAATTCACAACACATGTTGTCTCAAGGCACTTCACAACAGTTAGGTACATACTGTACATTCCAATTAATCCTAATCATTGAACAGTGCAGTCAGATTCTGTTATTTATTCAAATTGGATAAAAAGTTTGTCTATCTAAGGAAACCCAGCAGATTGCATCCAGTCAGTGACTTGCAGCATTCCCTCCTCTTGGATGAACATGTAGAGACAGTGGACAGTCACTGGCGTTGACTTTGCAGCAATCCCTCATACTGAGCATGCATGTAGCAACAGTGGAGAGGAAAAACTCCCTTTTAACAGGAAAAAACCTCCAGCAGAACCAGGCTCAGTGTGAGCAGCCATCTGCCACGACCGAATGGGGGTTTGAGAGAACAGAGCAGAGACACAAAGAGAACAAAGAAGCACTGATCCAGGAGTACTTTCTATGGGAAGGAAAAGTAAATGTTAATGGATGTAGCTCCTTTAGTCGAAGAAAGAAAGAAACTGAAAAACTGAGCCAGTTTAGAGTCAGGCCAGGTGTAGCTTCTAGGAAGAGAAAAGAGAGAGAACAAAGTTAAAAGCTGAAATAACAGCAAATAATGCAAAATTGGAGAGTAGTGTGAGAATGTAGCGAAGAGGGTGAAAGTGGTCATTATGTCCGCCAGCAGCCTAAGCCTATAGCAGCATAACTACAGAGATAGCTCAGGATAACCTAAGCCACTCTAACTATAAGCTGTATCAAAAAGGAAAGTTTTAAGCCTAGCCTTAAAAGTAGACAGTTTGTCCATCTAAAGCCCACTGATGGCCATTGTTATACTAAAAACCACAACGATTCGGATACCTCTCTCTGTCAGATTGACCATAACCATTGGAAAAGAGAGGGGAACATACAGGTAGCAGAAATGGAGGGTGTGTTTGCACCTCAACCATAACTGAGCCGGTTTGGGCTAAACCTGACTCCCCTTTACTCCATCCAAGAGGGAGGGTGGAAGGCTCCCTCCCTCATAAACTAAGCCACTCTAACTATAAGCTTTATCAAAAAGGAAAGTTTTAAGCCTAGCCTTAAAAGTTGACAGGGTGTCCGCCTCACGGACTAAAACTGGGAGCTGGTTTCCACAGGAGAGGAGCCTGATAACTAAAGGATCTGCCTCCATTCTACTTCTAGAGACTCTAGGAACCACCAGTAAATCTGCAGTCTGAGAACGAAGTGCTCTGTTAGGAACATATGGAACAATCAGATCTCTGATGTATGATGGAGCTAAATCATTAAGGGCTTTATATGTGAGGAGGAGAATTTTAAATTCTATTCTGGATTTAACAGGGAGCCAACGAAGGGAAGCTAAAGTAGGGGAAATATGATCTCTCTTTTTAATTTTCATCAGAACTCTTGCTGCAGCATTTTGAATCAGCTGAAGGCTTTTAACTCCATTTTGTGGACATCCTGATAGTAAAGAATTACAATAGTCCAGCCTTGAAGTAACAAATGCGTGGACTAGTTTTTCAGCGTCACTCCTGGATAGGATATTTCTAATTTTGGCAATGTTCCGGATGTGAAAGAAGGAAATCCTAGAAACCTGTTTAATATGGGATTTAAATGACATGTCCTGGTCAAAAATAACACCAAGGTTTTTTACTTTATTACCGGAGGACAATTTAATGCCATCCAGGTTAAGTGATTGACTAAGCAGTTTCTTTTTTAAAGACTCTGGTCCAAAGATGACAACTTCTGACTTGTCTGAATTTAGAAGCAGAAAATTTAAAGTCATCCAAGTTTTTATGTCTTCAAGACATGCTTGTAGTCTATCTAACTGGTTGGGCTCATCAGGATTTATGGATAAGTAAAGCTGAGTGTCATCAGCGTAACAGTGACAATTTATCCTATGCTGCCTGATAATTTTACCTATTGGAAGCATATATATAGTAAAGAGAATTGGCCCAAGTACTGAACCCTGGGGTACTCCACAATTAACCCTGGAGTTTAAAGATGATTTATCATTTACATGAACAAACTGGAATCTGTCAGCCAAATAAGATTTAAACCAGCCTAGCGCTGTTCCCCTGATCCCTACAGCATATTCCAGCCTTTCTAAGATAATATTATGATCGACTGTATCAAATGCAGCACTGAGATCTAACAGAACCAGTACAGACACAAGTCCATTATCTGAGGCCATAAGAATATCATTAGTGACTTTCAGCAGAGTTGTTTCAGTGCTATGATGAGCTCTGAAACCTGACTGAAACTCTTCAAACAGGTCATTGCTGTGTAAATGCTCACACATTTGATTAACAACTATTTTCTCAAGAATTTTAGATAAGAATGGAAGATTGGATATAGGTCTGTAATTTATTAAGTCATCTCGATCAAGCGAAGGTTTCTTGAGTAAAGGTTTAATTACAACTACCTTAAAAGCCTGTGGTACATATCTATTTACTAAAGATAGATTAATCATATCTAAAATGGGGCTGGTAATCAGAGGGAACACTTCCTTAAATAATTTGGTTGGGATTGGCTCTAACATACAAGTTGAAGGTTTAGATGAAGCTAATATTTCTGATAACTCAGGAAGCTCCATAGGATCAAAACAGTCCAAACACAGATCAGGTTCTACAGTTATTTCCAATGTTGTCTCACTTGTTGAGGATGAAGTAATCATCTTCGGGAGTATGTCAAAGATTTTATTTTGGCTTGGTGAAGTGTCTTTTTATACAACAGTAGTCTATTTTTCCAGATTAAGTAGGAATCTTCTAGGTGTGTAGAGCGCCATTTTCTCTTCAATTTTCTAACATTGTGCTTTAAAGTACGCAGATCTAAATTAAACCAAGTAGCCTGCCTCCTATGAATAATTACCTTCTTTTTCAAGTGGGCTGCATTGTCTAATGCACCACGCAATGATGAAGTAACACTATGAACAAGAGAATCAATTTGTGAAGGGGCAGAAACAGAATTATTGCCCTCCACTGTGTTTTTCAGTGATAATGAGGAAATTAAAAGTGGAACAGATTCTTTAAAGGTTGTTACAGCATTGTCTGATAAGGATCTACTATAATGAAATTTTCTTTCATGTGTGGAGTACTCGGTTAAATTAAACTCAAAGGTTATTAAAAAATGGTCAGACAGCACAGGGTTATGAGAAAATATGTCTTTACACTCAATGCCATATGTCAGCACAAGGTCCAGAGAATGAAGACAAAGGTGGGTAGGTTTGTTAATGTTTTGCCAATTGAGTCTAAGATACCATTAAAGGCTATATTTAAGCTATCACTTTCAGTGTCAACATGAATGTTAAAATCCCCCAATATAATAACTTTATCTGTATTTAACACTAAATCAGATAAAAGGTCTGAAAACTGATCTATAAATTGAGAGTAAGGACCTGGTGGATGGTACAAAACAACAAACAGAAGTGGTTTTAGTGCTTTGCAATTTGGATGAGGAAAACTAAGGATTAAATATTCAAAAGAGTTGTAGCTATTGATTGGTCAGGCACTAATCAATAAATCGGACTGAAAGATGGTTGCTACTCCTCCTCCTCGCCCAGTATTTCGAGGAATGTGAAAATCTAAATAATTAGAAGGAGTTGACTCATTTATAGTAACATAATCCTCTTGCTGCAGCCAGGATTCTGTTAGGCAAAATAAATAAATCTGATTGTCACAAATCAGGTCACTAACTAGCAAAGTCTTTGAAGAGAGAGATCTTATGTTCAGTAAGCCACATTTAATTGATTTATTTTCTTTTCGGTCCGAGTTGTGTTTATTTTTATGAGATTTTCCTGATTTCCTCCTTTTAGATTATTTTTTAATCTATTCAATTTTGGCCGTGGGCGAGACACTGTCTTAATAGGGTAATGGGTGGGTAGCAGTACAGAAGCTGCAGAGAGGAGTGTTAAACTACGACCCTGCTTCCTGGTCCGAACCCTGGGTTGTCAGAGTTTTGGAGAACTAATAAATTCGGCCAGATTCCTAGAAAGAAGAGCTCCTCCATCCAAAGTGGGATGGATGCCGTCTCTCCGGATCAGACCAGATTTTCCCCAAAATGTTTGCCAATTATCAATGTAGCCCACATTGTTTTCTGGACACCACCTAGACAGCCAGCGGTTGAATGACAGCATGCGGCTAAACATGTCGTCACTGGTTAAACCGGGGAGGGGACCAGAGAAAATTACGGAGTCAGACATTGTTTTGGCAAACTTACACACCGAAGCAACACTAACTTTCGTGACCTCCGATTGACGTAACCGGGTGTCATTACCGCCAGCGTGAATAACAATCTTACTGTATTTACGCTTATCCTTAGCCAGCAGTATAAGGTAGGATTTGATGTCACCCGTTCTGGCCCCTGGCAGACATTTGACTGTGGTCGCTGGTGTCTCTAGTGCCACGTTTCTGACTATGGAGCTGCCAATTACCAGAGTTGGCTTCTCAGCGGGTGTGTCGCTGAGCGGGAATCTGTTAGAAACGCAGACGGGTTGGTGGTGACCTGTGGGCCGGAATCTAGGACGATGCTTTCTATGTACCGTCACCCAGCCAGCCTGAGGCCCCGGCTGCGCGGGCTCTGCTGGAGGACTGCTACGGGGAGCTACCCTCGGTGGCTCCACGCTGCGGCCTCGGCTATCTGCTGGTTTGTCACTAGCGCGGAGCCGGGCCTCCAAATCCGACACCCTCGCCTCCAAAGCTACAAAAATGCTACATTTATTACACGTACCATTATCACTAAAGGAGGCAGAGGAGTAGCTAAACATCTGACACAGAGAGCAGTAGAGAGGAGGAGACTCAGAGAGAGAAACAGCAGAACGGGTAGCCATGGTGGAGCTAAAGCTAGCGACCACTTACCACTACTAGAAAACCGTGTAAGACACGGAGAGTCCCCAAACGTTAAATACAGCAACAGAAAGTATGTGTTTTAACGTGCTTATGTATTATAACAAGTAAGAGATATCACAGTAGAGAGAAATCAGATCAAACGAGAGAGCCTTCACACACCAAACAATTCACCAAGTGCAACATCGAAAACAGGAAGTGACGATACCCAGAGCTCCAGCGAAGATAAGGAGGGCTTAGACCCATCTGGGTTTAGTTCAGTAATTATACTCCCCAGTATTTAAGTTTCTGGGTTTTTGTCATTCTTTGCTGGGTTCTGCTGTTGCTCATGTGGAGTTTTTTCATTAAATCTCCACCCAGCCATGCACATCACTTTGTCCTGCTGTTATTTTCGGTCCTCAACAAATACCAAACATGACAACTTTTGCATCAAATGACAGAAAATCTACATTCAAATCATTGCTGAGATTCCAACTTTAACTGAAAGCATTATTTTGCCTTTAGGGAGAGGAATGTAGTAGCTAGTCTGGGAAGGGATTTAAAGAGGTCTCTGAAATCAGCAGTTTGTGTGCAAGGAGAAACGCTTTGCTCTCTAAGAAAACCATGAAGGCTAGACTGAGGTTTACCACAAAGAACATAGACAAACACAAGAACTTCTGGAATAATGTTCATTGGACAGATGAGGCTGGAGATAGGCACCAGCTTCCCCGCGACCCATTATGGAAGAAACGGTATAGAAAATGACTGACTGACTGACTTACTGACTGACTGACTGACTGGACAGATGAGTCTAAAACTGAATGATTTGGACACCAGAACACAGGACATGTTTAACATCAACCACATTGAGCCTTCCAGGAAAAGAACTTCATGCCAACTGCGAAGCATGGAGGTGGACGTGTCGTAGTGTGGGGATACCTTGCTGCAACAGGACCTGACCAGCTCACCATAGAATCCACCATGAATTCTACCATGCATCAGAGGGAGCTCGAGGAAAATGTGAGCCCATCTGTAAACAAGTTAGAGCTGAAGCAGAACTGGTCCCTGGAACACAACAACGACCCAAAACAAAACAGTAGATCCACCAAGTACTGGCTCAGAATTAGGAAAAAGAAAGTCACAGGCTTTGACTAAGCCCTGGGAGATCCTGAGGGGTGACTTCAAATGGGCTGAACATGCAAGAAACCCCTCAAACATCTCAGAGCAGAAGGTCAAGTGTAAGGATGCCTTAAGGCTATACTGAAGCACCTTCTGGTTTAATTTCAGCATTTAGTCTTCTTAAATTCACAGCTGCCATCATCAATTACAACAAGACAGATTAACCTGAAATAAAATTCAACTGTTTTAGTAGGATTTACCTGACTTTTCTACAACTGGAGAGTGGTCAGAGAGGATCACTAGGATATCATTCATCAGTCAGGAGGAGGCTTGTTACAAATAGCTCCACAGTGTGAAAGTAAAGATCATATAGGGCCTTACAAAATCTGGACAAAATATTAAAAAATTAGGTAGAAACAACTTTTTCACGATTGTCTGTCAAATTCACTTAAAGTCTACCCTAAGGAGTAGGGTTGAAAAAAAACACCCTTGCCTGGCTAAAATCTCCCAAGCTCTTGTTTGAGAATATGTTACAGTCTGAGAAAACTAGGTATGAACTTATGTGCAACAATTCCAAGAGAACAAGCCGGAGTCCAGAACTAAATCTGAAAGAAAAACTGTGGACAGGGCTGTGGACAAGAGATGTCCACAATCCTGAGAGATCTGGAGAATTTCAGCAAGGTAGAGTGGACAATTATTCTTTCTGAAGACGACTGAATGCTGAAACTGCATCAAAAGCTTCCTCAGGAAAGTATGTTGCTATGCAACCAGATTAATACATCTTTTCATGCATATTTATATGGTCCAATAGATCTGTGTTTCAGTTAACTTCTGCAGGATCTTTGTCACAAGATGAGAAAATTTTAATTATTCATCATTTTTTCACATCACAGAAACATGGGAATT
This sequence comes from Crenichthys baileyi, assembly GCA_036173005.1. Lineage (NCBI taxonomy): Eukaryota > Metazoa > Chordata > Actinopteri > Cyprinodontiformes > Goodeidae > Crenichthys > Crenichthys baileyi. The sequence continues at coordinate 20,588 of JAHHUM010000636.1, forward strand.
GAATCAGGCTGTGACCATACAGCTTTCTGTGTTTTTATGTTGACCCTGCGAAGGATGGTGATCGGTCCAGGGTTTACGTCATCTCTCCCCCACCTGTCTCCAGATTTCAGCTGGGATAAGCTCCAGACCTTCATGGCCTCGACGACCTTTCTTTATGGACCCTTCTTTCTTGCTTGCTTTCTTTGAAGCCTCCCTTTGCTTTGACGTGGATTTAAGAAAAGTGTTTCACCTCTTCTGTAACTGCTTACTGTATGTTTAAAGCATAAAGGCATATATGATTTGGAAGTCAAGTGCAATATTGGCAGAGTCATTCCTGAGCTAAAAACACACCTGGCAAGGTCTCAAACATTGCTGGAGGTGATGTCTGTTGGAGAAAGGGGAGCACTTTTTTCTTTAGGAATTAAGAGTATCACTTAAAAAGAAAGAGGTTACAGACAGCCCTTCATTCAAGTGGGAGAACATAAAGTCTTCAAACACAGGATCAAAGTCGCAGAGTTCTGGTTTTGAAGAGAGCAGAAAGAAAGTGGGACAGGAGGAGGGCAATGCAATCAAGGAGAGAGGAGATTCGAGAGGCGAAGTGAGAAAAAATTATTGCAACAATGAATTCAGTTCAGATTTATCAGTACTTAGTGTACTACTTTTGAAGTTTAAAGAGGACATTCAGTCAGTAGATGGCCCAAAGTGTACTATATTTTTATTGGATGTGTTAGAAGGACATCTTATTCCATTATAACTACCAATTTAATCTGACAGTGGAGGTTTTTCATCTTAATTTCATCACACAATGTTTTCTGACTGATCTTTAGACCCTCTAATGATCCTGGTCATGATGCATGGAGACAGGAAGTCAGGGAGAGGAGATGATGTTCAGTTAGTGGCCAGGCCCAAATACATTATAATTAATTACTATTAAAAGAAACAGCGACTAAAACTTCAGTGCTGACCAATAATAAAATGTGTAATGTGTAACATTTTCACGATATGAAAGACAAGGAAAAAAAACTAACACAGAAGCAACAACTAAATAATAAAGCAGAAACATTTAAAGAAACTCAACAACTCATCCTTAGTCCTGAAGGTCAGTAGGAACAGATGTGATTTTACAAAGGACTTAAAAACTGGAAGTGAAGAGCCTTGTGTAATATTTATAGGGTTTTGTGTAAAGCCTGGGAGCTACTGGGATGGCAGAACTGGTGAGATGTGATCATGTCTGTGTGTTCCAGTTAGAAGGGCAGCAGTATTCTGAACATGCTGGAGACATGAAAAGGAGAATGACTGACTGATGCATTGCAGGAGTTGAGTTTTTCTACCCGTCTGGTACCAGTCTGGATCCAGACTGATACCAGATACTGACTGGTAGCGTATGCTGGTAACATAACATTATGAGACTGGTAACATATTGTTTGAGATGTGGCCCCAGAGAACCAGGTTGTCAAGAAGAGTGTAGGAGGTACTGTTGGGCCTAAATAAGTTCCAGAGCCTTCCCTGCTCTGCTGTCACTAATTACACCCTTTAGTATATTGGCATTAGAGGTCTAGATAAACCTGTCAGTCATCTGTATAGCACTGGAAGGAGATCATAGGTTTTCTCTTATTAGACCCCAAAATCAGCACCCATCCATTCATCTATTGTCTGCTTCACCCATTTATTCATGCAGGGTCACAGCTGTGCTAGTTTTAGACCAGACCTAACGGGGCGCACACCTTCCTAAAAGTTCCACTCTTGTCTCGTTCATCCACAGAATAAGTTCAAAAAGTCCAAAAGTCTTGGAGATCATCAAGATGTTTTTTGGCAAAGTGAGACGAGGTTTTGTGTTCTGTTGGGTCAGCAGTGGTTCTGGCCTTGGAACTCTCCCATGGAGCCCATTTTTGCCCAGTCTGCCTTTGTTATGGTTGAATCATGAACTCTGACCTTAACTGTGGCAGTGAAGCCTGCAGAACTTTAGAAGTTATTTGGTACTTCTGTGGCCTCCTGGATGAGTCGCAGATGATCTGCTGGTAGGTTAGCCACTACTGGGAGGTTCTCCACTGTTTCATGTTCATTACATTTTTAAATTATGGTTCTCTTTGTGGTTTTCTGGAGTCTCAAAGCCTTAGAGATGCTTTTGTAATCCTTTCCAGTATGACAGAACAATGGCTTTGTTTCTCATTTGTTCTTGAATTTCTTTGGATCAACACATGATGTGTTGCTTTTTTAGACCTTTTAGCCCACTTCATGTCATCACACAGGTTCTGTTTAAGTGATTACCAGATTCTGCAGGGGTGTGCTGTCGTTGGCAAGTCAAACTAAACTTAGCATTTCAAGAAATGTGGTTAAGCCCAGTTAATTCATGATGTACCAATGGGGACAATTGTATTTTCACGTTGGGTCAGGTTGGTTCTGATGCTTTGTTTCCCCTAATAAATGAAATCATTTCAAAAAGGATTTTTCTGCCTTGGAACAGCCATTATTTATCATAAATCTTTAATATGTGTGTATGATCATGACATGGGGAAGGCCTTAGATCAGGATAATTTTCTTCCCAAAGGCTAACAGCCAAATAGAGGCTACCACATGGAGTCCCTATAATAATGGGTCATACAGAGGTTGTCCTACAATGTGCCTGAATAAAAATTAAGCAATATCCAGGGTGTCATTTGGAGATCTTTATCATTCAGGAACATGCCAGAATATGTTTGGCATAATAAATGTGTCAAGGGTCATTCTCAGAGTTACACTGAGCACAGAATGTGAAAAGATGCCTTTAGGGCCTACTGGTTTTTAATAATGTAACATTGCTTTTACATCCCAGTGTGGAGAAAATCTAAAAGAGGCATGGTAAAAGTTACAGTGCATCATCGTCCTGGTTTATTTTCAATATGTAGAATTTTTTTTTAAATGTTGCTATAAATATATAGTTTGTTAACAAGATGATTTGTTTTCCAGCTGAAGCTCATCATGATATCCCTCTGTTACCATCTTTAAATAAAAGGAACAATATTTTCGGGCAAATAATTCACCTACATCCTGTCATAGTTTTTGTTGCTCTATGTCTTTCCTAACGTGAAAATCAGATGAATGTGAAAACAATCCCGGACGAGCCCCCAGTTTTATGACATGCCTCAAAAAGTCAAAATAGGAGACACACCATGTAAAAGGTTTGAAATATTTTTTTTTAATTTAAACCAAATTAAAAGCAAATGCTGATTATAAATTGTTGTCTTTTTTTATTTAATTTTGACATGAATAAAAAGCTTCTTTTTTTCAGAACCAAACTAATCGTTTTGTAGAGAAAAGCCATTGAAAGAATTTCTAACTTTTCCTCCCAAAACTGAAGAGAACCAGAACAGTCTAGTCCAAGTCTTTTTTTCAAGTTCATTTAGCTTATTTTGTCATCTTTTGGATTTAAAACAGGAATCATTAAAACACCCAAAAATAAAAATGAATAAACATGCTGCTTGAAGTTTGATGTTTTCCCAGCATTTAAACTGTTCTCTCTGTGGATTTCTGCTTATGTCACATCTTCTTTCAGCTTCAACTCTCCCAGAATCACCTCAGCACTAACTGACATAATTAAGTACTTCCAATAAGTAAATACTCCTACTGTGTTTTAGTGTCTCTCCTCTTAACAGGCAACACAGAGTATTTTAAAAACACACTATTTAATCTCTGTAAGGTATCTGCTGTGTGGAGGTGTTTGTCTTGGCAGATTTGAGAAAATGGCCTCTTTACCAGAACCTTATGATGTCCTGACCCACAGTTTCTCGCCAGCAACAAGAAAATTTTTCCGAAGCCAAACCCAATAATATGCAGTTAATTTTAAAACAGACCTGCAAGTGATTTAAGTATAGTGACTGAAAGACCCGGTCCTGTGCACTACTTCAATGAACTGAAATAAAACATCTATTGCTTAGAAATGAATAAAGCTCAGTCTAAATGCTGCAGATGCAGACTACATTAAACTCATCTTTTTATATATAATTAGCACACAGGCTTTTATTTAATTGGATGGAGCGTGCAGCTTCAAAAGAAGCACGATTTTTAAAAAACTATTGAACAATGAGCCCACTAAAATGGTGACATTTTCCAAAGCTTTTAAATAGAAAAAGAAGAAGTTCTTATAATGAGTTACTTAATACGTAAACACACACATACACTTTACAGGTACATTTAAAAACTTAGGATATCATGAATAAGTTTAATATTTTTTGCCCTTCCTGTCAGAAAGAGAAACTCATATTAGGTAGATTCATCACAGAATGAAATATTTCAACCATTTGTTGTAATTTTGATGATTCTGGCATACAGAGAATGAAACCCCAAAATTCAGTCTCAGAAATTCAGAATAATACATCAAATCAATGACAAAGGATATTTTAAACAGAGATGTCAGGCTTCTGAAGGATGTGTTCATTTCTATGCATTCAGTACTTGGTCTGGGCTCCTTTTGCATCAATTACTGCATCAATGCAGCGTGGCATGGATAAAATCAGCCTGTGGGTCTGCTGAGGTGTTCAGGAAGCCCAGGTTGCTTTGATAGCAGCCTTCAGGTCATCGGCATTGTTGGTTCTGGTGTCTCTCTCAGCCAACCAAGCACAGTACACTTTAAAACATGCTTAAAGGGGTTTTTTAAAAAGGTATTTTTAATCTGACAACAGATTTTTGTCAGAACCATTTAGTAACTTATTGAATGTAAATGTTTATTCTTCAGTTGTTTTTCAAGGCCTCTTGTTTCAGGTTTAACAGGAAATCGTTGGTTATCTATTACTGCCATCTTGTGGCAGCAAGTGAATTGTCTGTATTTCACTGAACGTCCAGCAATAATTGTCTTTAGCTCTTCTCTGGTTAGTGATATATCATAGTTGAGACAGGAGCATTGGATGCTGGATACATTCATTGATTCAGTTTTTCTCTACTATAAATTAAAGACGTACTTACTTTGTATAAAAATCTGTATAACAATTGATTCCTAGACCGTGTGTATATCAGTATGTATATATTCATGCAGATAAACAATGTAGAAATGTATGATTATCATTTATTTCTTTTAGTCCAGTGTTTTTTTCAGTCTATTTCTCAGCAACATTCTATCATTATTTTATTAATTTCTCTTCTGATTTATCACATAATTTGTTTTCTCTTTATTCCAAGAAATCAGCTTCACCTTCCAGACAGCAGAAGAGAGCCTACAAAAAGAAAAGGAAAAACAGAAACGGTGGAAAAATACTGATGGCAAAGCACAAACATGCAGAATTAAAAGGGATACATTGAACAGAACCAAACCAAAACAAAGAACCTACAAGTGCAGCGGAAGAACAAAAAGTAAACCAACGTAACCAACATATCTTAAAAGTATGCTCTAGAAAAGGTGCTTACCATGTCTGGCAGAGGGTGCAGAATCCAGGTGAGGTTCTGGCCCAGGGGTCTACAATCTGCGGCTCTGTGGACCATTCACAATAGCTCCTATTAACTTTTGCTAAAAATTATAAAATAACCAACTGAAGTTTTTAAATGTAACATAATAACAAATGTAGGTCTTAGCAGTTTTTTTCATCCAAAACAATAATAGTACCAGTAATAAAAGTACCAGTAATATTATTTTGCCCTTTTTTTTCTTGTCATGAGATCAGATTAGATTAGATATTTGTTGCCATTTGCACTGATACAGGATAGATAAAGGAACAATCAAATTTTATAAAGTCAAGAGAAAATAACATTTTGAAAAAAAGTATAGTAAATAATACAAATATACATATTGTGTGTTGACACGCAGTATTATTTATTACACAGAACGTTTGAAAGACAGAATGATCATATTATTGCACAACCATGTCAGACAGTAGGTCATGGTGATGTTGCCCTTAAACATGTATGTTGCATGTTGTTATGACCTGTGACGTATTTAACTGTTCACTGAGTCGGTGACTTCTGAAGTGTTGTATGTGTTGTAAAGGTGGGTCACTGGCCTGTGATGTCTCAGGTCATATCCAGAGTTCCTCCACCTAAACAGAGCATGGCCCGTACGTTCCGCTGAGAATCCTATGCGCTTTCCTCCTGCCCCACTGTGTGTAGCATCCATAGAGGGAACACCATATACACACAGTGGGGCTCCATAAATCACTGATTATATTTTTTAGAATCAGCTTTATTGACCAAGTTTGTGCACACAAACAAGGAATGTAATTTTGGTTTCACATGTGTACAGACATTAATGTTGTGATTATTAATCTGACAATATTATTTAATATTTTAATATTTTATCAAATAATATTTCGGTCTGTTAAGGGTTGTCCCGTGAATACCAGCCCAGTAAGGCGATGGTATTAGGACAAAGTTGAAAGGTGTGAGCCAAGCTCTGACATTATTGAACAGCATAAACTCTGCACACACATGGAATGAATTCACACAATTTCTTAAAATACAAGAATTTATTAACAAAAATAAGTCAACTCAAGTCAAACATTTCAATCAACAAACTCTTTACTATGCTAAAACAATCCAACTAAACTACCAAGCAGAATTAAAGAATAAGGAAGACTAATGGGCTATGTACAATATAAACAAGTTGATTAAAGATGGTTGAAAATCATGACCAAAAGAGTGATGCAACATTACCATAAAATGTTTATGTTTGAGAACCAAGGATTATCTTGAAGAATCTGGAAATGAAGTTAAGTTAGTCTTGGAACCAACTTAGGCAGTAATCAGCAAACGTTTAGACAACCATTCACAATAAAAGATCAGATAAAATATTATTTTAATTATATAATGTTTTAAAGAATGATTTGCTGAATAAAACCAACCTTCTGAATGAATAATTCTCAACGGTGTCTCATTAGCTGCCTTTATTTATTTATTAAAATAATATTCAAAGAAATATTATTAAAGATAACGGTAAATTATTTAAAGAAATATCTTTGAAAGGAACCAAATCTTTCTGGAGAAATGGGGCTTAATGGTGTTTACTTAGTTATTAAATTTAGTAAAATGATGTTAGGGACATTTACTGGATTGAAAACTAAACCGTTCTGGGTAAATACTCTTCAGCAACAAGCACGTGTCCTAGGCTGTTAGCAGTTCAGCTAACAAAGGAGGCCTCGGAGAGAAGGTCAAGCCAGACGTGTACCTTAATTCCCGTTTTCTGAATGAATACTGGGTACACAAACAGTCATTCACTCATACTTATCTTTGCATATGATCAGTGATCATATGAGACTCTTGGATCCAGTTTGAAAAAATTATGTCTTTTTGCCAGTGTAGCGGGGAAAGGAAAAAGACAGACATTTTATTTATTTATTTTTATCTTTTTTATCTTCTATATGTTATATCTTCATATAGAATGTATGGTGTGTTTATTTCACCAAAATATGTCTTGTTTTGTTATTTTAAAGCCTGTTTGTATTGGGAGTTTTTTTTTTTTGGTGTTACAGTGCCTTCTAGTGGCTTGTAGGGTATGTGCTGTATTAGTTCTTGTCTCTCGTCAGTCTGCACTGTATGTGACTGAGTGAGGTACGTTCTTGACGCAGCTCGGTTATAAAAGAGGGATTTTAATGCTGCAATGTCATTTACGTTGTGTATAGTGATCCCTACATGACTAGTATCATAACTGTTTGTGAAAATAATTGTTTTGAGTGAATTGTTTAGTTTCTTAAGTGAATTCTGAGAGCACGAGGAAGCTAACAAGCTAGTCACATTGTTTTACATGTGTATGTTAGCGCTCTCCTTTTTATTCTCACATGGAGTAGATTTTGTATTTCAATTTATATCTTTTTCATATTAGGCTTGTTCCAATGGTGAGGATTGAGACTACATTTGTGCTCTTTGTTACCTTTGTGAAGGTTTCAATAAAGTGGCCAAAAGAATTTGTCGTCAGCGTCCTCCTTAGAGTGTCGTACACCTGAACACAACGCAGTGTGGCTGGGACTGCAGACCGTTCCGGCTACATTGGTGCCGTGACCCGGATGGTTTCGCAACAGATCATCTCCAGAGTGATCGCCACTGGTTGCTGCAACTGTATCCAGTATAATCATCATTCCAAACTTGGTGTAGTCAATGCCTCTATTTCAGCTATTTTAATTTCATGCAGAGTGTTTTTTTTGTTTTTTTGCACATTTTCTTTCTAAGTATTTACTCACGGTTTATTAAAACTAGTTAATGTAATACAGTTTTAGCTAAAATGGCAGAAGGCAATCTTGTGATTATTAATCTGACAATATTATTTAATATTAATATTTTAATATTTTATCAAATAATATTTCGGTCTGTTAAGTGTTGTCCTGTGAATACCAGCCCAGTAAGGCGATGGCATTAGTACAAAGTTGATAGGTGTGAGCCAAGCTCTGACATTATTGAACAGCATAAACTCTGCACACATGGAATGAATTCACACAATTTCTTAAAATACAAGAATTTATTAACAAAAATAAGTCAACTCAAAGTCAAACATATTTCAATCAACAAACTCTTTCCTATGCTAAAACAATCCAACTAAACTACCAAGCAGAATTAAAGAATAAGGAAGACTAATGGGCTATGTACAATATAAACAAGTTGATTAAAGATGGTTGAAAATCATGACCAAAAGAGTGATGCAACATTACCATGAAATGTTTATGTTTGAGAACCAAGGATTATCTTGAAGAATCTGAAAGTGAAGTTAAGTTAGTCTTGGAACCAACTTAGGCAATAATCAGCAAACGTTAGACAACCATTCACAATAAAAGATCAGATAAAATATTATTTTAATAAAATAATGTTTTAAAGAATGATCTGCTGAATAAAACCAACCTTCTGGATTAATAATTCTCAATGGTGTTTAATTAGTTGCCTTTATTTATTAAAATAATATTTAAAGAAATATTATTAAAGGTAACGGTAAATTATTTAAGGAAATATCTTTCAAAAGAGCCAAATCTTCCTGGAGAAATGGGGCTTAATGGTGTTTACTTAGTTATCAAATTTAGTAAAATGATGTTAGGGACATTTACTGGATTGAAAACTAAACCGTTCTGGGTAAATACTCTTCAGCAACAAGCACGTGGCCTAGGCTGTTAGCAGTTAAGCTAACAAAGGAGGCTGATAGCTTAGCATCCAGAATCAAAACACACACTTAAAATACCATCAATAAAAGGGTTAAAATGCATAAGCGCGGACGGCGCGTTATGAGCAACACTCTGTGTTTAAAATCACCCTTTAAATAAAGTTTGTCTTAACTTTAAAAACACATAAACACAGAACACAAAGCTGATCACGTGTGCAGATAGCCTGCTAGCACTAAGGTAGCAGTTTCACACAAACAAAACCAAACTTCATAAAATGAAAAACGTTTAGATCATTTCATCCTAACTGTTATTCTGCCCAAACCTAACCTCTGACCATGTTGAGGAAAAGATGTTCGGGGCGGCGAAGTTTGAAGAAACGTCCACAGTCAACAAGCGGTTAGCCTTCGGCTAACCTAAGGAAGCTGTGGGTGGGGCCCGTTCTGTTGGCCGGACAAAACTGCACGTTACCGGTGATGCGGCGTCGTCCTTCTCTCAGGCAAGGAAAACCGCTTCACTCGGCTTGTAGAGACCGCGTCTCGGCTGGGGACTTTTCTCGAGCACCGTGTGCGTCTGCAGGGCTCAGAGAGAGAGTCAAACAATGCCGGTGCCTTAATTCCCAGTTCGTGAAAGAATAGCAGATACACAAACAGCAATTCATTCAATACTCAACTTTTGCATATGATCGGTGATCATATTAGACTCTTGGATCCAGTTTGAAGAGTTAAGTCTTTTTGCCAGCAAAAAGACTTCAGCGCGCTGCGTCTGCTCCTGGTCCGATGGTCAACCGGCTTGGAGTGGTCGGCTTGTGGGAGAGGGGGTGCTTTTATACAGCCAGTGGCATCATGGGAAGTCTGCTGCTACCCCCCTTTTCCCCTTCTGAAGTTGTGCTGAAAGTCTGTTAAATGCAATTTATTTTGACAACTCCAGAAGAGTTTGTACCGGAGTTTTAATGTTGAAATCCATTGTCCCAACAGCAAGGATGTAAACATGCCTCTTAATCTTGATGAGAATGTAGATGTAGTGTGTGTGGGGCGGGGTAAGCTATTGAGTGAAGTGGAATCCACTCCGATCAGGGGTGCTTGGGCAATGGGTAATCCTGTTTTGTCTTCCACTTACATGCCCACTGATTTACCCACACCTGGGCAGCACATGCCCAGTTTGAGAGACTTCACTGGCGTAGGGAGAGGTGTTGGGGCAGCAGGACGTCCTGTATCCTCCCTCACTCACAGGCAATCCAATGAGCCTCCTAGTCCGGGATTTAACACAACAGACATAGGACACCTTATAACACAGTTAGCTCATCAAATAGGCGAGAATATTACGAGTCGGTTGAACAAATCTGTTGGCAGTCAGGATGGCCAGCCCACACCTAGTCTGAATATGGGTCAGGGACATCCTGACTTGAACATGACTGGTGTAAAGTTAGTGATGAAGACGGATGTGAAAGAGCCACCGTATTTCAGAGGTGATGGGAATGATATGCACACAGTGCATGAGTGGGAGGAAATCATGGATGTTTACTTGAAAAAGAGGGGTGTTCCACCACAAGAGCATTCCCAAGAAGTAATGTCCAGATTGATGGGAAAGGCTAGAGACATTGTCAAAGTTACCCTGCGGAGTATCCCATCTTTACGGCCTGCTGAAAATTCCAAGCTTGTTTTTGATATACTCAAGCAGCATTTTAGTGAAGTAACCTACTCCTCAATGCCTTTAGCAGATTTTTACAATACTGTCCCTTTGATTGGAGAAAGCCCAAGGGACTATTGGATCCGCTTAAATAAAGCTGTAGACGTTGCAGACGAGTGTCTGCGGAGGCAGGGGCGGAACATTGATGACCCCTCTCATGAGGTCACAATGATGCTGGTGAAACATTCCCCTGATCCAGCTCTCGCAAATGTGCTAAAGTGTAAAACACCAGAGAAGTGGACAGCGAGTGAGGTTCAAGAGCACCTCATTGAACATCAGAGAGAGTCTAGAACAGAGCCTCAAGTCAGATCAAAGTCGACCAAAACATGTCGGCACTCATGCCCAAGAATTCACAACAGAGACCATCACTGCTGCAAACAGCAGTGACCTCACCTGCCATCAGCCTGCAATGGGGCCACCAATTTCTTCTCAGACAGAGAGTGTTTGCGTTCAGTCTCTAATTGGTCTGTTGGATCGTGTGCTGGAGCAGAAGGTTCAGACAGCAGCAGTTGCACCACCAAGCAGGAGGCCAGCAAACACTCCTCAAAGGAGATGCAATGTTTGTCAGTCCATTGAACACTCAACCTCTGCACATTGCAGGCAGGATAATCTCTGTATGGGCTGTTTTAAGCCAGGTCACTGGAAGAAACACTGCCAACAGCGCAGGTCCAGATTTAATTCCACGCCACAGCAGGTCCAGGCACAGCCCCAAGAAGAGCAGGACAGAGCACAGTTAAACTAGGTTGCCCGCATTCGGTGAGGGGATGTGTGGGCATTGGAACATCAACCCTCAAAGGAAACGATGATTTGAAAGAAATGTATATCAACATTTGTAAAGTAATGCCAGATAACTGCAAAGTAATTGTCCTGAACATCCACACTGCTGAGCCGTTTGGCGAATTATTCCATGCCTCAGTGATGATCAATGGTTTTGCCCAGTTATAGGGGTTGCTTGATACGGGGTCGATGGCTTGCACAATCAGTGAAGAAGTTGAGCAGAGACTCATGTCAGAGAACATCTTAACTCAGAGACAAAAACCAGGGGAGCACATTATTCTTGTTGGATGTGGAGGACTACAGGTGAGCGCTAAAGGCATGTATGAAGTGGAACTGAGTCTGTACGGGGTGAAGTGTACGGTGCTGGTCCAAGTGGTTTCTGGCCAGAAAGATGACATCATTGTGGGCACCAACATGTTGAAATATGTGCTGCATCTGTTGAAGGACGACGACAATTATTGGACGCTTATTTCTCGCAATACACAAGAGTCTCCTTAATGTGAGCAGTTTCTAGAGATGATGACTAGTCTCACGAGGTGGAAGGGCCCGAATGTCCCAGAAAAAGTGGGTACGGTGAAGCTAACCCAAGCTGTGACTCTCCTCCCTAAACAAGAATACCTGCTATGGGGAAGATTGCCCAGTAATGTGCCAATGTCACCTGGGAGTACAGTCATGGTAGAGTCATCTACTTCCAGGAGTGTCCCTCGGGGCATCATGGTTGGCAGAGTCATCACTCCTCTGTGGGGGGATGGCTGGACTCCCATGAAGGTCACCAATATTACCAATAACCCACTCACTCTGAGAAAGAACTCTAAACTGGCAGATGTCTCTCCTTGTGTCGCAGTCGAGGATGTCTCACTGATCCAGGGCTCTTGCCAAAGAGAGAATTGCTCAGCTAAGATCACTCAAGCTGAACAGGGTGATGACACTGATCTCAAACAGCGACTTCAGAAATGTGGTTTGGGAGATGTAGATGTTGACCATTGTGAGGTGAGCCCCTCTGCGAAAGCTCAGCTGGTGACATTGCTGGAACAGTATCATGATGTTTTCTCAAAGCACCATCTGGACTGTGGTGAAGCTAAAGGATTTGTTCATAGGATCCGACTCACAGATGACCGTCCTTTCCGCCTTCCATATCGCAGAGTGCCGCCAGCACATTATCAGAAGCTCTGTCAAGTTCTCACTGAGATGGAAGAGCAAGGAATCATACGGAAGTCTGTGAGTGAGTACGCTTCCCCACTTGTGATGGTCTGGAAGAAAAATGGCGACCTTCGCTTGTGCACAGATTTCAGATGGCTTAATGCGAGAACCATCAAGGACGCTCACCCTCTGCCACATCAAGCCGACTGTTTAGCAGCCCTTGATGGAAACATGTTCTTCAGCACCATGGATCTCACATCAGGTTTTTATAATCTGCACATGCACGAAGAAGATAAAAAATATACAGCCTTCACAACACCTTTAGGCCTACATGAGTATAACAGAATGCCACAGGGGCTTTGAAACAGTCCGGCTTCTTTCATGAGAATGATGCTGAGCATCTTTGGAGATTTAAACTTCAGTAGTCTGCTGTGCTACCTTAATGACATCCTGGTCTTTGCCCAGTCCGAACAAGAGGCTCTCAACAGACTAGAGGTCGTGTTCCAGAGACTTCGAGAGAACAACCTGAAGTTAAGTCCCAAAAAGTGCCATCTATTGCGGCGATCCGTGAAGTTCCTTGGACATATAATTGATGGTGATGGTGTAGCTGTTGACCCTGAGAAAGTGGAAGTCATAGTCAAGATGTCAAAGGAGGACCTGATGGAGGATGATGGCTGTACTCCTTCAGTCCGGATAGTAAAGTCATTTCTGGGGATGGTATTTTATTACCAGCACTTTATACCTCACTGTTCTGCCATAGCGAAACCGCTGTTCGCTTTAACGGCTGGGCAGAAACGGAGGAGCAAGACTGGAAAAGCCAGTAATAAACCCGGTGCCTTTAGAAAGCTCAAGCCCGCAGACTGGAATGACGATTGTGATGCTGTTTTCTTCGGCCTCAAGGAGAAGCTACTGAGCTGTGCCGTTCTTACTGATCCAGACTTCTCCAAACCTCTGATCTTGTCCATTGATGCTTCTCTTGATGGTCTTGGGGCAGTATTATCCAAGATACCAGAGGGGGAAATTAAGGCACGTCCGATCGCCTTTGCAAGCAAGACCCTCTCCAGTTCTCAAAAGCGATACCCAGCTCACCGCTTGGAATTTCTAGCACTCAAGTGGAGCATTTGTGAGAAATTTAGTCATTGGTTGAAGGGCCACTCTTTTACAGTGTGGACTGATAATAATCCTTTAACCTATATAATGACAAGACCAAAACTGGACGCTTGTGAACAACGGTGGGTCGCAAAGCTTTCCCCATACACATTCAGTCTTAAGCACATACCTGGGCCGAAGAACGTTGTGGCAGACGCCCTAAGCAGAGATCCTTTTACAAGGTCAGTGAGTCCGAGGCTGATCAGTGAACCATATGGGAGTCTATTGACAGAGGCTGAAGGGGCAGAAGTGGACAAAGTTCAAGATGTTTTTCGCTGCAAAGTCCAGTGTCTTCAGGTGGGCTGTTTGACCAAAGGAGCTTGTCAAACCAAATCGTCTGACTTTCAGGATTCTGCTGATGTGAAGTCTGCCTGTGAAGCTCACATTGAGTGGGAGAGTAGTGCAGAGTTCAGAGCAATGCAGTTTCTCAGAGCTCTCCCCCAGGCAGCACACTTGGAACAAGACACACCCCCAGCCTTTTCCATTGATGAGGAGGAGGATCCAGTCATTGGGAGTGTCCTTCCGTTTGTCTTGGGTGGTCAGCTACCATCTAGACGAGAAAAAAATAGGTTAGCTCCAACTGCACAGACACTATGCAAGCAATGGCGTCAGTTAAAGATCCAGGATGGTGTCCTTTATCGAGTCATGAAAGACCCTTTAACCAGACAGAAAAGGTACCAGTTTGTCTTGCCTGCCAGTTTGAAAGCAAAGGCCCTCGCTGGTGTGCATGATCTCGCTGGGCACCAGGGTTAAGTTAGAACTGTGCACCTTGCCAGACAACGTTTTTTCTGGCCACGAATGGAAAGGGACATTAAGGATTATGTGAAGTGCTGCCAAAGGTGTATCTTGGCAAAGACTCCTGAACCTGCTGCCTGAGCTCCATTGGAGAGCATTCGCACATCTGCACCCATGGAGTTGGTGTGTATTGATTTTTGGAGCGCTGAAGATAGTAAGCAAAGATCAGTGGATGTTTTGGTCATAACAGACCACTTCACAAAGTTGGCTCATGCATTCCCCTGTATCAACCAAACTGCAAAGCAAGTTGCAAAGAAGTTATGGGATAATGTGTTATGCATATATGGTTTTCCGGAGCGAACACATTCTGATCAGGGTGCCAATTTTGAAAGTAAAATTCTATCTGAACTTCTCAGCCTCACGGGAGTCATAAAGACAAACACAACTGCATATCATCCCATGGGAAACGGGCAAAGTGAAAGGTTTAATAGGACACTTGGCAGTATGTTGCGCGCTCTACCTCTGGCAGCTAAACAGCATTGGGCTCAGCAGATACAAACTTTGACCTTTGCTTATAATGCCACTATTCATGAAACGACTGGATACGTACCATTCTACTTAATGTATGGTCGAGTTCCCAGACTCCCAGTAGATTTGGTGTTCAAACAAGTTTTGAAAGACCCGATGGTGACTGATTATAACACCTATGTGGACAAAATGGTGGCAAGCCTCAGACTGGCTGCTGTCATTGCTCAACAGCATGCAAAGAAAGAGCAACAGCATCAAGCTGATGGCTACAACAAGAGAGTCTGTGGCATTCATTTAAATGTTGGTGACTGAGTTCTGCTGGCAAATAAGACAGAAAGAGGCAAACGAAAGTTAGCGGATAAATGGGAACCCAATGTCTATACTGTCACAGACTGTAATCCTCGGATTCATGTGTATAAGGTCAGGAATGAGAGTGGGAAGACCAAAGTTGTCCACCGTAACTTGATGTTAGATGTGTCCTTCTTGCCTTTCCAAGAGTTGGCAAATGGAGAGTTGGGAGCAGGTGCCTTGGATGTGGCTGGTGAGGTCCAGCTTCCATCCACTGAAGCATTAAGCGGTTTAGCGGAGGAAGCTTCTAAGGGTCATACCTATTCATGGCTGAACAGGATGCCTGATGCCAGCTCTGAGTCTGAGTTGGAGGATGAATTCCCACACTGCCCACCTGGTGCTTCTGGTCAGCTGGAAAGACCTTCGTCTGCAGCAGATATGCCCAGTACCAGTGTGCTTCCTGTTGCACACCCGAGTAACATTGACTCATCAGCTGACATTATTGATTTAGATGACACAGGGTCCTCCAACATTATCCCATCGACCTCTGTGACTGGTAGTCAGACAGAAACACAAGCTTTGGGGCCTGAGAGACGTACTCGCTCAGGTAGGGTTGTTAGAGCAGTCAACCGCTTGATAGAGAATATGGTTCAGAAACCCTTTACAAGAAATCTTATAGAGGGGTCTAACAGAGGATCGTTATCCTTACTTTCATTATTTTACACAGGAAGAAGCAGACATGGGTATTGTAGTTAGTTTTCATTTAGTAAATACGCTGATTTGAGTCGTTAATGTTCATTTTGTGAGTTGCCTGCCAGGATTTTGTGTGGTGTAAAAAGGCACCACACTTACTAGAAGGAATAGTAGTCTGATCAACTACTGTTTACTTTGGACTTACTTTGTAAGTAGCTGAATGTGCTGTATATGGGGGAATAGAGTCCCCTGGTTGTTTTGGCAGAGTGAATAAGAACATTGTGCTTTGTATTGTTGGGTTATTCTTCCTAGCCCACCCTTTTAGTAATCAGGATTTGGTGAAATAAAAGAGGGGTGAATGTAGCGGGGAAAGGAAAAAGCCTGTTTGTATTGGGAGTTTTTTTTTTTGGTGTTACAGTGCCTTCTAGTGGCTTGTAGGGTATGTGCTGTATTAGTTCTTGTCTCTCGTCAGTCTGCACTGTATGTGACTGAGTGAGGTACGTTCTTGACGCAGCTCGGTTATAAAAGAGGGATTTTAATGCTGCAATGTCATTTACGTTGTGTATAGTGATCCCTACATGACTAGTATCATAACTGTTTGTGAAAATAATTGTTTTGGGTGAATTGTTTAGTTTCTTAAGTGAATTCTGAGAGCACGAGGAAGCTAACAAGCTAGTCACATTGTTTTACATGTGTATGTTAGCGCTCTCCTTTTTATTCTCACATGGAGTAGATTTTGTATTTCAATTTATATCTTTTTCATATTAGGCTTGTTCCAATGGTGAGGATTGAGACTACATTTCTGCCCTTTTTACCTTTGTGAAGGTATGTACTCCCAATACCGTACTCGGGAAATTGTTTAAACATTTATATGTTTCTTTTCATTTTCTTTTGTTATGGGGGAAATGCACATGCATTTTGGTTTAGGCATTCTTTTTCGGTGCAGATTTATGTTCATTAAGATGCATTTTGGGTGAGAATAATTGCAGATAGTATGCAATGTGATATTCAATATTGTAGTCTAATGTGACAGTTATTTTGTAATTTTATTGTATTTTGTTCTATCACTTTTGAAGTACGAAATAGATAGATACAAGAGTCAGTCTGCACTGTATGGGACTGAGAGAGGCTTGTTCCAATGGTGAGGATTGAGACTACATTTGTGCTCTTTGTTACCTTTGTGAAGGTTTCAATAAAGTGGCCAAAAGAATTTGTCGTCAGCGTCCTCCTTAGAGTGTCGTACACCTGAACACAACGCAGTGTGGCTGGGACTGCAGACCCCCCCTCTCCCATCGGCTTGTGGGAGAGGGGGTGCTCTTATTCAGACAGTGGCATCATGGGAAGTCTGCTGCTACCCCCCTTTCCTCCTTCTGAAGTTGTGCTGAAAGTCTGTTAAATGCAATTTATTTTGACAACTCCAGAAAAGTGTATACCGGAGTTTTAATGTTGAAATCCATGGTCCCAACATTAAACATAAGTATTTAAACTTTAGAGAATAAGCAAGCCTAACCCTAACCCAACAGCAGTTATTTGTGCTCCATATATTAGCTATGTCTGTAATTATAAAAGTCAACTGTGAACTCTCAATCAGTGAAATGAAATCTGCCGTTTGGTCTGTTCCTGATGCTAAGGCCAGTGGCTGGATCCTTTCTGCTCCACATGACAGACTTCTCTCGAAATGAGAGAACATTCTCTGATTCTAGCATGAAAATAATGTGGCATCCTATCATCCTTTAAGTTTGTTTAACGTTGATCAAAATATGATTGCTGTAGTTGGTGAACAGATAAAAATACACTCACTGATTCACCGGATTTTTCCTGGCCTGGCTGCAGTGGCTTCATGTCTGAAAGCAAAGGGCACTGGAGGCGTGGTAAGGCGTATTCGTCACTTCCTGTTTTGCACTTGGTGGATTGTTTGGTGTGTGAAGGCTCTCTCGTTTGATCTGATTTCTCTCTACTGTGATATCTCTTACTTGTTATAATACATGAGCACGTTAAAACACATACTTTCTGTTGCTGTATTTAACGTTTGGCGACTCTCCGTGTTTTACACGGTTTTTTCTAGTAGTGGTAAGGGGTCGCTAGCTTAGCGTTAGCTTTAGCTCCACCATGGCTACCCGTTCTGCTGTTTCTCTCTCTGAGTCTCCTCTCTCTTGTTCTCTGTGTCAGATGTTCAGTTACTCCTCTGCCTCCTTTAGTGATAATGGTACGTGTAATAAATGTAGCATTTTTGTAGCTTTGGAGGCGAGGGTGTCGGATTTGGAGGCCCGGCTCCGTGCTGTTGAAAAACCAGCAGATAGCCGAGGCCCCTTAGCCAGCGCAGAGCCACCGAGGGTAGCTCCCCGTAGCAGTCCTCCAGCAGACCCCGTGCAGCCGGGATCTCAGGCCGGCTGGGTGACGGTACGTAGGAAGCATAGTTCTAGATCTCAGCCCACAGGTCACCACCAACCCGTCTGCGTTTCTAATAGATTTTCCCCGCTCAGCGACACCCCCCCTGAGAAGCCAACTCTGGTAACTGGCAGCTCCATAGTCAGAAACGTGGCACTAGAGACACCAGCGACCATAGTCAAATGTCTGCCAGGGGCCAGAACGGGCGACATTAAATCCTACCTGAAACTGCTGGCTAAGGATAAACGTAAATACAGTAAGATTGTTATTCACGCTGGCGGTAATGACACCCGGTTACATCAATCGGAGGTCACGAAAGTTAGTGTTGCTTCTGTGTGTAAGTTTGCCAAAACATTGTCGGACTCCGTAATTTTCTCTGGTCCCCTCCCCGATCTGACCAGTGACAACATGTTTAACCGCATGCTGTCATTCAACCCCTGGCTGTCTAGGTGGTGTCCAGAAAACAATGTGGGTTACACTGATAACTGGCGAACATTTTGGGGAAAACCTGGTCTGATCTGGAGAGACAGCATCCATCCCACTTTGGATGGCGCAGCTCTTCTTTCTAGGAATCTGGCCGAATTTATTAGTTCTCCAAAACTCTGACAACCCAGGGTTCAGACCAGGAAGCAGGGTCATAGTTTAACACTCCTCTCTGCAGCTTCTGTACTGCTACCCACCCATTACCCTATTAAGATAGTGTCTCGCCCACGGCCAAAACTGAATAGATTAAAAGATTATCTAAAGAGAGGAAATCAGGAAAATCTAATAAAAATAAACACAAGTCAGACTAAAAATAAAAATAAAACAATTAAATGTGGCCTACTGAACATAAGATCTCTCTCTTCAAAGACATTGCTAGTTAGTGACCTGATTTGTGACAATCAGATTGATTTATTTTGCCTCACAGAAACCTGGCTGCAGTAAGAGGATTATGTTACTATAAATGAGTCAACTCCTACTAATTATTTAAATTTTCACATTCCTCGAAATACTGGGCGAGGAGGAGGAGTAGCAACCATCTTTCAGTCCGATTTATTGATTAGTCCCAGACCATTCAATTGCTACAACTCTTTTGAATATTTAATCCTTAGTTTTCCTCATCCAAATTGCAAAGCACTAAAACCACTTCTGTTTGTTGTTTTGTACCGTCCACCAGGCCCTTATTCTCAATTTTTAGATCCGTTTTCAGACCTTTTATCTGATTTAGTGTTAAATACAGATAAAGTTATTATAGTGGGGGATTTTAACATTCATGTTGACACTGAAAGTGATAGCTTAAATATTGCCTTTAATGGTATCTTAGACTCAATTGGCTTTACTCAAAACATTAACAAACCTACCCACGTTTGTCTTCATTCTCTGGACCTTGTGCTGACATGTGGCATTGAGTGTAAAGACATAACAATATTTTCTCATAACCCTGTGCTGTCTGACCATTTTTTAATAACCTTTGAGTTTAATTTAACCGAGTACTCCACACCTGAAAGAAAATTTCATTATAGTAGATCATTATCAGACAATGCTGTAACGACCTTTAAAGAATCTGTTCCACTTTTAATTTCCTCATTATCACTGAAAAACACAGTGGAGGGCAATAATTCTGTTTCTGCCCCTTCACAAATTGATTCCCTTGTTCATACTGGTACTTCATCATTGCGTGGTGCATTAGACAATGCAGCCCCCTTGAAAAAGAAGGAAATTATTCATAGGAGGCAGGCTCCCTGGTTTAATTCAGAGCTGCGTACTTTAAAGCACAATGTTAGAAAATTGGAGAGAAAATGGCGCTCTACACACCTAGAGGATTCCTACTTAATCTGGAAAAATAGCCAACTGTTGTATAAAAAGACACTTCACCAAGCTAGAACAGCTTATTTCTCATCCTTAATAGAAGAGAACAAGAATAATCCTAGGTTTCTCTTTAATACAGTTGCTAAACTTACACAGAGTCATAACTCTGTTGAGCCATCCATTCCCTTAGCTCTCAGCAGTCATGACTTTATGGGATTCTTCTTAAATAAAATTGATTCTTTTAAAAAGAAAATCTTTGATATACTCCCGAAGATGATTACTTCATCCTCAGCAAGTGAGACAACATTGGAAGTAACTGTAGAACCTGATCTGTGTTTGGACTGTTTTGATCCTGTGGAGCTTCCTGAGTTATCAGAAATATTAGTTTCATCTAAACCTTCAACTTGGATGTTAGACACAATCCCAACCAAATTATTTAAGGAAGTGGTTCCTCTGATTACCAGCCCCATTTTAGATATGATTAATCTATCCTTAGAAACTGGATATGTACCACAAGCTTTTAAGGTAGCTGTAATTAAACCTTTGCTTAAGAAACCTTCGCTTGATCGAGATGACTTAATAAATTACAGACCGATATCCAATCTTCCGTTCTTATCTAAAATTCTTGAGAAAAATAGTTGCTAATCAAATGTATGAGCATTTACACAGCAATGACCTGTTTGAAGAGTTTCAGTCAGGTTTCAGAGCTCATCATAGCACTGAAACAGCTCTGCTGAAAGTCACAAAGATATTTTTATGGGCTCAGATGATGGACTTGTGTCTGTACTGGTTCTGTTAGATCTCAGTGCTGCATTTGATACAGTCGACCATAATATTCTCTTAAAAAAGGCTGGAATATGCTGTGGGGATAGGGGAACAGCACTAGGGGGTTTTAAATCTTATTTGTCTGACAGATTCTAGTTTGTTCATGAAAAATGATAAATCATTTTTAAACTCCAGGGTTTAATTGGGGAGTACCACAGGGTTTCAGTACTTGGGGGCCAATTCTTTTTAATATATACTTCCAATAGGTAAAATTATCAGGCAGCATAGAATAAACTTTCACTGTTACGCTGATGATACTCAGCTTTATTTTATCCAAAAAATCTGATGAGCCCAACCAGTTAGATAGACTACAAGCATGTTTTTGAAGACAAAAAATTGGGAGACTTTAAATTTTCTTTTTTAAATTCAGACAAAACAGAAGTTGTTGTCTTTGGACCGGAGCCTTTAAAAAAAAAAACTGCTTAGTCAATCACTTAAGCTGGATGGCATTAAAAATTGACCTCCGATAATAAAAGAAAAAAAACCTTGGTGTTTTTTTTGACCAGGACATGTCTTTTTAAATCCCATATTAAACAGGTTTCTGGGTTTCCTTTTTTTCACCCCGGGAAACTTGCCAAAATTAGAAATATCCTGTCCAGGATTGATGCTAAAAAACTAGTCCATGCATTTGTTACTTCAAGGCTGGACATTTTAATCTTTACCATCAGGATTTCCACAAAATGCAGTTAAAAGCCTTCAGCTGATTCAAATGCTGCAGCAAGAGTTCTGATGAAAATAAAAAGAGAGATCATATTTCCCCTACTTTAGCTTCCCCTTCATTGGGCCCCCTTTTTAAATCCAGAATAGAATTTAAAATTCTCCTCCTCACATATAAACCCTTAATGATTTAGCTCCATCATACATCAGAGATCTGATTGTTCCATACGTTCCTAACAGAGCACTTCGTTCTCAGACTGCAGGTTTTACTGGTGGTTCCTAGAGTTTTAGAAGTAGAAGGGGGGGCAGATCCTTTAGTTATCAGGCTCCTCCCTGTGGAACCAGCTCCCATTTTTTAGTCCGTGAGGCGGACACCCTGTCTACTTTTAAGGCTAGGCTTCAAACTTTCCTTTTTGATAAAGCTTATAGTTAGAGTGGCTTAGGTTATCCTGAGCAATCTGTAGTTATGCTGCTATAGGCTTAGGCTGCTGGAGGACATAATGACCATTTTCACCCTCTTCGCTACATTCTCACACTACTCTTCAATTTTGTATTATTTGCTGTTATTTCAGCTTTTTAACTTTGTTCTCTCTCTTCTCTTTCCCTAGAAGCTACACCTGGCCTGACTCTGTGTCTACCTGTGACACTTTCTGGAGGGGGGGAATCTTCCAAGCTCTGCTGGCAACAACTTAATGCTCACCCTCTACCGATGATCCACATGGCCCGGTCTTTCAGTGTTTAACCCTTTCTCTCTCCTAGACATAGCTACTGACTGAGCTTCTACTGTTAAACTAACTCTATGTGCTCTCTTCAGACTCTAAACATGAAACTGGCTCAGATTTTTTGTTTTTTCTTTCTAGGTGAAAACGACTAAAAGGAGCTACATCCATTAACATTTACTTTTTCCCTTCCATAAAAAGTACTCCTGGATCAGTGCTTTTTTGTTCTCTTTGTGTCTCTGCTCTGTTCTCTCTAACCCCCCTCGGTCGTGGGAGATGGGCCGCTCACACTGAGCCTGGTTTCTGGAGGTTTCTTCCTGTTAAAAGGGAGTTTTTTCTCTCCACTGTCGCTACATGCATGCTCAGTATGAGGGGGGTTGCTGCAAAGTCAAGGCCAGTGACTGTCCACTGTCTCTACATGCTCATCCAGGAGGAGTGAATGCTGCAAGTCACTGACTGGATGCAATCTGCTGGGTTTCCTTAGATAGACAAACTTTTTATCCAATTTGAATAAATAACTGAATCTGACTGCACCGTTCAATGATTCGGATTAATTGTAATGTAAGTATCTGACTTTTGTGAAGTGCCTTGAGACGACATGTGTTGTGAATTGGCGCTATATAAATAAACTCAACTGAAACTGAATTGAAATACCTGGACCAGTCTAGCTTCATTCCCAGCAGATATTGATTTACAAAAACACAACATCTTTTAAAAGTTAAAAACCTCCCTAATTCTGTTGTCAGCTCCTTAGATCCACAGGAACCTTAGCCTTGTGACAGATTATCACTAAACTTTACCTGGGTTTTTGGAAGAAGTTGCTCTTGAAGAAAATCTTGATCCCTCTCACAAGGATTGGATCAGGACACTTGACTGTTTGCACCATGTAGGACCCATGGCGGGTCTCAGCTGGTCTTCTCCATATGTCCCAAACAATCAGAAGGATGCAGCAGAGAAATCAACTTTACTCCAGTCTTCTGCTGTCCGTCCTCTTACTTTCAGAGTTTCAGTCTTTCCTCAATGGTCTTCATCAAGTCCAACTTCATGTCCAAGAGTCCTCTCTTCACTCTTTGTGTCGATACGCTCACATCCACCTGATGCTAATGCTGAGCAAGCTCTGCACTGGTGGCAACATGATTCTGTCACCACCTTTAGAGTGATTTAAGGTACACTTCTTCACACTTTCACCTGTGCTGAAGATAAGACTGAAACAGAGATGGTTGATTATTTATGCCAGGCCAAAAACACAGGGAACATGATTATAATTGTTATAAAACAAACACTTCAAATGAAAACTGCGCTTTGCAGTAAAATCAATCTGTTTTTCTTCACCCTGCTTGTTAATCTATCATCATCACTAAACTATTAAAACATAAAACTTGTTTTACTGCTAAAATATTTTACCATGACTGCTAAACACTGAAACCCTGTTCTGTTGCTAAATCATAAATCTAAATCAGGTCTGGTTCACAGTTTGTCTCATAGCTTTAAATGACTTGTAGAATCAAATGGTCTCTGCTGAATTTTTATATTTTGGACATAAATGTGAAGTTAATTTTGGCAGATAGGTTAGTTCAACTGTTGAGCATTAGTAAAAAACAAAAATAAACCCTGTTTATTTACATGAGGATCAAATTTTAATGAAGCCGTTTTCTGTGGAGTGATTATCTGTTGGTGTGGCTGGCATAATCATTTCAACACATTAATCTGACACTGCGCCGGTTTGTTAATTTAGTCTGATCTGAAAGGTGGGTGGCACAGCGTTGTCTCTGGCTGGCTGTCAGACGATTTGGAGTTCAATTCTGGCTGTGCAGACAGGGGAACAACATGTTTATTCTTTTTAAATGCACATTCAAGGAGGTAAACATATAAGTTATTCTACATTATGTTATTGTCACAAGCATAGATAACCACACTTTAATATGTTTAATGATTTATTTTTGCATTGAGCTGCACATGCATGTAATGCTGCACAAAGCGTAACAAAGGGGGTGACTCTGTTACTGAACTGTAATGCTGTTTTCATTGTTAGTCTCCGCCCTCTCCTCCTGCCCGGTCGCTAAGGTTCCCTCAGTGCCAGCATCCCTCCCTCTGTTGCTACAGCCAACATGGTTTTGAGGTTTCCGCCTGCAGCGTCTGTACATGAGCAGCGCACCCATTACAACACCAGCAGCTGAGACGCTAATGGCTATTTCCTGGATCCTGTTTGGGCTGTACCTATTGTGAACCTTAACGAGGTACTGGACGACTGCCGTCCTGTGCTCTCTGCCTTTAACGGCTTCGACTGTCTCACAGATGTAAAGGCCAGCATCAGTGAAGGAAGGTGTTACAACGAGGCCCTGGATGAGCAGAATGTGTCGGGGACTAGGCTGGAGGACGTTATCAGAGAATCTCCAGCTGACGGGGAGATTGGTGTTGGGGAAGCAGGGGAGGAACTGTGCAATTCCAGCAGTGAGGAGGACTGAGATGAACTGCTTTGGCACTGTGGGAAAAGTAGAAAAAAAAACATGAAAATTCTCCTACTACTTTCCTTACTTAGGCAAATGTAGAGCTTTATATGGGGGATATTTGACTTGCAATCAGAGCTCGGGCAAATTCCAACATCACCATCAGTGAGGCTCTGGATCCTGCAAAAAAAGGACAACCTCCTTTGGTCATAAACGTAACACACTGAACACGTATGTTTTTATGTGACATACATGGACGAGCTGGAAGCACCAACAACAGCGGCACAAAGGCCTCGGAGAAGGTCCCAGCCACAATATGGATCTCTGGCTATAAGGCAGTCGTCACAGGATGCGTAGCGGCTACAGTCCCTCACACTGAGCTGAACAGCAGCATTCCTGGCTCCGCTGTACAGCTGGCCCTACAGAACACCAGAGTTCAGGCTTGCTCCTAGGGTTTGCTCCAGGTCCATTTTATCAACGGATATGTAGATTAAACCTACACTGTTGGAGGAGAGCTGAAGAAAGAGGATAGGCTGAGCATCCTGAAACAGCTGTAGTTCCTCAATGATTCGCCCTCCTTCACCATCAAACCACACCCCCTTCTGCAGCCAACCAGAGCCTGGGGAAAAAGCCAGAGTTTACCTATGCCTGATTTGGGTCAGATATGGACCTGCAGTTACTTACTCGTGCCAATAAACATGATCCTGTGCTGTTGTCCATCCAGGGAAGTTACTTTGTCAACAACAATTTTGGAAAACTGACTGGCAGACTGGACCAGCAGGGGCCTGCCTGTTATCGGTGTCACCACCCCCTCCATCAGAGGGTGGTTTTTCACAAACAGCAGGGTTGTGTCTGAGAGGTTCAGAGAAGTCACTACACCGCTGGCGCGCATTTCATCGTTAATGCACTAAAAATACAGAACACAAACAGATTAGATGAGTCGGATTATTCTCATTACATTCATTTTATATCAGTTTGGGTTTGATGCTCACAGAACCAGGGTAGGGGAAAGGCTCTGCTCCTGTGTATGTGACCCAGCTGTCAGAATCGCTCTCAGTCAGAAAGTTTCCCTTGAAAACTTGTCGGATGTCCGACAGCTTGTATGCACAGACAGCAGACTGACTGCAGGTGCTGGACGGCTCCCTGCGAATGATGTCCTGTTATTTCCAGCTCAAACACAACATTAACACTCGAACACTGAGGAGAACATTTAATAAGGTTTTTTTGTAAGCTCACATCAGAAGAAGGAGGTCCAGGCTTACCCAGTTTATACAGAAAGCCACCCTGAACACCTCCCAAATATATTCAGAGATCTGCCCTCATCTTCTCCATCCCACCTCTGACTTGTAGGTGTGGTGTGCACCAACTAAGAAATATTATTCTCAAGTGGAAAACATTTAAAACAGCTGCCAGTCTTCCCAGGAGTAGATGTCCCAGCAAATTCATCTAAAGATCTGAGCATGTCAAACCCAGAGAAATGAGGAGAAAAACACAAGCTCCTTCTCGGGCCTCAGGTATTCTGGTAAAGGTCAAAGTTCATAAAAGGACAGTTAGAAAAAGAGCAAGTATAGAGAGAAAAGAGGAGGCCTGCTCCCTCAAAAAACAATATGGCAGCAAGGCTTAGCTTTGCAGAGCGGCATTTGCATGAACGACAAAACTTCTGGAACAATGTCTGTTGGATAGATGAGACTTATGTAGAGATGTCTGGAGAACCAAGTTTTTGGAAATAAATCATAGCATATCAGCACAAACACCATACCAACTGTCAGACACGGTGGTGAAAGACTAATGATTTGGGCTTGCTTAGTATCTTTCCTTTATTAAGTGGACCATGAACGGGACTAAAAATGCTGTGATGGGACCTTCAGAGAGCTGAGCAGAAACTTTAATGAACTGAAGCAACGTGTTTTACCACAGTGTAATAGACTGAACCACTGCTGAGAGTTATTGCTGCCTAACGAGGTTCTACAAGCTGCTAGATCATGGGGTGTACTTAGTTCTTCCACACAGTTTATCTGTTTTAAATAAAAAGTGACAGTGTGTTTCTGAACCTCTGATGTTCTTTAAGAAACTGGTAAAGACAAGATAATTTTAACCTTAATGGCAGCTGAATAATGGCTGCGAGTCTGTTGACTTTATTTAATGGTGTAAGTCCAGCTGAGGTCTAGCTATGCACTGGATATTCACAAAGCTGCAGATGAAGAAGTTAACCTTGTCTCTGCCAGAAGGTGCAATATTTTCACATCCAAACCTGAGGAGATTCGACTTACGGGTTTGAGGTAAATGTCGCATAGAATATGCTGTCCATCCAGTTGTTCTCATCTTGGAGAAGAAAGACGTCCTGCACCAGAGGTGGTGAACCTGCATCGCCAAATGGACAGTCCAGACGGGCTTTCAAAAAGGAAGTCCACCTTCTCTGCAAAGTTCTCATGCCTCCTAAGTCGCTCTGAATCAGCACAAAGATCACACATTAATACTGATTCATCCGGTGTGTTAAGGGATGTTGAACATGTTCTGAGACGTACCTTACACACTCGTGCAACCCTCGACAGTCGCATGTTGCTGCGGCGTTCCTCCAACGCCTTCTCAGTAAGAAACAAGAACACGTTGTCATCCTCGTTCATCTCTGTACTTTTGTTTATTTCAGGGATGTTTATGGAAATCATGGTGGGTTCTGAGATCAGATCATTCAAGATGGGTGATTAGATTTGGCAACAAAGTCAAAGAATAAAGAACCTTTAGCTGGGTCAACCTGTCACCTCACCGTTCAGCCAAGACAGTTTCCCTTCAGTCTTGATGGGGTTCTGCCCGTGTCTTTGGAAAACCATTTCTGTTCCCAGGAAGTTTGAAGCAGTGGCTGAATATAATGTGTTTCCTGTTGAGTGCAGAGAAAACAGCTTTACATTTTCTGAAACTAATCATTACAAAAACATTCCTTTAGCAAATTCTCTAATGTTGCTGTCGGATCCGCTGTCCCATTAACCTTGTTCTGTTCTGCAAGTGTCTAGTACCAGAGACTTCAGCTAAAAACTAAAACTGGAAGCAGCAACAAGGGAAATCTGTGTTTCTCTTGAACTGGGTTGGGTATGTGGTAAGGATGTCTTCAGCTGGACCAAAACCATGTTGAGGTAGAGCTTCAAAGTGTGAAAAGGAGAAACAGGACCAAGAGAAAGTGTTATTCTCTGATGACAAGAATTGAACATTAGAAAGATTAGAAAGATCTCCCACTGGAGATGATTTCCATACAGCTCAGTGAAGGAGGCTCTATCATGATCTGGGACCATTTTCCTTCAAAGGAACGATAGAGCTTCAAGTTGTGCTGCATGTCCCCCTGATCTGAATCCTATTTAAAACATTTGGGGATGGATGCCTAGGGACAGTCACTTCCAGACTGCAGATAACCTTCATGAAGCCATCTTCACCACACTGTCTACTGGAAACACTCACCAAGCATGTCTAAACAAATTTATTTTGTCTCAAATTTGTGATGAACTGATAAACAGTCTGTTTAAGTTTGAGACCAACTCCATTTGTTTCGTCTCTTGCTTCTGTTTTATTTTTGTATTTTGAAGCCCAGCTTACAACCTGGTTACAATCCAGCAGCGCCAAATGCAAATACCTGTACTGTCTTTTTCTGGTCTTAAGATTTTGAAGCATGAAGTAGATAATAAGATTCTTGGAAGGTAAGACGAGTACAGGTTCACTGATAGATGATTTATGTAGGTCTGTAATTGTGAAAACATATGATCATTGGGATGTAAGAGAACAACTAAACATTTAATCTGATGACGTTTCTCTGTGCCGCCCTAAAGACGGCACGCCTACTGTTTGGACAAGGTTCACCATGGAGTCCAGAACTTAGCATACAATTAAAAATTCCTTCAAAAACTAATGAATCCAGAAAAGGAAACACCAAAATCCTGAGCGAGATGTCATAAAGACTGGGATTATGAACAGTGCTGTACCAACCATTCATCAGGGAGGCAAAGTCTTGGTTGGGGTCAAAGGGGACCTTCCCCCTCCCATCCCTGATGGTGGTTTCCATGGTGACAATTCCTCCGTTGAATGTCTGGTGAAGAAAGTTTTAATTTTACAAAGTTTATTCAAAATGGGGGTTTTTTATTCATGAAAAAATTTAATTATTTAGAAATGTTACATCTGAGTCTTTCAGGCAACAGCTTCAGTTCTGAGGGTTAAAGAAGAAAACTAATGCAACATTTTAATACTTTGGTGCTTGGTGTTTTTAAGTCCTTTAATGTCACACCTTTATTGCAATAAACTAAATTCTTCATAAAGAAAAAGTACTCATCACACTTTCACAGCCGATACTTCTGTTATAGGACAAGTCTGGCCTTAGTTATGGAGAGAAGGTACCATGTATCTGCAGGCAGGGTTGAAGGCATTGGTTCCACACACCAGCATTCTGCCATCATCCAGACTGTGCAGCATCCTGATGTAGTTTTCACAATCCTGTTAGAAGAACAGGCTTTTCTTCAAACAGACTATTTAAGCTGAGTGCAAAACTATAACTGACACCTGCTGGCATTTACTAATTTTATTGTCCTGCAATGTACCTCACTGCTCCTGCCTTTCAGCTCACATCCAGCTTTGTCTGCAGAACTCACTGTCCATTTGTTCTAAAAAAAAAACCAAATGGTGCCAAGAGCTCTACATGTTTTTGGGAAAATGTTTATAAAATTTCTTCATGTTTTAAAAATATGAAAAGTCAAATAGTATCTCATTGTGTTTTGAGTACTCTGCAGTTTTACCAACCTGGTCCATACCAAACCAGATCCTACCTCACTGGTCTTGTTGGTGATGTCATTCAAACTAAGCACGACGACTTTTCCTCTGGCTCCGATGTAGAGCCGACCAATGTCGTCTCTGACCATCAGAGAGCTCAAACCGTCAAAGTCAGGCTCCCTGAACAGCTTCAACTTTACACCTGTGGGAAATAATCAAACCTGCATCCTCAGCTCACTTCTCAAATCACAGCATTTTCATGGTGTTTACCTCAGTGTGCTACACAGCATATATATATATATATATATATATATATATAAATATAAATATATATATATATATATATATATATATTTATATTTATATTTACGTATATATATTTTTATTGTATCCATTCCTAATGTTTCTGACATTGTAATGTGTTACCCCCAAAACTGAAACCTGATATAAACATGTATAGCCTTTTTCCTCAGAGTCTGACACAAAATCAGACTACAAATGTGCCGTTTTAGGTCTGTTCAGATTGCATAAGTTATTTTTATACGATCTATGCCAGAATAATGAGAGAAAGTTATTGATGATGGCTTTGTTGGCTCCTGATTGGTAAATTCACAACATTCTACTTAAATAGAGGCACCCTGGGGGATGCATATTGAGGCAACACTTCAAACCATCTGCTTCCTTGTGTGACATCATGGAAAACAATCAGTCCAGATATCAGAAAGAGAGCAGTGAACCTCCACTAGTCTGGCTTGTGACAAACTTCAAACAGGACTTCTTATGGATTTTTTTCACCAGTGGCTTTCCTTTTACCACTGATACTTGTGGAGAGTATGACTAATAGCTGTCTCTGCAGCTCCTCCAGAGTTACCATGGGGCTCTTGGCTGCTGATCTGATTAATGCTCTCCTTGCCCAGTCAGTTTAGGTGGACATCCATGTCTTGGCAGGTCTGCAGTTGGTCCATCCTCCAAGTTCAGATGATGGATTGAACAGAGCTCTGAAAGATGTTCAAAGTTTGGGATGTTGTTTTAGAACCTAACCCTGCACAACTTCCTCCTTGACCTGTCTGCTGGGTTCCTTGGTCTTCATGATGCTGTTTGTTCTCTAATATTCTCCAAAGAACCTCTGAGGCCAGAGACAGAACATCTGCAGTTACTTAAATTAAGCTACACACATGTGGACTCTGTCTACTAATTAGGAGACTTTTGACCTCAGTTGGTTCCCTGGGCTTTCTTTAGTGATATCAGACTAAAGGGAGCAGGATACATATTTATGCTACACTTCTAAATTTTTATTTGCGATGAAATTTAAAAATCTATGTGCTGTTTTCCATTTCACAGTTATTTTAGTTTATCATATATAATCCCAACAAAACACTAAGGTTTGTGCTTAGAAGGTGACAAAATGTGTAAAACTTGATGGGGTGTGAACACTTCTGCAAGGGTTTGGACATTAAAGTCATTACTATTGTATGCACCCCCTCTCAGAGTCCTTACCTGAGAAGAAAACACTCCGGCGAGGTTTCTGGCTTTGGGCTAGTCCTTCATTCATGATGAGCAGGACATAAAGGAGCGCTACCTGACATGTCATCACAACCTACGCCAAGAAAGTGAAAAAAAAATTTTTTTGACAGTTGTTATTAACTCAGCAGATTATTTCCTTAGTTTGGACCTGATTTTTTTTCCGAACTGAAAATATCAGCTGTAGCAACACAGAAACATTATAGTGCCTGGATTTATAAATTATGAAATGAGTCTCATTTAAATGAATTCAGGTCTTTCCATTAGGATCTTTAGCATCAATAAGGGCACTTTACAAATAAGCTTATTGCATTTTACTATCAAAACAAGCAGGTCATGCTCTACATCCAACCACCATATTTTATTTTACCCACGAAGTGCACATTTTACACCACAAGGTGGCGCAGAAAACCAAGATTCCCCCAACAGTTCTGACTTTATTCGTTTTAAGAAACTAATAAAGAAATTCACCAAACGTTTATCATATCAGAAAAGGTTTTTTGTTTAGACTTAAGCTGTTTGTTTACAAGTAAAAAGATGATACTATTTTGACAGTATTTTTGGATTTGATATGATTTTAAATTTGAAATATAATTTCTTTCAACACCCCCAACATAGAAAAAAAAGTGCCTTGTTTTGACTGAATGAAACTAATTCCCATAATGAAACAATAAATATATGATTTCTTACTTGTTGTAAGCGGATATGTAGAGACAAATTACTTCCGATAACTAAGACAAACCAAAACATGTTTCTGTTTAAAAGAAATTCCACTATTTAAACGTAAATAACTCTTTCTTCCAGTTAATACAGAAAGTAGCAAAGACAGAATCAGAACCTCTTGCTCTTCTGACAGCTTTACTTCTCTGAGGAACAGTCTTTTAAAATCAGGTTACAACATTCTTCTACAAGTACAGCTCAAAGAATCAGAATATCATGAAAAAAAGTTCAATATTTTTTGTCACTCATTTCAGAGATTTGTCACTCATTTTTATAGCTTTATTACACATAGTGTGAACTATTTCTGGCCTTTATTTCTTGTAATTTTAATAATTCTGTGTCTCAGAAAATTAGAATATTATGAAAAAGTTATGACATATTCATTGAAAGTTGAGAGGAAGGAAAAAGTGTGGACAAGGTGCACCAGCAACAGGGAAAACTGCAGCCTTCAGAGGATTGTCAGGCCAACTCCAGTCAGGAATTTGGGGACGATTCACAAGGAGTGGGTCTTTTGGGGGTTGCAGGGCGCTGCTAAGGACCTTTTGAAACACAGTGCTTACATCTGAAGCCTTTCCTTACATAAAAAGTTGAAAACATGGTCTGATGAAACCATTTTGCCATTTTAGATACTCTTTGGTCTACTGGAGGAAGGGTACTTTTTCAGTTTTGCACATCTTTTTGGTTTTGGTTTCTTCACGTTTTCCCCTCTCCGATCCACTTTTTCATCAAAGCACGCAGTTCTTCTGAACAATGCCTGGAATGACCCATTTTACTCTGATTTTCAGAGAACATCACCCTCCAACCAGCATGTAGAACATTAGCTGCCCGCCTGCCTCCTTTAATAAGGGCCCCCTGTTTGCCTCACTGAACGAATGACCTCACTGACTGTACTCCACACTGCTGTTATTTTGAACTACCCCTTTTAATTATTTACACATCAACAGCATGTAATGTGACTGTTAGATTCGTTGGTTTTATGTATTTTTTCTACTAAATTATTTGACATGGAGAAACAATGATTTTAAGCATTTTAGACACTGTTTATTAAAATGTGCGCCTGGCACGGACACTTGGCAGTGCAGGACAACAACAGACCTGGCACTGAAAAGCATAATGGACCTGGATAGTGATGCTGGATTTATTCTGTTATTTTGGTTTTTCTCGTGGTCTAGATTAGACCACGCCTCTTGTAGGTGGGTTGGCCCCGCCCATTTGGACAGACGCTGTTGTGTTAACGAGGCGTTGATTTCCGGTTCTAAGTGTTTGTGTTTGCATGTTACTCAGAGTGTGTGAGAGTGTGTGTGTTAACTGCCCAGCTTCGGATACCATCACCGCTTTGCACCGCAGCCAGCCCGCCAGGGCCCGTGTTCCCACATACATGCCCGTTGCCGCCGAGGCTCCACAGCCGTTTCCCAGCGATGACCGAGAGCCCCGCGTCCAAACCTGTCAGCAGCGGGGAAGCGCGTCCACATGCGAGGAACGGGCTGAAACCGGAACGGAACGGCTTCCTGAAGAGCCTCCACCGCTGCCGACGGGAGCAGCAGCAGGACCGGGACCAGGACCAGGACCAGGACGAGGAAGAGGTGAGGCCCCGGGATGGGACGGTGGATGCTGCTAAAGCGGACAGAAGCGCTAACTTCTGTGTTTTTGTCCCCGTGTGTAAAGAAGGCAGCTACCGGAGCATTGCTCCTTGTTTGCTGACTTGGAGTTTCGACGCAAAACTCCATTCAAAATATTCCCGAATCTACAGTTTTGGGCCATTATTCTGCTTCATCTCAGTTTGAACGCAGATGTAACTCGGTTTCAGTCCCTGGCGGCTGCTGTTTGTTTCGGCTTACTTTCTGAATGGGATGGTGTTGCTGGTTCCGCCCTCTCCGCAGGTTTCAGGGAGCGGCTGTTTTAAAAGGGCGGCTGCCGTAAATCTGAACTGACACACTCCTGATCCTCATTAGTGCCACTAGGGGTGCCGAATCCGAATCAGGGCGTTTACACATGCACAAACTGGGATCAGCAAATAGCGATTTAGCAAAGACAGTCAGTGAATCAATAATTTAGACTTCCATTATTTATTGTGATGATTATATAAATGACAGTAAAAAAATTGCAATTCAAGTAGTAATCCAATGATTGACTTTTGTAGCACTGAGCAGCTGGTGATCGGTTCAGCCGATTTCTATGCTTAAAGGGCCCCATCAATGATGGTCTGGTTGGAAAGGTAAGAATGTTTGAACTCAGAGTTTTCTGAGTTCTTGGTTGGAAATATTACAAGAGACTTGTAATTAATTGTGATTCTGTATAACGTGGAGCTGCGACCTCTGACACAAATAAAATGCAGCATTAAACGTCAGCAGGTAACAGGAAGCTGAACATATTTTATTGTAAGGATCAGTCCACTCTACAGGAAATACATGCAGGCTTGGTTAGGGTTGTTTAGTAACTGCACTAATTATGCTAATTGCTAATAGATAATGGAAAAGACTGGTTAAAATCCCACATTTGTTTTGTTTTGAAACGATTGTTAAATCCTGTTTAACTGCAGAGCTGAATAACACCAGCTGTGTTTCCATTGACCATCTAATTGCTCAGATTGTAATTACAAACATAAATTTGCGTCATAGAAACACAGCGATTTCGCAAAACTCTTGTTTTTGTTATCATTAATGTTTCTGAAAGAGAAATCAGGCATGGCTAAGATCAGAATGAGCCGGGGCACAGCTTGACTGGAAGTGGATCAGAGTATCTGATTGGTGCGTCTCCAAGGATTGGTCCCGTGTTCATACACAAACTGAAGCATAGACCAAACGTCTACATGGAGCTAGTGATGTAACGATGTGAAAACTTGAATCATAAATGTCTGTATGATCACTGGTTTGTTGAAACATGTTAATATGCTAAATGAACTGTTAGAGCCGGAGGTCACTGCACTAAAGGTGGAGTCAGTAAAATAAAAACCCACCAGCATTCGGTCTGTTGTTTTTACATGCAGGCACAAACATATAAGCTGTTTTAATCAACTTTAAAATATTTAAAGTTTAAAGGACAGTTATTGTGAAGGCTTACAGGAAGTTCTGTTTCAGCTTATCTGTTGTTTTGTTGATTTTTAAAAGGAGACGCTTGTCAAACCATTTAAGGCCAACAACCTTGTTTTATTTTGGCGGTCCTGCAGAGGACTAGCAGGACTTTGACTATAATGCTGAACGTCCAGGAGGTCTGAGAGGTTTTTAACCAGTTAAACAGATCAAACAGTCACCTAAGGGGTATCTACTTTAAATTAGGTGGTAGCTAAATGTTAAATAAGACTACTGATGTCATTCACTTTAGCATGTTGGGAGTAAAACCTTCTCAGAAGGGCTTCTGTATGCGCTCCTAAAACAGCGACTGCAGCCTGCAGTTTGAGACGGCTTTTTCCAAAACAAGCCAATGAAATGTTTCCCCTTGGGTCAGCGCTCCCAACTGTCCCAGTTAACCGGTCCCTTCATGCAGCCTGACAACAGGTTCAGACCTCTGCGTTTCGTACGGTTCTCTGGATTATGTTCTGAGCTTTATCACTTTTACTTGCCAAAGAAAACAAAAAAACTATAACCGTAAATCGATAAAGTTTATTCATACTTGGAGCTGGCTAGCTTTGCTAACGTAGAATGACTTCAGCATCGTTTGTTGTGCTGTGATGTTTCTCCCTGCTGGGATCCTGGCTGTGAAACTGCCCAGGTTGTTCTCTGATAAAATAAAGGTCATGTGGGTAAAATATAGTGAAAATAATCAATTTATCTTGTTTTTACCACATTATTCAATGTGTGAAATCCTCCCACTTAGAAGTTTCATGAATCAAATCAGGATAAGTCCCAACAATCTTCTGTAAGGACACAGGGTTTTTCTGCTCTGCTGGTTTGGTACATTGGAGAGAAACTCAGCTCCTGGTGACCAAACCCGGCTCATTTATTAGAGTTCATGCACATGACGGGCGTGCTGCTCATTAAGGTGCTTGAACCAGAGATGCATGACCAGTCACATGCACTGCTCAGCAGCAGCGAGTGTAGAGAAGAGCCAGAAGGCAGCAGAAATGGCACGATGCCTGCATGGAGAGGTTTTGTCTTCCTGTCCGGCGGTTTAATAAGACGACACGCAGGAGCGTTTCATGTGCTCAGATTGACATCACCACAGCCAGCTCCTCTTTCATTTGGCAGGTAAAACTTACCTGTCAGGGTTTTCCTGCGCAGCCAGTTCACACCTGAACCACAACCGGGTGCTCACAAATTAAACCAGAAATTGGCCACATCAGTCATTTCTGGAGCCAAATAGTGAAGTTTTAATTAATAATAATAATTTAGACTTTATTTTCAGGACGCTAATGCCCTGGTCTCTAACCACTAGGCTACCACTTCGCTAATTAATTACCCTTTTCAACCAAATTCAGAAAATGATTGTAGAAAGTAGCCATACATGTTGTAACATTGTGGGTTTAAATCCTGAAAAATGTGCAAATGTTGAAAATAAACCTAAATTCAGCTTTCTGTAAATATATGAAATAAAAAGAAAACCTTGTAAAAACCACAGCTTTTGGAAACTGTACCACAAAAGTTGTTTTAGTCCACTAGAGTTGACCTTCTAGATCCAAGCCATGGATTTCCTAATTAGTTTGCAGAATTAGAATTGAATTAGCAAAACAAGCCAACACCAATATATTTCTCTCTTATTATGAGTTCAGACAGCAAAGAAACCCGTTATACATACATACATTCGGACGGTTTACTCGTCGTCTTCCGCTTTATCCAGAACCGGGTCATTGGGGCGGCAGACTCAGCAGAGACACCCAGACATCCCTCTCCCCAGACACCTCCTCCAGCTCCTCCGGGGGGAGCCCAAGGTGTTCCCAGGCCAACCGGGAGACAAAGTCCCTCCAGTGTGTCCTGGGCCTCCTCCCGGTGGGACGTGCCTGGAACACCTCCCTAGGAAGGCGTCCAGGAGGCATCTGGTATAGATGCCCGAGCCACCTCAACTGGTTCCTCTCGATGTGGAGGAGCAGCGGCTCTACTCCGAGCTCCTCCCGGATGGCCGAGCTCCTCACCCTTTCTTGGACGGTTTAATAAACTGCAAACTGTCAGAGCTGCTAATAATTTATACCTTTTATCATGTTTATATACAGGTAGCCACTTTCTGACCAGAGCACAAAGGAGGTTCAACCATCACTCTGATTAAGGCAGCACTGGTTTAGAACCATCACAGAGGTCTTCATCAGTCGGGTCTGGACCAGAGGTTTCTAGCTAGAGGTGAACTGCCTCAAACAGGCTGATAAATTTGAGTTTCAGAAGATCTCATCATTACTGTGATACACTCATCAGATTTTTCTTTGTATTGATGCTGATCTGAAGTCAGCTGGTTCTGTTACTTGGTGGTGGTCTGGGTCTGGTTCTGCCTGCTTTCATGAATGCCACAGAGACTAAAACATGTTGCATTGCAGCCTGCTTTAAGCAGGCCAGCAAATATTTAATTAGTCCCTACATGAGCCAATATTAATGAGCGCTCAGTTGAGATGGTGATCCTCTAATTAAGGAAAAGGTTATGATGGTCATTACTCATGGCTTCACTCTGGAGGATGGAGGTGATGGCTCTGCTCTAATTAATCTAATGAATATCAATGGAACAATAGAGTATGGAGCTAATAAAACGTTTCGCTTCCACCAGCTTACATGAGCTATAATTTTGCTGTGGATGTTGTTGTTATCTGTGTTCTGCAGGTCCATGCAGCACCGCATCATGGCGGCTTGTACACCCGGCCTTTCGGTGAGTCTTTTGAAGAGACGCCCATGCTGGTGGCTGTTCTCACTTACATGGGTTACGGCATCCTCACCATCTTTGGCTACCTACGGGACTTCCTCCGACACTGGAAGATCGAAAGGTGCCACATCGCCAGAGAGAAGGAGGAGCAGAAGGTGAGGAGGACCACAGACAGAGAAGATGGAGTTGTTAGTCGTATCATTTTCCATCTGGGGTTTGGTCGTCCGTCAGGAGATAACCTTCTGTCAGCAGCAGCTCTTTTAGCAGCTTGGCCTTGGTTCTTATGTCCAGGTGATGGTGATGAGGATTTCTCCACTTCACACATTTGGATTTAAAATGATTCTCACCCCAAGCAGTTATTTTTCTTCCACCAAGAAGTTTTCTTTCTGATTGGAGAAGACACAAGCCACTCCTGGAAGACGTTCTTATTATCTTTTCAGGAGAGGCTTGGTGTAAAAGAAAACGTCTCGGTGTGTACAAATGGATCATGTCTGAGAAAACTAATTTGGGATAATTATTTATACCTTCCTGGCATCACAGCAATCAACCCATTTTTGAGAGAGGTCATTAATTACACCAACCTTTTTAATCTGGCGTGTTCAGGTGTTAAATTCTCAGCGGTTGTAGAAACAAGACCTGGTTCCCACAAGAAGGAAGCAGGTTGGGTTTCTGGAGCTGAAAGGACCGGACCGCCTGCTTGCTGATTGGATGGTTGCTTGTTGACTCATAATTAACTGGAAAAATAAGCGTTGTGTGTTATTTTTTTAACTGTAGTAAACCAAAGAAGCAGCAGCCTACAGTGTAGCCTGCAGGTCTAGAAAAGAGGAATCTAGATTTCACCTTCCAGCAGTTCAAGCCCAGTTCCTCACAGGACGGCAGGTTGCAGAGAGAAAATGTGGATGTCTCAGACAGTGGTGAACATGTAGCTGGTACCCCGGGCCTCTCAGGTTGTTTTCAGCCTAACGTCTCAGTGTGGAGGTCGTTGTTTTTCAGTTTAATGGCATGTGGAGGAAAGGAAGCTGGTGTTGTCATGGGAACGTTATTTAATCTGTCAGAGGATATGTTATCAGCTGATCATTTCTTCTAAGAGTCATAAATAAATTCCTTGCTTTAGTGTTAAAGGTTTACAGATGATCTCCTTGCGCAGCAGGTTCCTCTGAAGGCCTCAGTAACACGTAGATCCTCTCTTATCAGGATCTGTAATCTGGTGACTTGGGATAAAATTCCTTCATGTTCTCCAACTCTCTCCTCCCCTGTTCAGGACTTTGTTCCGCTCTACCAGGATTTTGAGAACTTTTACACCAGGAATCTCTACATGAGGATAAGGGACAGCTGGAACAGGCCCGTCTGCAGCGTTCCAGGAGCCAAGATGGACCTGATGGAACGGGTTTCCCACGACTGCAACTGGACCTTTGAGTGAGAAAGACTTACTGTACAGCGCACATGTTTTTTTTTTACCTATGAGATAACCAAAAAGTATTCCTTCACACTCTGGACAGCTCTAACATTTAAGTCACTTCCAGGTCTGGAGTTTAGAGAAATAATTGTCTTTCCAGACTTTATTCCCTAGCCCATGGTTAGTTGTATCTCTCCCTGTCTCTGGTTTTTGCAGCTTCCTTATAGAAAGCGGCTGTAGATCACAGTAGACGCATCTGCCAGTAACTCAGTAAACTTTCTGTATTCCAGCTCACAACAGGAACAGTTCATGTTGAGTCCGTCCCGTTGCAGAGGTCTTGTGCTTGATCACATAGAGCTGGACAGTTTAGACTGGAAGACCTTTTTTCCAGGTGCTGCTTGGCTGCTGTAGCTGCGAGGAGGTTCCAACATTAGGAAACATAGTTTGACGTCATTTGGTGGAACATCAGAGTCACTGAAAAGCAAAGGCAGCCTCCAGTTCTCTAAGGCTGTATTAAAAAGCTAAATTAGCCTGATTGTTATTAAAGGCTTTGGTTTGCAGGGTAGTTGAACATCATCTACTGCACTGGTTGGCTCAGAGAGCTATCTGGTTTGTATGTCATCAAGCTGTTTCTCAGCCTGCGTCAGCACAGAGCAGCAAGCAGATTCCTCGTCAACATACCTGGATGAAGATGCATGGCCTCGTCATTTCTTCTCCCTGAGCTGTTTGGTCACAGGAGGATCTAACTTTGTTCTCAGAGTTTTGGGCTGCAGACACACACCTCCAGATTTACAGTTGATGGCAGTGGGAAAAGGTGTGATTTCTGCTGCAGAGGTAGCACTTCCTCCTCCAGACTGCATGAGCAGTGCACTCAGCTCAGCACAGTAACAAATCTGGCTGTTCTGCTGGTCGCTGTTTTGGTTTTGTAGTCTTTCAAACTCCCGAACCCGTTTTGGCGATAAACAACTTAGATACCCAGCAGTTCCAGGAATCAGAGAAACTGAAACCGGACCAGCTCAGTCTGCTCCTGATGACAAACTAAAGCCACTGATCCTTTTAATTTCATCGATCTGTTTTATTTTGGTTCTAACTGAAGCTGCTGACCCGTACCTACAGGCCTCTAGTCCTGCTCGGCTGCAGCGTGACTGCTGTCTCTTCTAAACCTACTTTAAACACCATAATAACGTGTTAGATGGGACATGCTGAGTTAAAGTAGGCTTCAGGTACACACAGACTCTTAGTATGTCTCTGTTGGAGAGGACCCATAAAACAAGCCTGAACTATTTTAAAGGCTGTTGATCTCTTCTTCTTTTAAAAAAGGCTTAAAGGGGACATATTTTTTTTTAGGTCTAAAAGAAGTGGAACTGCAGTGCTTTGGTCTGAACTCCTTGTTCTTGTAGCTCCTCAGGCTCCTCTTTTACCTGTTCTGAGGTGCGTCTGAGAGCAACTCGTTTTGGATCCGTCTCTTTAAATGCTGCTGAGCTACTTCACACCGCGCCCTCCTCCGGGCAAAGAGCGCTCCACTTTAACATCTTCGGCCATTTTTTTTAGTTTGATAACAATTATCTAGCGGTGCAGAAACACAGCAACACAATGCTAAAAGTGTTTATGTAATAAAAATATTGAAACATGCAGTACGGTTTCTGTCCTCCAGGAGCTGAAAGCAGCACTAACATCAGCAGAAGACCCGATGTTGCTGCTATCAGAACAATGATCAGGACGTCACATCCACACAATGAATTTATGCCTAAAATAAAGTTTGTTGTCATTTTAACGTTATTTGCAGCTTACCGCTTTGCTGCGTTCGTCGTTTCCTTAGACAGAAGGAACTGACCCCTAATCAGATGAAGTCTTTCAGCAAATCCTTCTAGAGGTTGATGAAGAACTCGTCCTTAAGCAGCTTCATGCAGACGAAGAGGAATTTCTCCACTGATGTGGGAACATTTCCATGAAAATAAAATTTAACCAGGAACTTCTGGTGCTGGGGGACGGTGTAATGAATTGTGTGGGTTAATACACCCAACAACTAAACTGAAGTCATCCTCTTGTAGCGTCGGCATATTTGAGCTTGGACTACAAAATAACAGCGAGAAATAATTATGGCAGGTGCATGAATTGGTAGCCGGAAGTCCATGACCTTATTTAGCTCTTCCGCAGCAAATACTGTGACGTAACAGTTGGAAAAACGTAACAGAGGATAGAGAAAACTGAACGGACTGAAAAATCTGACCCAATGGAAAATAAAGATGTTGTCATGAGCCTAGATGCTGTTAGAGATGTTGTAGAACTCCATAATCCCATAATGAGAGACAGTTTTTAGAGATCTTTATTTTTACTTAAAGTCAGAAGTTTACATACCTTTTAACAATTTAGACAAGCCCAGATGATGATGTCATGGCTCTATAAGCTTCTGATACATTTAAAACATCTGAGTTAAATAGAGGCTTACCTGTCAATGTATTTTAAGGCAACACCTAGAACACTCTGCTTCCTTGTGTGACATCATGGAAAACATGTGCCCTGATATCAGGAACAGAACCATGGACCTCCATCAGTCTGGTTCATCCTTGGGTCCAATCTCCAGATACCTGAAGCTTCCATGTTCATCTGCTCTAACAAAAAGTATTGGCAGCATAGGAATGTCCAGCCATCATACTGTTCAGGGAGGAGATGGGCTCTGTGTCCCAGAGATGAATGGGTTCTGGTGGGAAGCTTAGAACAAAAGCTGAAGAACCAGTGGAGATTCTGGCTGAAGCTGGTCAGTGAAATGAGTCCTGAGTCCGGTTCTGAGAGGAAGAAGCCATTTCTCTTTTCAGAGACGTGTCCTCTGGTCGGATGACATTGTGTCCCACCTCCCCTCTTGCTGTCCAATCATCTTGTTTTTCCTCTGACTTCCTCAGGAATCTGGTTGGAATGCCAGATGGTTTTGACCCAGATTAGTCTGAATTTGGAACAAAATGACCCGGTCTCTCTTTGGGTTACTGCTAATGTTACACT
Source organism: Crenichthys baileyi (assembly GCA_036173005.1). Lineage (NCBI taxonomy): Eukaryota > Metazoa > Chordata > Actinopteri > Cyprinodontiformes > Goodeidae > Crenichthys > Crenichthys baileyi. The sequence continues at coordinate 62,583 of JAHHUM010000636.1, forward strand.
TCCTTCTTTTAGTTATTTACAATAAATCATTATGTTTAATTGGATCAGCTGCTCCATAAATCCTTAACCACCCCTCTGTGTGTGTGTGTGTGTGTGTGTGTGTGTATTTTTCTGCTCCTCTCCAAGATACACCGGCCGGACCGTGAAGGATGTGATTAACTTGGGCTCATATAATTACCTGGGCTTCGCTGAGAATACGGGCCTGTGTGCTGATGCTGCAGCCCAGGTCAGCATGACGTACGGGGTTGGAGTGGCGAGCACCAGGCAGGAGATCGGTATAAACACAGACACCTTCATGGCTCAAGATTTACAGAAACAGAAACAGAAAGGTTCTGAAGTAATGAAGCAGTCGTACATGACCACAATTATCTAGACAGTCATCATGTTTACAGATTGTTTATATATTTATTATAATTCGGATGTGTTTTGCTGAAGTGTGGCTTTAGATGTGATTGAGGAGTTTCTCCGAATGTCTGAGTGGTTCTACAGACTGGTTAAAATTACCTGACTGAAGTGAATTTAACCTCCTCCTACAGTTTGTTGGGCCTTTGTGCTGAACGGGTCATATTTAAATACAGAAGAATGTCACATCATTAATCATGGTCTGTTAAAAACCTGGTTTCAGAGGTTTGTAAACCCTTCAACTGATACTTAAAGTACCTTTTGATTTAGTTGTAGCATTCAGCCTCGTTTTTGTCAGCGTACCAGAGGTTGGCTTCCTTACTTCTATCCTTCCATCCCAGCCATACTTCCCTTCTCTCTCTTTTTGTCTTTGTCATTCCTTCCTTATTTCCTTGCCTGTGTCCTACTACATTTTTTACCTCCTTCCTTCCATCCTTTCATCCTGCCCCCCTTCCTTCCTTTCTTCCTTGTGTCCTACCTCCCGGCTTGCCATCCAAGCATCCTTGTTCTTTAACAAACACATCCTCTGACCTCATCGGTGATCTGGTCAGAATGTCAGTTGTTTTTAAAGTACAAATCCATACATAATCATATATTTAGATTTTTTATTGGAAAAGTTTTTGAAACCACAAACCACATGTGGACCGGTTGGGCAAACTCCCATGAGCCCTCGAGTACCCTGTAGAGGGTATAGAGCTGGTCCAGTGTTCCACGGCCGGGACGAAAACCACACTGCTCCTACTGAAGCTGAGGTTCGACTATCGGCCGGACTCTCCTCTCCAATACTCTGGCGTAGGCCTTACCAGGGAGGGTGAGGAGTGTGATCCCCCTGTAGTTGGAATACACCCTCCGGTTACCCTTATGAAGGAGGACCACCACCCTAGTCTGCCAATCCAGAGGCACTGTCCCCGACCGCCAGGCAATGTTGAAGAGGCGTGTCGACCATGACAGCCCCACAACATCCAGAGATTTGAGGTACTCAGGGCGGATCTCATCCACCCCCGAAGCCTTGCCACCGCGGAGCTTTTTAACCACCTCGGTGACTTCAGCCTGGGTGATGAAAGAGTCTAACCCCGAGTCCCCAGCATCTGTTTCCACCAAGGAATGCGTGATGGCAGGATTGAGGAGATCCTCGAAGTACTCCTTCCACCGCCCGATAATGTCCCCAGTCAAGGTCAGCAGCCTCCCAACCCCACTGTAAACAGTGTTGGCGAAGCACCGCTTGGTTTGCCAGAATAGCTTCGAGGCCAACCGGTAGTCCTTCTCCATGGCCTCATCAAATTCCTCCCAGGCCCGTGTTTTTGCCTCTGCCACAGCCCGGGCCGCGGCACGCTTGGCCTCACGGTAACCGTCAGCTGCCTCAGGAGTCCCACAAGCCAACCACAGCCGATCTTCAGCTTGACAGCGTCCCTTACTGCCGTTGCCAACCACCGGGTTCAGGGATTGCCGCCGCGACAGGCACCGCAGACCTTACGGCCACAGCTACGGGCAGCAGCATCGACAATAGATGCGGAGAACTTGGTCCACTCGGACTCTATGTCTCCGACATCCCCCGGAATCTGGTCAAAGCTCTCCCGGAGGTGGGAGTTGAATACATCCCTGGCTGAGGGCTCTGCCAGACGTTCCCAGCAGACCCTCAGTATGTGCTTGGGCCTGCCAAGTCTGTCTGGCTTTCTCCTCTTCCAGCGGATCCAACTAGCCACCAGGTGGTGATCAGTGGACAGCTTAACCCCTCTCTTCACCCGAGTGTCCAAAACATGCGGCCGAAGGTCTGACAATACGACAACAAAGTCGATGATCGACCTCCTGCCTAGAGAAGGCATTCGACTGTGTCCCTCGTAGTGCCGTGTGGGAGTGCTCCAGGAGTATGGAATCGGGGGCCCTTTATTAGGGGCCATTCGGTCTCTGTACGAGCGGAGCAGGAGTTTGGTCCGCATTGCCGGCACTAAGTCGGACCTGTTCCCGGTGCATGTTGGATTCCGACAGGGCTGCCAAGGGCCAGAGGGGGTCTGGTTTGGGGACCAGTGGATTTTGTCTCTTCTTTTTGCGGATGACGTGGTCCTGCTGGCCCCCTTTAGCGAAGACCTACAGCATGTCCTGGGGCGGTTCCCAGCCGAGTGTGAAGCGGCTGGGATGAAGATCTTGTTCACGAGTGAGTGAAGAATGGAGCGGGAGATCGACAGACGGATCGGTGCGGCTGCCGCAGTAATGGGGGCGCTGTGCCGGTCCATTGTGGTGAAGAGAGAGCTGAGCCGAAAAGCAAAGCTCTCGATTTACCGGTCGGTCTACGTTCCTACCCTCATCTATGGCCATGAACTTTGGGTCATGACCGAAAGAACGAGATCCCGGTTACAAGCGGCTGCTCCTCCACATCGAGAGGAGCCAGTTGAGGTGGCTCGGGCATCTATATCTGATGCCTCCTGGATGCCTTCCTCTGGAGGTGCACCAGGGACGTCCCACCGGGAGGAGGCCCAGGGGACGGCCCAGGACACGCTGGAGGGACTATGTCTCTTGGCTGGCCTGGGAACGCCCTGGGCTCCCCCCGGAGGAGCTGGAGGAGGTGTCTGGGAAGAGGGACGTCTGGGTGTCTCTGCTGAGTCTGTTGCCCCCGCGACCCGATTCCGGATAAAGCGGAAGACGATGAATACGCGTTTTTCAAACCTTTAAAATATTGAGGACATCTCTTGTCCACAAGCCTTCCTAGGTGAGTTCGGGACTTCAGGCTTTGGTTCAGAACCGACTGATATGTGAAGCTGTTGATGATGCTCAGTGTTCAGTTTGTCAATATTCCAAAAATCCTAGTTTGGGTTCCTTAGACTGTAACATTTTATTCCTTAGGGCTGCAAAATGTATCACAATGTTTTTATCGCGGAATCAGTATATGGGTTATGCTGTCGCAAACTGCCTGGACTGCAGTAACTGTTAATTAATTAAGAGCCATGCGTTCAGGCTGTCCATGCCTGTCAAATAGTTAATGGCAGTTCTTGTTTAATAAGGCAGAGAGGCGATACGTTACTCAAGTCATTGAATACAACTAATCCAAAACGTCGACCAGAAGCAACTTTTTCAATAAAACCTTTGAAGGAAAAGATCAGGTTCATCTAAATTAGGTAAGATTATTATCATACATCTACACCTAGTATACTAGATCATTACAACTGTAACTTGAATGCTGTATTAAAATCAGAAGCTGCTTCAAAAGACTCTCAATGAAGGGCTATGCATTTTTTATGAAGTCAGGTTATTGCAGCTTAGTTTGTGTAAAAATTAACTTGATGAGGATTTGCGTCATTTTAATGGTGGAATATTTTTAAATAATTGACGAGCACGACGTGTTTCTTATCCCCTGTATGTAGCAGCTGTGAGTTATTAAATGTGTGATTCAGGTAACCTGGACATCCATGAGGAGATGGAGAAACTGGTGGCCAGGTTTCTCGGCATGGAGGCGGCCATGGCGTTTGGGATGGGGTTTGCGACTAACTCCATGAACATCCCAGCACTTACTGGCAAGGTTTGACCATCTACCGGTTTCAATTTATGGTTATTTTGCAGATCTTGTTTTGAATGAGCCAGTGTTGTGAATGAAGATGAAACATGTATTTTACAACAATAATAAGTGTAAGGGCTTTATACTGCACCCAACCCCCGCTGCTGGTTACCAGTAGCCGCATTATGTTATCAGGAGGAACCAGTTTCTGCTGGGTCATCAGGTTAGAGTTCAGGGCAGTATGTTGAGCCAGGGTGTTTTCATCAGATCATACGTCTCTAAAGCTGAGAGCAAACTTCCAGAGGTTATAGTGAGGTGGCCCACATGCTAACCTCTCACCCTGCAGAAACACAGCAGTCAACACAATGCAACGGGCTTAGTTTAATTCTCCTAACATAGACCAGTAAATGATCCTCCCCATCCACCCATACTCAGACCACTGAACCAACCGGGTTCATTTTTAGGTTGTCTCGTTGCATAACCATCTCAGAGGCAGGGAAACAAATCATGAATTTCTAGTTATCTTTGGTCTGATGCTCTGCAGGGCTGCCTGATCCTGAGTGATGAGCTGAACCACGCCTCTCTGGTCCTGGGAGCCAGACTCTCCGGGTCCACCATCAGAGTCTTCAAACACAACAGTGAGTTACAGATTAATTTCCCCTAGTCTGTTTATCTACAGTCTTTGGCTCAGCAGGCACAAAGTAGCCTTGCAATCCAGAAGTCATGGGTTTGATTCCAGCTTCCTCCTGCCACATGTCCCGTGTGCCCCTGGGCAAGGCACCTAACTCCAGGTTGCCAGCTTATCTGCATGTTGGTGTATTTGGGTGCGGTTGTCTATGATTAAGGCTTAAGTTCCCTGTGTGACTGGAAAAGCGTTATATAGGCTCAGTCCATTCACTGAACAGAAAAAGGTCCGATTGAGTTTCAGACCATTAGTCCCTTTTGGCTGCGGACCAAGCTGAACATTTTTCAACTTATCTCCAGTCAATGTCCGTTAGTTCTATTTCATCCCTACTGACCGCCAGAGGGCGGTGCTGAAAGCACTGAATGTTCCCTTCGCGCATGCGCAGTCGGAGTAATTATACCAACAGTCACACCTGTGAAACACAGGTTGACCGCAGAGGGTATATAGTTCTACATCATCCGAGGCTCTGTTCCTTATTTGCTGTCGCATGCGGTTCGCTTGAGCTTTTGCTTCCCCGTTACCTGGACGCCCTGTGCTTGCTGGCTGGAGTTGCAGTATTTTCGCCCTCCTAGGGCTGCAACGGGTTGGTCTTAGTGAAGGACTTCTGCATGTAAGTTTGCTGTTTGTTAGTGACTGTAGCGTTTGCGCCGCCTCTCCCAGCTCACGGCTTCTTGTTACTAGTTTGTGGTATTATTGCAGCTTGACTGCTGTTAATTAGCTCTATACCTGGTGACGGCAGCGGTGTTCGCCCCCTCTCCCAGTGTAACTAACAGTGTGGCTGACGGTGTTGGCTATTCTTAGTTGTGCTTCGTTATAATTGGTGACCAATTGCAGCCTCTTGGCCTCTTTTCATTTCATTTCATTTCATTTTGTCTGCTCTGCTATAATTGGTGATGGCAGCGTTAGCGCCCGCTCTCTCGATTCTATCTTATTTATTTTCCTATCTGCATTGGGGTGAGCTTTGTTTTCAATCTTGGACATGGATGACTCCCACTGCTGCATGGATTGTGGGGCTGTGCTTCAGGCAGACGAAGGCCATGACCTGTGCCCTACCTGCCTTGGCCGTGATCACCTGGTGGAGGCACTGTCTGAGAATCGCTGCATGAACTGTAGTTTCATGTCCCATGCTTTGAGTGGGGCTCGGTTGGCCCAGTTGTGCCCTCAGGATGATGCTGACCTCCCACCCTCTGGGCAGGTGGCCCCCCTCAGGCATTCAAAGCACCATGGTGAGACCACAGTCTCTGTGCCCCTCTCTAGGAGGAAGCGGGCCAAGTCTGACCAGGGCCTGGCCACAAGGGTCGAGCAGTTGTCGACGGAGTTGGCAGAGATGATGTCCTTGTTGCAAAAGCGTCATTCTGATGCTTGACTTCCAATGCTGGGCTCTCTTCCCCACCCATGCCTGATTTGTCTGCGGAGGAGGATGTTTTGTCTCTGCCTGTGTCGGCCTCTCAATTTAGAGATGAGGAGGAGGCGCAGTTCTCCCAAGCCTCTGAGACTGTTAGTGAGCTCAATGCGGGAGGTCCTGTGTATGGCCTTGAGGCAGCTGCAGCTAGAACCCCCTCTAGGAGAGGAGTCTGCCTCCGGAAGTGCCTTTTTCAGGCGCAGATGGGCTCCTACTCCCTTTTCTGTCCCTCTGCGTCCTGATGTCTGATGACCGCGTACTCAATGCTGGGTTACAGATAACCTCCTGTGTAAAGCATTCAGTGCAGCAGCACGTGCTGGCCACCTTGGCAATTCCATGGCACATCTCATGTTTGCCCTCTCTGCATCCCTTCAGGGCGCTAGTGGTGCAACTGCGGCAGTTGAATTTAGCGATACAGCATTGCAGGCCCTTGCGCTAATGACCAGAGAGCTCGGCCGTGTCATGTCTTTTCTCATCCGAGCTTGTCGACAGGTCTGGCTGGCACAGTCTCCTCTGACCAAAGCATGCCGTCGGACCCTCAGGGGTGTCTCAGTCATGCCGGGGGTCAGCAGCTGTGGAGGCGCTGGAGTGAACTGTTCAGGCGCGCCATATTAGCCAGCAGCTAAACTTGGGCAGGTGCCTCTCAAGATATGTGCCGCCTTCTTGCTCATGTGTCATGATTGGGCCTCAGAGTCAACTTGGCAACGAGTTGCCTGGTTCTGTCCCAGATGACCACTGTTCTCGGGACGTTCGTGAACTCGACTACCATGAGGGCTCGTCCATCTGTTCACAGGGTGGCCAACATACTCCAGTTGGTCAGTCGATTCAGGCTGGGCAGGCGGTTTACCTGCATCACCTTCCTGCAGCTGCTAGACAAACTGACCCTAAGTCACTCGTGTCGTGTCCTTGGGTTTGCTCTTTCTGCATCCTTTGCAGAGGTGGCTCAACAGTTTTCACCTGGACGCCAGGCTGCGCAGGCTCACGGTGACGTGCCTTTGTCCCCCGGCTCCATGGCGAGACAGCACTTATTTGTCCAGGGACGTCCCTGTGGCGTTAGTGGTGTGTCGCAGGGAGGTGGTCACAACAGATGCCAGCCCCACGAGCTGGGGTGCTGTGTGGCATCACAGAGCGGTTCGGGGTCTTTGGGGCTGACGGGAGCGCTCTGACCACATAAACCTGCTGGAGCTGTGTGCTGTACACATGGCCCTCAGGCGCTTTCTGCCCCACCTAGAGGAAAAGCATATGCTGGTTCAAACAGACAACACCTCTGTTGTTCACCACATCAACCATCATGGAGGCACCAGATCGGAGCGCCTTCTAAAGGTGTCCAGGGATCTTCTGGAGTCGGCCTCTCCTCGTCTGTCCACCCTACGGGCGATGTATTTACCGGGGGAGCACAATCAGGTCGCGGACTCTCTCTCGCCAGGCCCCTGCTCTGGGAGAGTGGTCCCTTCACTGCGATGTGGTGCGCATAATCTGGGGCCGCTTTGGTCAGGTGGAGGTGGATCTGTTCGCCACGGAGGAGTCCATTCATTGCCCCTGGGGTATTCCCTAAGGGACGTCAGGCGCACTGGGAGAGGACGTGCTAGCTCATCCCTGGCCTTGGGTTCTCAAGTATGCTTTTCCGACCCTCTCGCTGATTTGGCCTACTCTACAGAGGGCCATAGGTTGTTGCTGGTGGCTCAGTTATGGCCACCAGCCCCTGAAGCAAACCCCGCTGCTTCGGAGTCTGTGTCACGGCACCCCATGGTGTCTTCTAACCAGGAGAGATCTGTTGTCTCAGTTGGGGGGACGGATATGGCACCCCGACCCTCAACGTCTCCAGCTGTGGGCATGGCCACTGGGAGGCTGACTGGGTGTTTGGACCACGTCAGGCGCACCATGTTGAGTGCTAGGACACCCTCCACTCGTCAGCAGTATAACAAGAGATGGCGTCTTTTTTCTCAGTGGTGTTCTGCCCGCAATGAAAATCTGGTATCTTTTTCGGTGCCCACTATTCTGGAGTTTCTCCACTCCCTGCTTGATAAGGGCCGATTTCCTTTGACCCTTAAGGTATATGTTGCAGCAGTTTCATGTCATTATGCATCTGTTGACGACCGAACGGTGGGGAGCCGTGATCTGCTCTCTCTTTTTCTGCGTGGTGCATGTAGGTTACGCCCGCGGCTGGTTCAGCGAGTGCCTGATTGGGATCTGCCCTTGGTTCTCCAAGCTCTGTGCTTTCCCCTTCCGAGCCTTTGGTGCAATCAGACCTCAAGTGTCTCTTGTATAAGACTGCCTTTTTGTTGGTTATTGTTTCGGCTAAGAGGTTTGGCGAGCTGCATGCTCTTTCTGTCGGTCCCTCATGTCTCAGATGGGGTCCGGATGCTTCTTGTGTCGCCTTGTGGCCTAACACTGCGTTTTTGCCTAAAGTGTTGTCTAGTTCGCACCGTAACTAGCCATTGAGGTTGGCTCGGTTTCGGCCTCAGTCAGGTGCAACGGCGGATGGGTCTGAGGTATTGTGCCCAGTGCGGGCACTGGAGGCATGTGTTGCGGTCACTACAGCTGTAAGACGCTCAGACCAGCTTTTCCTGTGCTATGGTGGTCCCAGGCTGGGTTGTCCTCTTTCTAGACAACATCTCCCCCATCCGGTGTGTCACAGGTGTGACTCTGTTGGTATAATTACTCGAACTGCGCATGTGCGAAGGGAACATTCAGTGCTTTCAGCACTGCCCTCTGGTCATCTGGAATTCATAGAACCGTAGTTACATACATAACTTTTGTTTTATTTTGCCAGGGAAATCCAATCAGACATGTTCATCATCAACATTTCACAGACTTTCACAGGTCTGAGCACCAACAGAAGCAAATACCAGACAGTTTTAATATGTGTAAAAATCTCTGAGGCCCATGATGAACAGGATCCAGATCCTGTAAGTTGGCCCTGCTTTCCATCCATGCATCCTCAGCAGTCTCCCAGTCTTAGTTCAGTGGGTCTCAGTGTTTTCTGGATCCTTCATGTTTGATGTTATAGTTTCCAAAACTTTTACCAGCAAGAATTCACAAATGTTTTTTTGCCATTGTAGTCAGAACCTCCATCTGTTTCATTTGGACCGGTTCTTTCTGATAGATATGCAGAGCCTAGAGAAACTGCTGAGAGAAGCAATAGTTCATGGCCAGCCCCGGACCCACAGACCCTGGAAGAAGATCCTCATCGTGGTAGAAGGCATTTACAGGTACCTGCTTGTTCTGTAACCCTCTGCACCTCTTGGTTTGGATCTTTTGAGCTCTGTAGAGCACAATTCTTAGAACTTCCATGTTTATTGGTTCTGATGGTGTCATTTTAACTCTTGCTTCCAAACCTGTTATAAAGAAAATGTTGCTAAATCAAGTGCTGTTGTAGTTTTGGCTGACCCAGGTGAAGCTGTAAATAATACAAACACCTTAAACTGCGTGAAACAGTGAATGAATTGATCAGAGTTCTGTGTCTCCCAGATCACTGTTTCATATCTGCAGATGGTTAGATAATTATAATTTCATTGTCACCTGAAGATACTTTCTGCTGAAACCTGTTCAGCTCTCCACCTGTTTGTTCCCTGCAGCATGGAGGGCACCATAGTGCGGCTGCCGGAGGTGATCGCACTGAAGAAGCGCTACCGGGCCTACCTTTACCTGGACGAAGCCCACAGCATGGGGGCCCTGGGTCCGAGGGGAAGAGGCGTGGTGGACTACTTCGACCTTGACCCCTGTGATGTGGACGTTATGATGGGCACCTTTACCAAGAGCTTTGGAGCTGCAGGGGGATACATTGCTGGGAAAAAGGTGAGGTCCTCGTTTGAAGAACTTTTTGGAGCTTTTTCTATTGACTGGTTTTTCTACAAATTCTGTCTTTGACCCTCTGAACTTCTGAGGTTCCTGATCCAGAGATTCTCAGTGGTGAAGCGTTGCTCTAAGAGTGCTCCAGTAGGTCAATAACCAATAGCCTGATGGAGTTTAGCTACTTTAAGTTCTGCAGGAAAGTCAACCCATGCTGAACCCTCCCTGTCTAAGGAGAACTCGGTCCGGTTAAAGCTGCTTTGTTTGTTCGTGTTTTAGGAGCTCATCGACTACCTGCGCTGCCATTCCCACAGTGCTGTTTATGCCACTTCCATGTCTCCTCCTGTGGTGGAGCAAATCATCACTTCCATGAAGTGTATTATGGGAGAGGATGGAACAACAATAGGTACATTTTCCTTCGGGTTTACATATTTTATGCTTTACTCCTGTTACGTCTTTTTACCAAAATAACTATATAATTTATATCATATTGTTACTGATCTCCTGGAACCTCTTGGAGTCTTGCAGATATATATTAAAATGAGAAGCCTTCTGTTTTTTCCTTTCAGTACCATCTGTCCAGCAGATGTTCCAGCTGACCCTGAGAAACTGCTTTTTTCAATTATTTTATCACACTACGAAACATTTTTGGACTAAGTTTACAGATCACATAAATAAAAGAATAAAAATGTGTTCTTTTTTGTTTTAACATCATTATTAACTGTATGCATAGATATGTTTTATTTTCTGCCATACTTAGATCATATAAGTCTCACCAGTAGCCACCAGGGGTCAGTATAGGCCAGTTAAATGAGGAACAAGCTTTACTGCACAATCTGATGTGTTTTTTTAAATTATTTATTAGGCCAGCAGGTAGTTTTGGGCTCAGAGTGCTGGTTCTGTATGTCTGTTCTGACTTTTACACATAGAGCTCAAACTTTACCTACATGTGTGGCCATCATCAAGAGGAAGTATGGTGAAAGGCTTGTTTGGTATCTTTCAATTATTGACTGGACTATGATCTCCTCTGTTTACCAAAGTATTCTGGAGCCAAATGTGAGTTTATCTATCCAACAGCTGAAGCTTGATCCAAACAGGGTCATCAACAGAACAATGATCCCAAACACAGCAGCAGATCTACAACAGAATCACTGGAAAAAGAAAATAAATTGGTGGTGTTGCAGTGACCAAGTCAAAGTCCAGACCTCAGCCTAAAATTCTGTGGTGGGACCTTCAGAAAGATAAACAGAGATATTGATGAACTGAAGCAACGCTGATGAAAGACTGGACCACGTTATTCCTCCACTGTGATGGTTAGTTTTGTGGCATTGGATAACCCTAACCTCGGGAGGAGCAATTAGTTTTCACAATTAGGAAGAATAATCATCAGAAGGTCCCTGGATGCTGCAACTCGCTGACATTTTCTCTGGCTGGTCTCGTGTTCAGCTGCCCGTTGTCTTCACCATCCTTCAAAGGACACTGACACACCTTATAGCCGTCCAAATAGCTCATGTTTGAAAGTCAAACTAATTTTATACTCGAATCATTCGTATGAGTGGAGGTGAAAGTTTTATGCTTTCAAAGTGTCTGTTAAAATGCTGCTTGTTCAGGTTGTGACCGCGTCCGGCAGCTGGCAGAGAACACTGCCTACTTCCGACAGAGGCTTCGGGAAATGGGCTTCATCATCTATGGGAACAACGACTCTCCCGTTGTACCCATGATGCTCTACATGCCCGCCAAGATAGGGTGAGCCTGGAGCTGTGCTGCTAGCTGTGACCTTTGACCTCCCATCATTTGATCCTAATGTTTCCTCATGTTTGTCTCATTAGAGCGTTTGGCCGGGAGATGCTGAGGAGGAACATCGGGGTGGTCGTTGTGGGCTTCCCGGCCACGCCCATCATTGAGTCACGGGCACGCTTCTGCATCTCTGCAGCTCATTCCCAAGACCTGCTGGACAGGGTGAGTAGTCACCGCTGATTGGACTGTTGGAGGGAAAAGAGTCAACAATCAGACAATTGGGAACATCGTAAAGTCAACATTCACCCAAATAATGCTGTTTTCTGAGCAAATCCTCATTAAAAATAGCATTTATTTTATTTAGCTGAATTTAAATCTGCTGCCAAGATCCAAAGTTATCTGCCATTAATGGTAAATAACTCACCACCTTCCACAGAGTTATTACTTTATGTTCAGTGCCGAAAACCAGCAGTTACGCGTCCGTAACAAACTCAGAGGGAAGCAGCAGTCGTCGTCGTCCTTTGGCCTCCTTTGGCAAAATGGGAGAATTATGACGGACCATCAGCAGTCGACTGGAAGAAAACAAGGATGAAAATTTCGTATCCTCGAAACCTCCGTGGGTTTTAGGTCACGTGTCAAATCCACATCTTCGATCGGTAAAGTAAAGTTTCCTGGTCTTCTTATCCCAGGAAGTTCTTTCATGAATTTGGCCAGTGGGGAGAATGATTGAAAATCCACATGTGAGTTTCTTCTCCTGAAGGATGCGTGCTTCCGTTGCGTGGTAACCAGTCCCGGTTTCCAGCATGAAAAGCCATGGTGGAGCGGCCTCATATTGTTATATAGTCCACAGTGACATCAGAGCTGCGACGCCCCTTCCTATCGGCTGCAATGCCTGCTGGGGGTTGTGGTAGCAGCTGCAATGCCTGCTGGGAGTTGTGGTAGCAGCTGCAATACCTGTAGTAGCAAACAAATGGTCCAACACCAGGAAAAACCTGCTGTTATTGGTGGATCCGTGAATTCTGCTCTCTAGCAGAAAAGCCTGAAGGAGAATGTCCACAGCCAGTAGTTTGTGACTTTAAGCTGAAAAAGACTTGGGTTCAGCAGCAGAACAATGATCCGTAACACACCAACACGTCCGCCTATGAATGGCTCAAAAAAAATAATTGAAGATTTTTGGAGTGGCCTAGTAAAAGATAAGGTAAGATACACTTCATTGATCTCACAATGGAGAAATTAACTTGTTACAGCAGCACTTAGTAACACACATGCAGGGTGCAGATAGTTATGAAGAAATGTGCAATCAAAGAAGAACAAGGTAGATGTGCAAAAACAAGTAGTAATAATTGAATAAAATAAAATACCTTATGTCCATTTAAGTATGGACTTGTATCTGATTGAGCCATTTTGTGGTGACAGGCTGTTCATTCTGGAAAACCCTCCAGTGTGGCTGAATCAAATCGATTCTGCAAAGCAGAGTTGGTCAGAATTCCTCCACAGTGATGTTAAAGACTCATTACCAGGTTTCACTGCTGCCAAGGGTGGAACAAGCTGTTATTAGGTTTAGAGGGGTAATTACTTTGTTACACAGGGCCAGGTTGGGTTAGAGAGATTTCTTCCCTTTAATAAATGAAATCATCACATAAAAATGCCTTTTTGTGTTTACTCAGGTTATCTTTGGCTGGTGTTAGAATTTGTTTAAAGTATTTTTCACACCTCTGCATCCTGACAAGTTTTGCAGAGAGATGTTTGGATGTTCTCTGCACACAGGAGAAAGAAGATTTCTCTAATTAGTCTGAGCTGTAAGTCCCAGGCCTCTCTGCTCCACGCTCGCTGGTGCTTTTGCATCTTTGTATAGCTCCAGAGGGATGTGGCTAATTATTGGATTAGTGCAGATGCACAGCTTGTTGCAATGTTTTCCAGCATGTGGCTTAATGGCTGGGCTGGATCAGCAAGAGTCCATCTGAGTGGTACTGACTGACCCAAAGCAGCAGAAATTATGAGTAGTTTGAATCTAAAAGCAAAAGATCAGTGGGAGTTTAAAGTGAAGCATTGCTCTGTAATGTCCTGAGGAATCATCTGGACAGAAAATACATGTTGTGACCTCAGATTCTGTCTTGGTGAGTCCTCAGGCAGTCTGGATTTTATTGACGTGGCTCAGTTTAAGGAGCGCCATGCAGCATCAGCTTAGTCTCTGCAGGTTAATGCACAACGCAGTAAGCATTTAAACTTCCACTTAAAGCAGCAGCTGTACTCATTGTAATGGTCTGTGGAGGGGCAGACAGTTCACCTTTGATTATTGTGGAGGCATCAAAAACCCACCCACTCTTCTAAAGGTAAACCTGTTTCCTCTCACTCTGCTGCTATACACGTCTTAACTTCCTAGATCACTTCTTCATTAGTTCCTGTAATACTAATACTTTTCATCTGAAGACAATGTGTCCGATAAAAGGAGCTTTAATCCACTTGTAAACAAATAGTTGTTAGATGTAATTTATCGCTGCTGTGAGATCATTGGCTGCATGCTGGTGCAGGTGGTAGAACGGTTGCCTTGCAGCAAGAAGGTTCTGGGTTTGAATCCCGGCCTAGAGTCTTTCTGCATGGAGTTTGCATGTTCTCCCCCAAAAGTCCGAAAATATTGACTGCTAATGGTAAATGGTAATGGTTAAATTGTGTGGGTGTGTGTGTGCTCCTGTTTTTGCAGCTTTTTTGTATTTCACCATCAAAGTGAGGACCATATGTTGTAAAGTGACGACATTTTCATGGTCCTCACTTTCTGTTTTGCTAGGGGTTAGGTTTAGAACTAAGGTGTGAATTGAGTGTAGGTTGGGGTTAGGTATATACTGGTAATGGTTAGGTTTAAGGCTAGGGTCAGGGTAGGCCATAGAAAGGGTTATAAATGAATGGAAATCAATGGAAGTCAATGTAAGGTCCTCACAACATATAGCAAGACAAGAGTGTGTGTGGTTCTCTGTCCTGTGTCTATCTTTGTTGTCTTGTGATAGACTGATGACCTGTCCACCTCTCACCCAATGGCTGCTGGAGATTCTCGAGTAGCATTCTCATCCTACTCGACCTCAGATCAGCTTTCGACACCATCTCCCACACCATCCTACTTGAGCAACTGCAATGTACTGGAATATCAGACAGACCTCTGGATTGGTTTAAATCTTACCTCACTGACCTCTCCCCATTCATTCAGCTGAACCCTGCCAGATCCCAGTTATCTCCACTCTCCTCTGGTGTTCCCCAGGACTCTGTCCTTGGCCCAGTTTTATACATAATTTACTTCCTCCCTCTTGGTTATTTGCTCCATAGGTTCAGCATCAATTTCCACTGTTATGCTGTTGATACCCAGCTCTACCTCTGTCTACTTCCCTGTGACTGTTTACAGGAAATCAAAGCCTAGTTTTCATCTAACTCTCTCAAACTCAACAGTGAGAAAACAGAAGTTCTCCTTATTGGGACCAAATCCTTCCACTTTTACTCTCATCTGTCTCTCCGTCCACTCGAGTTAGGAGTCTAGGTGTCATATTTGACGGTACTCAATCTTTTCAAAGGCACATCAACAACATTCCCTGCTTCACCTATGTAATATTAGTCACCTCCACCCGTCCCTCACTCACGCCACCGCTGCAATCCTTGTCCACTCTCTGGTCACATTCAGTTCTTTGAGTTTTTTTTATTTCTATAGCGCCAATTCACAACACATGTCGTCTCAAGGTACTTTACAAAGTCAATTCAATCCAATCATACAGATTTCAAGTCAGGTTCATACATTCCAATTAATCCTAACTATCCAACAGTGTCAGATTCAGTTTATTATTCACATTTGTTAAAAGGTTTTCTATCTAAGGAAACCAAGCAGATTGCTTCCCCATAAATCCATTAATAAACTCCAGCTAGTCCAGAACGTCATCTCCAGAACATCACCCACCAGTCACATTTCACCTGTACTTCAACAGCTCCACTGGCTGCCGATCAGATATCGCCTGGAATTCAAAATCTTGCTTTATGCATTTAAAGGCCATTCATCACCTCCTTCTTTGCTCCTTCATAGCTGTCTGACCTCCTCTACTTTAATACTCCCTCCCGGTCTCTTAGGTCAGCTGCCTCCATCTAAGATGATGTCATGTTTTGTTGCGTTCTACAACAACAGGGAGGAAGTATAATGAGCAGCTGACGAGCCAACAGTAAAGACGTAGCCTCGGATAAATGCTCCCTTTTAAGCTAGACATGTTTGTCTGCTTTCGCCTGAATAAGGGTCTATGGAAACATTTAGACACGTTTGTCTGATCTACCTCTCCACTCTTTAACCACATTTAAATGTCTACATCAGAGGTGTCCAACGTGCGGCCCGGGGGGCCATTTGGGCCCCTGACTGATTTTGTGCAGCCCCTGACTTCCTAATAAGAATGGTACAAACGTGGCCTGTCGGCACAGGTGGTTGGTAAAGACTTTTTATTTTTAATGATTACTACCCACATGTTAAAATCATCTCACAATGGGAGATGTTACGTCCAAAACAACAGATTTGTCTCTTTTAAAAAAAAAAATGTTGTATTTTCTTTCTGATTTCATAATAAATCGGACCACATTAGGACTGAAACAATTGAATTAATCGATAATTGAAATTAGCGTCAACTAATTTGGTAAACAAATAATTGTTAATTGGAGTATACAGACTCTAAAGCCATTTGCTGAAAGAACAACCCTCTCAGAGCAATAATTAGGCCAAAACTGTACAAACAATATATACATTTTGCATTTAAGATTAAAAAAACCTTCGTCTGTAAATCTGCTCCATCCAGACCTCAAGTTGCATAGCATGTGGCCTCATATGGTTCAAATCCTGTAAGAAAGAAAAAAACCTCCTATTAAGCACCCTTTGCTCTCCGCTGATTAATCAATTAATCGATCAAAATGATAGTTGACAGATTAATCGATTAGCAAAGTAATCGTAAGTTTCAGCACTAGACCACATCTATCCGTTGACCTTCACCCAGAAGCAGACATGGGAGCACCCAAATCTGCTTTTAATTAATTTACTAAGCTCGGCTAAATACAGGAAGCTGTTTCAACGAGCAGCAACCCAAATCCTGTTCTGGTTGGCAAGAACCTTTTTCTAAAAATGTTTCAGTCAAGTCCAAATAAACCCGACACCTGGATGTTCTTGTTTCATTGAGACAGTCTTGCAAAAGTCCTTTTTAAGTTTTGGATCTACAATGATTTACATATTCCTGTCCTACAAACTTCTGAAAACTTTGTTTCATTAAAATATTATATCCTAAATTAATTGATGAAATATTAAGAGTTTCATTTTATTCATTGTTGTCAACCTGAAAGTGGCAGGTTTACATATTTCACTCTTTAAAAGGAAATCTTTCACATTTTGTGCTGTGAAATTATGTTTGGCCTAAAAATGAGTATAATGTCTTTTTTTCAAAAAAAATCATTTGAATTGATTGATTTATCAGAACTTTAGCTGATAAAATAATATAAAAACAGGTTTTGATGTATAAATTATGGTACGGTTCTGCTGGTATGGTTCTGCTGTGCCGTGCAGAGTAATTTCTTACATGACTGAGCTGTTAAACAGCCGAGACGAAAATATGGACCTTTGTCAAGTGTAAGAAATACATGGTAACTCCTCTCACACACATATTGAATCATCTTCTGAGGCTGAATCAGTGTGTCTTTGGGCTCAGACGGATCCGATATGTGCTGGAACATCTAAAGCTGTTATCAAACCCAATTCTTCTTCTTCCCTTTCAAAAACAGCAGAACAAAATGAGCTAAAGAAGAGAGATGGGAGCATTGAAGAGCTGCATGCCTTCATGTCTCATGGTGTTCAGATGTGTCTCTTCAGATGTGAAGTGTCATGTTTGTTGGTGTGTTTCTTTCATCCTCCGCTGAGCTCTGCTTGTTTGGTCTTCTCGATCACACACGTGTGTGATCCTAAATCCTTTTGTCATCATGCTTCTATCCTCCTGCTGGCAGTGTGAATGTGTTGACCTTAAACTGCTCTTCAGCAGTGGGAGGTTGGCCACAGATAAGGTGGATGAAGCAGCCTACAGGGGCAGCCTGTTTTGGGGGTGGGGGTCAGCATTTATATTTATTTATTTATGTATTATGGTTTTTGCTGAATTGGATTTAGTGGTGGGGTTAAAAAGGGCTGCTCTTTGTGATGTTCTTCAATCTTTTTGGACACCTTATTCTGCTGCCGTCGTTGCCATAGAAAGTTAAAATGACAAAACACTGATAAGACCTATAATTATAATACAGATATGTTCTCTTATGGCCTACAAAATCATGGGGAAGACATGGTTTTGTCACAAAAAGTTTACTAGAGAAACTGTTCAGAACGCTGTATCCAAGTATATTAATGGAAAGTTGAGTGGAAGGACAAAGTGTGTTAGAAAAAAGGTCCACAAGCCAAAGGGATAACTGCAGCCAAGAGAGGCTTGTGAAGCAAAGCCCATTTAAGTGTATGTGGGAGATTACCAAGGTGTGGACTGGTACTGGAGTGAGAGCTTCAAGAACCACCACGCACAGATGAATCCAGAACATGGGTTACCACTGCCGCATTCCTGGTGTTAAGTCACCCTGGAACATGGGACGGCATCAGGTGAAACACCATTCTCTGTAAACCTGAGCTGATTCTGCTGGTTGCAAAACCAACAACCATGCTACGTACAAAGTCACTGAAATTTGCTTTCTTCCGTCATTCTGAGGCTCAGGCTTAACAGTTAAAGTTGTGAACCTTTTGGTCCGTCATTGTGATCTTAAACATTGACTCCAGTCAGAATACTCTTCAGACCAGGCTTGATGCAGCTTCCCATGCCAGAAATAATACTGATGAATTGCTACTGATTTATGTAATGATCAAAGCAGGTTTTACAGAGCCAAGTTGGTAAGTGGGTGTGAAGTGAGCCTAACCGCAACAGATCCAAGGGTGCTGCTGTCGCTGATCTCAGAGTTGGATTAACGTTAAAATTCACTGTACTACAGTGCTGCAGGTTTCAGGATAAATCTTTATGCAGTTTGTGTTTATGAAAAAATAATTAAAAAGAGTTCTGATGCAAATAGGAACTGGGAGGATAGCAACTGATTAAGCCCACATGTGTCTACAACTGGATACGGGTGTGTTAGGTTCTGGGACATGACGGTGCCCCTCTGATGAAAGTCGGGTAATAATGACCAGAAAACTGATGCTTCTATCTAAGTTTACCTGCTTAAAGCTGCTCAGATCAAAGGTATGAAAGTGATCTTACTCCAGTCAGCTCAGTAGGACCTGCTTTTTGATCTGATTTATTGGCCTCCAACTTTTCTGTTGGTTCAGCTGTAATTAAGCTCTTTTTCAAACACAGCCGGAGTCATGAGAAAAAAACAGCAGTTAATTAAATCCTGGAAAATTCAATATTTCTGTTGAACCAAAGGAAAGCTGCATGAAAATCAAATATTAGGCTTAGAATGGTGAGAAAACTCAGCATATAATAGATGCTGATTTTGAGGTGCAGTTGTTAAGCCGATGCCAATTGTATTTCCCGCGTATTTTTACTTTAAAAGATGTGATAATAACATGTTTGTTTGTTGCTCAGCTGTTTGCTGACTAAAAGCTGAAATCTTGTTTTAAAATGTCTCCACAGGCGCTGGGTGCCATCAGCGAGGTTGGAGACCTTCTGCAGCTCAAGTACTCGCGTCACAGGATCCAGGTGTTTGGGCCGCGGACCTTTGATGACACCATGTATGAGGACATCGATGACTAACAGGAGTTAAAGCGGCGTGAACCTGAACAGCCACAGAGAAAACAGGTCAAGATGCATCACAAGTCTTCCATGAGGAGGAAGATGGTTGCACCGGTCCCTGCCGTCCCTGGCTCATGATAACCCCCACCCCCCCACCCCCCGCCCGTCCACACACAAACATCTGCCTTAAAGATGCAGCACTAATGAAAAAGTCACCTTTTCTTTTGTTCCTTTTGTGTCTGGTTTTGTGTTTTTAATCAGACTGTCGTGTTTCTGTGAAGCAGCATCACTTCAGGAGATACTTTTACTAAGATACTGAAACCAATACTTCCGTCAGAACAGGGGACCTAACATGATGCTGAAGGTCATTTTCTTAGAACTTTCCCTCGGTGAGATAAAAGTTATTCATGCATCTTCAAGCATTCAAGCATCTCATTTCAGAGAGCTCCTAACGTGAGGAGATGTTCAGAGCAGTGAGGAGGACTTTTAGTGATCCTAAGAGTGTCTGAAGCAGAGAAGAAGAAGGAAAGACAGAGAGAAAGGAGAGATCTTCTCCTCCAATGAACAACAGTGAATGAATAAAACGCTACCAGCTCCATGGTGCAGGGATCCACCCCCTAAACAGTCGAGTTAATGAGAAGATAAACGTCTAGAACAATCATACAATTATTAATATAGAGATAAGATTAACTTTACCATCCCCTAGGGGGAAATTACATAGTTTCAGCAGCAGGACGGGTTAAAGGTCAACCTCTAGTAAGATGATATTAGGAAGGATAAAAAGATAATAGAAACGATAATAAATACTCATGAATAAAAAGTGAACAAACTACAAACAATATAGTAAAGAAATATTTAAATATTAGGAGGTGTAAAGGAGGTGAATCAGTATCTGCTGTATTGTTCATGATGATGTCAGCAGCCTCAGCCTAAAAGGTCATCTCCAACGCTCCCCGTCTGTGGAGAAGTTCTCTGGTGCTGCTATCTCCTCTCTAGCTTCTGAATGCAGCAGGAACCAGAGCTGCTCACATGTTGATGCTGTGACAATTAATTAATCTTGCTAAGTTTTATCATCATGATTTAAACTTTTCTGAATCCAGTCTAAATTCTAAGTTAATTTGTCTCCACTGATTACTGGGAGCCGATTTGTTTTGTTTTTGTTTGTTTTTTGTAACAACCAATCACAGCTCTTGGAAGGCAGCGTCAGTCACCCTTAGCAACAAGGTCACCACACCTCCTCATTAAGATAGGAGTTTCTGTCGTCTCCTCCTCAGAGTCGCTCTCAGCAGAGAACTGAATCACTCTGAAGCTGAGACTCCATGGCAGGAATGTTCAGGCTAAGGTAGGACATCTCAGAGAGTCTCTGAGGATCTCTAAGGACCTGATAACCCTACCCAGAGTGATTGACGACAGCTGGGGCTCTGAGGTCATTGCGGATCTTTTTCCATCCTGTAATTGTGTTAACACACCTGTATGCTGCGGGGCAGCAAACTGACTTTTGTCAGTTTTGTGTGTTTTTGTACACCTCCACTCAGATGTAAATAATGGTAGAACCTGGTGAAGAGCAGATCATTATATTATGTCCTCATAGATAAAACCTGAGAACTTGGAGGGCCTTCACCCATTCTGACAGGTATTGTTCATCCTCTTGAAGTTAATAGTAATGCATGCACAGGGTAACCATTGGTCCCTGAAGCTGCTCTGCAGTAGACAAGTTGCTCAGACGTTTGTTCTGCTGAAGTTAACACCTCTGCCCTAATGGTTCTAGCTGTTCCTGATCCAGTTCCTGATAGCTGAAAGCTTGGTTAGAACCGTTCTTATGTTCAAGTGGGCTGCTTTTAAAATATTTATGTTTGCACTAATATGGTCAGAAGATCCTGGAAACAGGTGATTTAGAACCTGTTTTCATATCTACACAACCTCATGTTCTGACGGATAAAACCATTACAGAACCCGTCACATTTATTGGTTCTTTGTCTGTGAGATACTCACTGATGCAGAGAATAAATGTGGTTTGTATTGTTTCCATTAAAGTGACCTCTCTGCAGATATTTTCTGATGTACTTTAGTGCCTTCAAGTGAATAAGTTTAGGGGTTTGGATGATGGGCCACGCTTGGATTGTTGAGCTCCTGTGTTTTTGGTCTGTAACAGATGTTTTTTACCACAGAATATGTTGTTTTTGCTGACTGTTGCCATGCATTTCATCATCTAGGGTGCACTATGAGAAACACTGCAGAAAACTGTTAATATATAAGCTGTCACTGTTAAATCAGCACATCATTAAAACAATAGAAATAAAGCTCTCTGAAGATTCCTCTTTATTACGGTAGTTCTACTGCATTTCATCATTATCCTCAATGTTAAGCTATAACAGCATTAGACACAGTGTCATTAGATTTGTGAATTTATTAGATGAACTTTGTTATTGACAACTGTCATCTCAGGTCAGTGTATTCTCTTATGGGGGGCAGGGGCGGGTTATTGGGGGGCGCGTTTACAACCCAGCTCGTTTTTCAGAGCAAGAGTCGCCTTAATCAGCATGTTTAATCGTAGCTCAGACAGAGCAGACCAACGGCTAGAGCCAGGCTACTGCCTCCAAGAGACATTGGACAAGAGCTGCGGACTAGCCTGGACTAACCAGTACATCACAGGGCAACACAAAGACACACATACTCATGCCTAAGCGCAATTAAGAGTAACCAATTAACCTAACCCTGTCAAGTTTTTGGACTGTGGGAGAAAGCTGAAGAGAACAAACATGGAGACCTCCTGTGCATGAGTCGTCTTTCACAGTACAAAGGCTCCAGGCTGGGATTTGAACCCAGGACCTTCTTGCTCCAAGGCAAAAGTGGTAACCACTGTTCCACCAAGCATGTCACTGAAGATTATGCTTTGCCTTTGACACTGTGGACCTCAACATTCTTTTCTCCAGGAGTTGGATGGTTTTTCCTCTGCTTTGTTTTTTGAAAGCATTGTGTGCTATTTTATTTATGTGCAGATGACTGTCAAGTCTATTTCCCTTAGAAGTATAATGGTTCAGTTCAGCCTCTCCTTGATTGTTTTGTTGACGTCAGGACATGGAAGGCACTGCATTTATTTTAAGGATAAAAAGACTGAGGTCATGCTTTGTAAACCCAGTGGCTCCAGCTGTATCCCTTCCTTTGACTTTTCCTCTTTAGCCCCCATGAAAAATCCAGCATCAGTAATTTAGATATGAAAATGGACCCCAGCCTGAAACTTCACTCACATGTCAACTCTGTGGTTAAGTCCTCTTTCTCTCAGTTGAGTCTGCTGTCAGAAATCAACACCACCCAGAGACATTGATCCATGTTTTTATCACCTCACACCTGGATTACTGTAGCTCTCTTTTGGTTGGCCAGGCTGTTCTCTCACGTCAACAGCTGGTGCAAAATTCACTTGGTACGGTATGGTATTGGTAGGAAAACTGGCTCCATATGGGATTGCCTGCAGGTGGGACCCAAATGGGTCCAAGTTGAGATGCGTAATATTAAAAAAATGTATTAAAACCTATTTGAGACCCATGGGAAACCCAATTAGGTTGTATTTAGTCAACCCAAGAGAGTGCCAAAGCCCAGGCCCGTTTTCTGCAGAAGTCATTTTTTTAATTATAAATTTAGGGTTAAAGTAGGAAAATATTCTAATATCAACCGTGTTTAAAACGTTGCAGTTAGAAAATATGGCTTAAAACCAGTTTAATTGCATAGTTTCTAGTCTGTGGGTGTGGCTGCCTCTTTACTTAGTGTCTTTCAGAAATGGAGTAAAGATCGGGGGGGGGGGGGTTAGTTGAAGTAATATGGGGTTAATTAGCTAAATGTGAAAAAGTGAAAAGAGAAGCAGTTAGAGGACACATTGGTGCAGTGAAAAACCAAAATGTACTTTATTTTTAATATATATTTAATAAATGAGGATAGAAAAGAGATGCAGTATGCTGAAAACCATCCAGAGATCCTCCCCCCATCTGCACTGTTGCATAACGTCTGTTTTCAGCTGCAAGATATAAACTAAACTCAAATTTGATCCTTTCTCCTCCTCCTGTTATCCTGCTGCTCTGTTTTACATCTCCTCACTTGTTTTACTCTGCAGATATGGCTACAGCTGGTAAGGTAGGTAAATTGTTCAATACGACAGCACTTCTACATGCATCTGTAGTTTTTCAATGTGTAGTTAAACTTTGTTATGGATAGCATTAATACAAAAAACCTGGACTCCGCGTCTGAAGTCAACAAATTTTGCAATTTTATGAAAATTGTGAAGATTTTAAATCTTAAAAGTTGTGTTTTTACTCTGCTTTATTGAGCCGAGAAAATAATTAAATCTATCTGTGGTTTGAGGTATTATGACTTGACTTTCCTGATAGTTTTACGCAACTGTAGACATTGGCAAGCATGAGGCAGCCAGAGGCTAAAAAAGGGGAAGGGAAAAAAACTGGTGAAAAGCCAAACATTTCATGTGGAGTGTTTAAATATGTCAAACAACTATTTGAGTCTAAAGAGTCAGAAATTTTCGTTTTCTCCGTTGTTTTACAGCGATGGGAGAATAAAATGTTACTAAACAGACTTAATGAGGCGTGTTTGACATGTAAAACATGAACTTTGATCTCTATTTTGTGTCATGTTTGCTCTTCTTAGAAATAGTTTTATTCTACCCTTAAAGCGGGATTCGAACATTAACACCCTAAGCTCAACAGAGAAGAGAAGAGGAAATTTGAGCTGAAAGCTTTCAGTTCATGTTTGCCACGTTTAGTTCCTCTGAGTCGTTCAGAAAATTGTTGAAGCACCTTCTTGCGTTACAATTGAAGAGCAGAACAGCAATTCATGCTGATGTCACTACCACTTTAGGTCATCAAATGCAAGGCAGCGGTGGCTTGGGAGCCCAACAAGCCCCTCGTTATCGAAGAGATCGAGGTTGCACCACCTCAGGCCAATGAGGTTCGCATCAAGGTGAGATGACCACCGTCACAAACATGATCACAAGCAGACTTCTGAAGTCAAAGGTTTGGTTAAAAAGCAAGAACTGGTTGTTCTTCTACCTTGATCCATACCATTTAATTAACTTAATTAAATTAACATGATTCTCATCTGGGGCTGCATGGTGGACCAGTTGGTAGCACTGTTGCTATTCAGCCAGAAGGTCCTGGGTTCAAATCCTGGTCTGGAGTCTTTTTGCATGGAGTTTGTATGTTCTCCCTGTGCATGTTTGGCTTCTCTCTGGGTACTCTGGCTTCCTTCCACAGTCCAAACACATGACTGTTAGGTTAATTGGTCTCTGTTAATCGCCCTCAAGTTTTGAGTTTGTGCATGCATGGTTGTCCTGTTAGTCTCTGTGTTGTCCTGTGATGGACTGGCGACCTGTCCAGGGTGTGTCCTGCCTCTCGCCCAATGACCGCTGGACCCAAGCAGTCTCTGCACTCTGCAAGGACAATGCCAGTGGATGGATTTCCATTTTTTTCCAATTAGAATTAAATGACACACAAACCGTTGCTGCTGTAAAGGAACATCCACCCACCAACCTGTAGACTTCTCATTTTAAAAAGAAAAAAGGCCAAACTCGGTTTTATATCAACAAACTAACAGCATTTCCATTTCATGATCACATCCACTGAACAAAACAGGTATGGTCGGGGTCTCAACTGAGTTACAAATGTGCCAATAATGAGATTTTCCACTGGTTCCATGTTTCCCTGTGTGAATGGCTCACCTGGGTTCACTCATATGCTTATACTAGATAAGATGCTAATTTAAGGTCCATGAACAATCTACTGGTCAGGTTTGTAGAAACCCCCATGTGGTGCCAGATAAACAGTTTGAGCAGAGACCAAAAGACTGAACATCAAAGTCGTCACTTTATCTGCAACCTACTATTTATATCTGACGTTAGCGTGACTAACAACTGTCTGATATTTTCACCAAAAAGTACAAGACTGGATTTCTCCATATTAGATGTCCAATTCAGTAATCGATCAAGCTGCAGGATCAATGATTTAACTGTTTGCAGATTGTGGCGACAGGTGTGTGTCACACTGACCTCTACCACCTGTTTGAGGGGATGCACAAAGAAGGCTTCCCAGTGGTTCTTGGACACGAGGGCGCCGGCATAGTGGAGAGCATTGGACCTGGTGTCACTGAATTTAAGCCAGGTGAGTCAAACCTAGCAATTTGTTTGTGCTCTTTGCTACAGTTTGCAGACCTACACCTGGACCATGTCACACCATTACTTTGAAAAAACTAAGCAAACAGAACTGAAGCAAGGTTAATGTAGATGGGTGGAGAAGAAGGTATCTTCTCTTTAAAAACAATATGGCATCTGAATGAACTTCTGGAATTATGTCCTTTGCACAGATGAGACCAAAGTAAATAGTAACTAGTGACTTACTGTATATAGAGCTTTTCCAGTCATAACGACCACTCAAAGCACTTTACACTATAGCCACATTCACCCAAATGCATATGCGCACACATTCATTCATTCACATCTGTAGGCAACAAGTGGTTAAGTGCCTTGCCCATGGGCACATCGACATGTGGCAGGAGGAAGTTGGAATTGATCCCACAGCTTTCAGATTGCAAGATGACTTCTGTTCCCACTGAGCCACAGTAGCAGAGATGTTTGGTCATAATGCACAGCACCATATTTGGAGGAAACCATATCAGCACAAACACCTCCACTGGAGTCATATATATATATATTATCGTTTTTTATATTTCTATATTTTCTCACTGTATTTTTCTTTCAGGGACCCAAAAAAATCTACAACTTAAGTCAACAGGGAAAATAAAAAGTCATTGCAATGGTCCACTCAAAGTCCAAACATTAAAGGGGGCAAACCTATATGACCTGAAGCAATGTTGTAAATAGGAGTTTCCTCACTAATGATGACTGATGATGTTGAAGACACGCTCACAAATGTAACATAGTTGTTCTGTGGAAAAGATTTGATGTAATCCTGGTTTTCATCTTCTTCCTGCCCTTCCTTAAAATTAATTCTTTAATATCCAGGGGACAAGGTTATTCCTCTGTTCATCTCCCAGTGCCGAGAGTGTCGCTTTTGTAAAAGTCCAAAGACTAACCAGTGTGTGAAAGGATGGTAAATCTGATTTTCTTTATTCAGAATAAATTGATCTGATTATTAATCTTCTAACAGTTTAAAAGCCAGACTATCCATTTTGTGTCCAGGGCCGCTGACCGCTATGATGTGATGGCTTTAGAAGAAACCAGGCTCACCTGTAAGGGGAAGAAGCTGCTGCAGTTTTTGGGGACCAGCACCTTCTCTGAATACACCGTCCTCAACCAGATAGCTGTGGCTAAGATCGACTCTGCCGCCCCTCTGGACAAAGTCTGTCTCCTTGGTTGTGGGGTCTGCACTGGCTTCGGAGCAGCGGTTAACACAGCTCAGGTGAAAGATATCAGAAGTTGGACCAATCTGTTATTTGGTAGCATGTGGACATCGAAGCTTTAGTCACCAAGCTGATGTATGTTCTGCTTCAGGTTGAACCGGGCTCCACCTGTGCTGTGTTTGGTTTGGGAGCTGTAGGTTTGGCTGCAGTCATGGGCTGCAAGTTTGCAGGAGCCAAAAGGATCATCGCTGTTGACATAAATCCAGAGAAGTTTGAGAAAGCCAAAGTGTTTGGTGCCACTGAGTTTGTGAACCCCAAAGATCACAGCAGACCCATCAGCCAGGTGCTGGCTGAGATGACTGAAGGAGGAGTGGACTACTCCCTGGAATGTGTTGGAAATGTTGCCGTAATGGTGAGGACGATAGATTTGGTCGCCTAGTACACAGAACAAATTGAAATAGTAAATCAAGTTGTCTGACTTGCTTTGCTCCTCTGTGCAGCGCAGCGCCTTGGAGTCTTGTGTGAAAGGTTGGGGTGTCAGCGTGCTTGTTGGCTGGACAGATTTGCATGATTTTGCTGCCCGACCCATTCAGCTCATCGCGGGCCGTACATGGAAGGGCACCCTGTTTGGAGGTGAGACCTGATGAAATGAGCTCTGGTTTAGCTTCACGTTAATGTGTGTTTGTATCTGTTAAATTATATTTCAACAGCATAACAATAGATGCAGTAAATGCTAACTGCATCTTTTATTTAATTTAGTTTTAAGTTTCAGATGCAAACGGATCAATTTTCTTCTTTGCCATTTTTTACCTTTGCAGTATTGGTTGTTTTGTGCAAATGTTTTTGGGAATAAAAAGATGCCATCAATGCCAGGACTTTCCATACTGATCATGTCTCAGTCTGTCCCGGTCAAGGGGGTGTCTGGTGCTTTCAATTGATGATTAAAGTCATCTTCTATAATCTATGCATCATGCAATGGATGGCTCCATTATGTAAGGATGAGGGGT
The DNA here is from genome assembly GCA_036173005.1 of Crenichthys baileyi. Lineage (NCBI taxonomy): Eukaryota > Metazoa > Chordata > Actinopteri > Cyprinodontiformes > Goodeidae > Crenichthys > Crenichthys baileyi. The sequence goes on from JAHHUM010000636.1 coordinate 90,196, forward strand.
CCAAATCTGTCGTTTATATTGGAGTAAACTGGCCCAAATTGGATCAAAACCGAAATAAATTTGAATGTCTAAAGTTTTCAGATAGCATCTATGATTGCATTAAACCATGTGAGATTTCATCCTTTTTACGACCATCTGGGGGAATATTAGAAATTCACATTGCATTAAATAAATCGGTATTATTTCATATGTCTCAGGGTTTAAGAGTAAAGATGGTGTTCCTGAGATGGTTAAAGCCTACCTGGACAGGAAGGTGAAGCTGGATGAGTTCATCACTCACAACATGACTTTGGACCGAGTCAATGATGCAATCGAACTGATGAAGCACGGCCAGTGGTACGTTCCAGACTGTTCCCCAGTTACTGATTAACAACAGAAATATGCACTGAATTTGGTAAAAACGTTCCCATTTTTCTTGTTGTTTCGTTGCTTCCCAGCATCCGGACGGTCCTGAGCGTTTCTCAGCCCTGAGACAACAAAGCTGCTTTCAAAATGTTCAAATCCACCAGAACCATCAGAAAAGGATTTTATCATGTGTTCATAATATGCAGCTAAATGATCATTATTCCATATGATTAAATCTGAGTTCATTGTTTGCAAAGTGAAACACTTTGAGAAAATAAAATCATTTAATCTGAAGACAGGGGTTTAAGTCTGGGAATATTTCTGCTTTGTGTTTTTGTTTGACTTGTTTTTATCACGGTTTCTCTTAGCTCATCTCAGCTTATTTTCTTTATTTAGCTTTGTTCCACATAGGTTCTCCTGTTTGTCCAACAGCATTATCAGAATCCTCCATCACCTATAGGACAGTTTTCTTTGATATACATTATCATCACGTCACTCACATAATCTTCCAAATACACCTCTAAATAAATTGGTTTCATGGATGCGTAGATAAATAAATAAAGACACTACTCAGATAAGTGACTCTCCTGTTTTCCTTCCTTAAAAACAGGCATATTGTGCCCTGGTTGCTCTTATTTTCCAGCATATTTATGAGTTTTCATGTTTTAAAAATGGTAAATTATTAACCTGCAGCCTAATTCTGCAAGTAAGTCTGTAAGTAACCATGCATGCTGATATTAACTCGTTATTCCAGCTGATTGGCAAACAACATGACCCCAACCAGACAGCTGACAGCTGAAACAAGGGAGCGGAGACGATAAATCTCAACAGGAAGTGTGGCATGGAAGGAAGGAAGGAAGGAAGGAAGGAAGGAACCTTTTTCCTCAGGAAAGAAATCAACATCAGCAGGGAGTCCAGATTAGGTTAGGATGAGGCTCCATTCTGCAGGAAAGATCTGGTATCTGTTATATGAGATTAGAAGCTGCTTGATGAAGAATGAAGTTCAAAAAAAGTTCAAGTTGTCAGAAAACAGCCAGAGGAGCCACAGCCCCACCCCCCCAAACTGAAATATGCAGTTTGGGGTAAAGTTAACCCTTTTAAGCCCTAAGGGGTTTTAGAAGGACTAAATCGTGTAGCTCCACAGATATTAGCTCTACATGCAAACTTTGGGTACCTGTGTAAAGGTAAGACATAAAAGAAAATGTTTCAGGTGGAAGCACTATTGCAACTGTTACTATGTCGGATTTATTTGTGATTAAAAAAACAAAAAAAAACACCACACACAGCTTGGTCAGGCTCAATCTGACCTCACCCTGACCCACGTTTAATGTGCCATCTGCTGGCTGGAGTTGGGTACTACATTAACTAGGGCGCTACAAACCTAAAAGTCTTAAAATAATCGAGTGTAAATAAAGGTAAGAAAAGAAACGACTGTACAATGTGCAACAAAGTAGTGATTGATATGGGCTGTTTTATTTCTTAAAATAATTAACATGTTTATGATACACAGCCAGATTTTAGGGTTAAGAAATAAAAACAAATGCTAATAATAATCCTTGACATCTCAGATTCCTGTAAATGCATATGATGCATACTGTATATTGCATGTGTGCATCTGTTCAGTCCTTGACCGCTACTATTCTGCATATCTTCTCCAACACATTGAACCAGATATATGACTCCTCACCAGGCCTCTGCAGAGCAGAATGACTGAATGCTGCTGATGATATTCAACCCTTTGATTCAGGTGTTGGAGAAGAGATGCATCTAAAAGCTGCAGGATGGTAGCTATCAAGGACTGGACGCTGATTTATTGTGCCTGCTTCAATGAAGTTCATATCAAAACTGGAATGGAATAAGAATAAACCTGTTATAGGAAGGAAATCTAAGTCCTGCAGCACGTTGAATCATCCTTAAAGAAGAGACCAAACACACAAAGCATCATTACTTCCATTATGTCTGTTGTTTTCTCTGCAGATTGTGGCAACAGGAGTGTGTCAGTCAGATCTCTACTTCCTGTTAAAATGTATGAACGAAGCCTTGTTCCCAGCAGTTTTTGGCCATGAGGCAGCTGGTATAGTGGAGAGCATCGGACCCGGCGTCACCGAATTCTAGCCAGGTCAGTAGAACCAGCTGAACTGGCCAGGTTCTTTAGTCTAAAGGTTGTCTTTTGTTTTGGTGTATGAAGTGAGATAAAGTTGATTAAATCACTCTTTTTTTACATGTGTTGTTTGTGTTGCGGAGAGCTTAATCATCTAACACACGTAATCTAGGAGACAAGGTGATCCTGCTGTTCATGCCTCAGTGCCGAGAATGTCGCTTCTGTAAGAGTCCGAAGACCAACCTGTGTGTCAGCGGGTACTGAGCTTGTTGTTTTCCTTTCATTTCAGGTTAACTGCATCATGATGAGTTCATTAGGCTGCAGATCTATTTGGAAGTAAATTCATTTATGTTCTCTTTAGGACTGTTGGGCAGTTTAATGAGAAATATTTTGAAGACTCCAGGATCACCTGTAAGGGGAGGAAACTACTGCAGCTTGCAGGAGTCAGCAGCTTCTCTGAGTACACCGTAGTGAAGGAGTTTGCTGTGGCTAAGATTGATCATGCTGCTCCTCAGGACAAAGGCTGTCTCCTTGGTTGTGCCATCTGCACGGGATATGGAGCAGCTGTGAATACTGCTAAGGTGTGTAAATATGGCATTTATTGTCAGACAACTGAAGGTAATCATAGAAACCATCTGCATGATGGTCAAGGAGGGCCTTAGTTTGCTACCATGGGAATCACAGTGTCATCTGCTTCAGGTTGAACCGGGCTCCACCTGTGCCGTGTTTGGTTTGGGAGCTGTGGGTTTAGCTGCAGTCATGGGCTGCAGAGCTGCAGGAGCCAAAAGGATCATCGCCATCGACATCAATCCAGAGAAGTTTGAGAAGGCCAAAATATTTGGTGCCACTGACGTTGTGAACCCCAACGATCACAGTAAACCCATCCACCAGGTGATGGTTGAGATGACCAACGGAGGAGTGAACTTCTCCTTTGAATGCGTTGGAAATGTGGAAATTATGGTGAGAAGTTTGGTATTCATCCAATTTCATGAAGATTTCTTCTGTTTTGCTGTAAATCAGACAAAGATAACTTTAATTTTAAAAAGCTGTTTTCAGATGGTGATGATTTCCTTCATTCCAGGAAATAAATCTATCCAAACCAACCTGGACCTACAGTACAGACCAAAAGTTTGGACACACCTTCTCATTCAAAGAGTTTTCTTTATTTTCATGACTATGAATATTGTAGCTTCACACTGACGGCATCAAAACTATGAATTAACACATGTAGAATTATATACTGAACGAAAAAGTTTGAAACAACTGAAAATATGTCTTATATTCTAGGTTCTTCAAAGTAGCCACCTTTTGCTTTGATTACTGCTACGCACACTCTTGGCATTCTGTTGATAAGCTTCAAGAGGTAGTCACCTGAAATGGTTTTCACTTCACAGGTGTGCCCTGTCAGGTTTAATAAGTGGGATTTCAAGCCTTATAAATGGGGTCGGGACCATCAGTTGTGTTGTGCAGGAGGTGGATATAGTACACAGCTGATAGTCCTACTGAATAGACTGTTGAATTTGATTATGGAAAAAAAAAACGAATAAAGAAAACGAGTGGCCATCATTATTTAAAAAATGAAGGTCATCGTCCAAACATTGGGGAAAAACTTTGAAAGTGTCCCCAATTTCGTCGCGAAAAACCCAAGCGCTAAAAAGAAACTCCCTCACAGAGGAGCCCCAGGAAAGGGAAAACCAAATCCCCTCTGCGCGGACGATAATTTCATCCAGTCACCACCTCAGAAATCGCAGGTTAACAGCAGCTCAGATAAAAAAACGGGTCAAGCCAACAGGGGTCTAGCAGCAGACATCTCTGAACAACTGTTAAGAGGAGACTGTGTAACGGCCTTTCATGGTAAAAAGCTGTGGGCACCCTGCTGAGGAAGGCAAAAAGCAAAGAGACTTTTTGGGGCCAAAGAACAAAAGGAATGGACATTAGCCCAGTGAAATTGTGTTTTGGTCTCATGAGTCCATTTTGAATCTTTGGTTCCAACCCTTTGTGCGGCGCAGAAGGGTGAAGGATGGACTCTACTGCCTGGTTTCCACTGAAGCATGGAGGAGGGTGGTTATGGTGTGGGGGTGCTTTGTGAACTGTTGGGGATTTTTTAAAAATTTGAAGGCAAATTGAATCAGCATGGCTACCACAGATTTTGCAGCAGAAGCTTTTCCCCATCCGGTTTGCGTTTATTGGCCATCATTTATTTTAAACAGGAAAATGCCCCAAACACCCCTCCAGGTGTGTAAGGGCTATTTGACAGAAGGAGAGGATGGGGTGCTGCGCCAGATGCCGGGCCCTCCACAGTCCCCCGGACCTGAACCCAATCGAGGGGTTTTTGGGGGTGAGTGGACCCAGAGTGAAGGAAAAAGGGCCAAAAAGTGCTAAGCACTCGGGAACCCCTTGAGACTTTTTGGAAAACCCCTTTCAGGGACTACCTTTTGAAGCTATAAACAAATCCAAAGTGGGGCGGGGGCGTAATCAAAGAAAAGGGCTATTTTGAAAAACCCTAAAATTAAGACTTTTTCATTTGTTTAAACTTTTATTCAGTATATAATTCCACATGTGTTAATTTATAGTTTTGATGCCTTCAGCGTGAAGCACATATTCTATCATTAAATAAAAAAACTTTTGAATGAGAAGGTGTGTCCAAACTTTTGGTCTGTACTTTATGTGAAAAAGTTAATAAATACCTCCTAACACTAATAACTAGTTGAGCCACCCATTAAACCTTTGTGATAACCGACAATGAGTTTTTGCCATATCTGTGGAGGACTTGTATCCAACTCTTAAGCCACTCAGAGGTGGACCTACTGATAAGCTTTGGATCACAGGTCTGACAGTAATCACAACTAGGAGAGGCTGGTAAAACCGAACCAAAATATGTTGTTGATCCCAGTTAATTAAAGATCTAACTTACTTTTTCTCATTGGACCAGCTTGGATTAAACAACCTTTTCACCCTAATAAATAAAATCATCATTTAAAAACAGTTTCCTGTAATTACTGAGGGTATCTTTGTCTAATTATTAAAATGATTTGATTTCACATAAAACAGAATCAACCCTTATTGGGTAAAAATGTTTCCACAGCACTGTATTAACAACAGACTCTTCTGACTTCATGGTTTCTCCGTTTCCAGCGCAGTGCGTTGGAGTCTTGTGTTCCAGGCTGGGGCATCAGCGGGATTTTTGGCTATACGACCATCCGAGACATCAGTGCTCAACCAGTTCAGCTCATGACCGGACGGACTTGGAAGGGCACCCTGTTTGGAGGTGAGACATGCTCTACATGACAGGAGTCATGTAAACTATTAAACCTGGGGCTGAAAGGGGTCACATCTGATGATGTTCCTGCTCTCTTTGTCTCAGGGTTCAAGGGGAAAGATGGTGTTCCTGAGATGGTTAAAGCCTACCTGGACAAGAAGGTGATGGTGGATGAGTTCATCACTCACAACATGACTTTGGACCAAATCAATGAAGCAATCGCGCTGATGAAGCACGGCCAGTGGTACACTTCTACACCTATTCGCATCTTTGCTGCTAAATAATGCTACAAATATTCATTTTTATTGGTATAAATCTTCTGATTTGATTTTTTTTATGTTCTTCTACAGCATCCGAACGGTCCTGAAAGTTTCTTCTCAGTAGGATCATTGTGGTTCCTTCATGACATAAAAACAAAAGTGGTACAACATGAGACAGCTTGTACATTCTCAGAAATTAGAGATTATTTTTTAATACTTTCTAGGCTCCCTTTTGGATCTTTCCCACAATTCCCAGGGTTCTGTGAGTGCAATAAGTTCCAGGAAAATATGGACCAGAAGATGTAGTGCTACCAAAACCTGAAACCATCTAACAGGAAAACAATTCAATGGAAATGTTATTAGAGATTATTAGAGAAAACTGTTATAAGATCATAGTTGCAGTTTGAAATGTTGAATTGAAATAAAGGAGATGAACAGATGGAGTCAGACTGTTCATTTAGATTTAGCTGAACTCTGCAGTTTAAAGCTGGGGACACACGACCCGGTTAACCACTTCAACGTGTGAGGAGATCCAAACCGACCCAAGTCTTAGTCAAGCTAACATTTTGAGTTTCTTTGAGCCAAAACTGGACCCAGACCGCTTTTGCTGTCAGCCAATGAAGAAGAGGCTGGGACACATCAGCTGGCAGCCATACTGTTATTCAATACTTTGTTATTTATTCATCATAAACATGAATAACAGTGGACATAAAATCAGCCTTCTAATTACAACCAGTGATTAGAAGCAAAAAGACACTCGGATATTAAAGACTATAATACAATGAATAATGAAGGGTCTTATTAAAGCAAACATTTCAGATATTGAACCTAAAGGCAAAATTGCTCGAAAGTTTCAGTAATTTATAAATAAAGTGGTTCAGTCGGGGCTTAAAGAATCAACATTTCTAAATTAAAAATTTGAATAAGAAAAGTTATCAGAAATATTTGATTATACAATCCAGTCCAGACATTAATTGTCTATGATAGAAATAACATATTGAATGAATGAAATCTTTATTTCAAACATATTTAAACAAATCTAAACAGAGAGAAATAAGCAAAAACAAGACCAATAAACTTACAATACAACCAAAAGTTTCAGTTTGAGGAGGAGGAAGAAGCCAGTGCTTGTTAAATCCTCCATCATGTCTGTTCGGTCTAGAATATCCAAAGAATTTCGACGTTAGAAATATGTATTCCTATATTTTATCTTATCACCGTCTACACCATCTAATACACAGCCTTTAGCAAAATATAACTTTTTATATTGATCTTCAGGTAAAATAATCTGTGTCCAACATTTTTTTCATGCCATAAATTGTGTTATATATATTCCACACATTTAGACATCAGGCTGCATGGGGGATGCAGCTGGTAGCACTGTTGCCAAAAAAATCTCACATATGAATAACATAAATGTTCCAAACTCTCATTATGAGCATAGCTAAGAACAGTCAGCACTGTCTAAATCAAGCTTTTATTTGAGAGATAAACTTAAAGCATTTTAAATACAATGCCTTTTATTTTTGGGGGGAGGGAAACATAACTATAATCTCTCCTGAGCATATCTCTGTATTGACCTCTATATTCGCAAATACCTACAATCATCGTCAACTTAGTACAATCACCCCCACTACTGATTTTACATAAGTTATTTTATTTTATTCTGTTATTACTTGGTGGAGGGGTTTGAGTGTTCAAATGATCCTAGAGGTATGTTTTTGGGGTTTAAAAAGGGCCCCGGTAGGGTTCCCATGGAAAAACAGGCTCTAGGTTTATGGGTCAACAAAGAGGGGGTTCAAGAATCCTTAACGCCATTAAATCAAGGGAGTGGCGTCGCCCGGTTTCGGCGGAGCCCGGGGGCCCACCCTGGGAAACCAGGCCTGGGGTTTGGGGCTCGTCGGGGGAGGTGGGGGACAACCCGGGAGTAAGGGGTGCTGTCAAAATGAAAAAGGAAATCCTATCGTTTTTGGTTTTCTTGTGGGCCCCCTGAGGGGCTGCGGGTAAACCGGGGGGGGGCCAAGGGATGCTGTGGCCCCCGGGGTGTGGCAGTGGCAAAAAAATCGGGCTTGGGAGGAGTCCCGGTGAGGCCATGGAGATTTTTTGGCAAACCGATTTGGCAAACCGTCCGGCGCCCCAAAGGGGGGGGAAACAGTGCTTCGCCCAAAAAACTTTTTTTAGTGGGGTGGGAGGCTGCTGACCTCGACTGGGGACATTATCGGGCGGTGGAAGGGGTAATTCGAGGATCTCCTCAATCCCGCCATCCGCATTTCCCCGGTGGGGAAAAAGGGCTGGGGACCGGGGTTGGACTCTTTCATCACCCAGCCCGAAGTCACCGAGGGGGTTAAAAAACTCCGCGGTGGCAAGGCTTCGGGGTGGAGAATCCGCCCCGAAATTTCCTCAAATCTCTGGATGTTGTGGGGCCCGTCATGGGTTACAGCCTTTTCCAGCATTGCATGGCAGACCGGGGGGGTGGGCCCCCTTCATAAGAAGGGGGAAAAAAGGAGGGGTGTTCCAACTACAGGGGGATCACTCTCCTCGCCTCCCCGGAAGGCCCACGCCAGGGTATTGGGGAGGGGATTCCGGCCCATAGTCGCAACCCCGGCTTTAGGAGGGGGCAGTGTTTGGGTTTTTATCCCGGGCCCTGGAACACTGGACCAAACTCTTACCCTCTACAGGGTACTCGAGGGCTCATGGGAGTTTTTCCCAACCCCGTTTTACAGTTTTTGTGGACCGGAGAAGGCCCAAAATTGACTGTGTCCCTCGTGATGCCTTGTGGAGGGGGGGTCCGGAGTATGGAAACGGGGGCCCCTTTTTTAGGGGCCATCCGGTCCCTGTACAAACGGGGTAGGGGTTTTGGGCCGCATTGGGGGCACTAAATCGGACCTGTCCCCCGGGGCGTGTTGGACTCCCGGGAGGGGTTCCCTTTGTCACTGGTCCTGTTCATAACTTTTATGGACAGGATTTCCCAGGGCAGCCAAAGGGGCCCGGGGGGGGGTCTGGTTTGGGGACCAGTGGATTTCATCTCTTCTTTTTTTCAATGACGTGGTCCGGGTGGCCCCCTTTAGCCCAAAACCTACCGCATGGTGGGGCGGTTCGCAAACCAAAATGTGAAGCGGCTGGGATGAAGTCCCGCTCCTCCAAGTCAAAAAGGGCCCTGGTCTCAAACCCCAAAAAGGGGGGGCCTTGTCCTCTTCAGGTTGGAAGGGATTCCGGCCCCAAGTTTGGGGGAGTTTTAAAATATCTCTGGGTGTTGTTCAGAGGGAGGGAAAAATGGAGCGGGGGATGACAGACGGATCGGGCGGGGTGCCCCAGTAATGGGGGGCCCGTGCCGGGCCCTTGTGGTGAAGAGGGAGCTGAGCCCAAAAAACGAAAACTCTCGTTTAAACCCGGTTTCCCCCCGGCCCCCCGTTCCCCCCCAACCCGCCCCCCCTATGCCCATGAACTTTGGGGCCTGACCGAAAGAACAGACCCGGATACAAACGGCTAAATGAGCTTCCTCCGTAGGGTGGCCGGGCACTCCCCCTTTAAATTAGGGTGAGGAGCGCGGCCATTCGGGAGGGGCTGGATTTGAGCCGCTGCCCCCTCCACATCGAGAGGAGCCAGTTGAGGTGGCTCGGGGACTATCCGGAGCCTCCTGGACGCCTTCCTAGGGGGTGTTCCAGGGACGTCCCACCGGGGGGAGGCCCCAGGGGGCGGCCCAGGACACGTGGAGGGATATTCTCCGGCTGGCCTGGGGAACGCCTTGGGCCCCCCCCCCCCCCTGGAGGGGCTGGGGAGGTGTCTGGGGAAGGGACGCTGGGGGTCTCTTTTTGAAGAAAGAGGAAATACGAGTACTGTTATTACTTGTTTTTGCACATTTATCTTGTTCTTCTTTGATTGCAAGTTTTCCTATCTGTACCCTACTTGTGTGTTACTAAGAGCTGCTGTTAAAAGTAAATTTCTCAATTGTAATATCTTATCTTATCTTATCTTATCTTATCTTATCTTTATCTTTATCTTATAACCGCCACCTACTGGTCTGTTCGTTCTTTCAAACTGTCGCCCTCTTGAGTTTGATGTGTTCAGTTCTCTTTAAAAAGAACAGACTGAGAAAGAGGGGAACTTTCTATATCTGAGCAACATCTGGATGAGGCCGACCCATATGGCTGGTATAGCCCGGATGACTGTTAAATACCTGACCTGTCAGTCAGCTCCCTCTGAAAAGCTCGGGCTGAAAGGACCGCAGCGCAGTGAGAACTGGTAGTGGCGAGGCATGGTTCCTAGATTCCCTCTGTAACACCGCGTCCAGCTCCATCCAGAGCTCCAAGATGATTGTCCTGGACAATGTAAACCAGCTGATGAGCCATGCATCATCATGTACCAGCAGGTCAGGAGGTTCTCTGACTTCTTCCATTGGTGATGTCCTCCAGCTGAACCAAAGCTGCCATTGTTCCATAATTACGCGCAAAATTACGCAGCTATTTATGGACATATGTGATTGTCTCCAGCTTGTCTACCTTATGAATCTTCAAACCTGACCTGATAGGAATGAATCTGTTGATCCGACACCGTTTTATTCTAAGTGAGAATGAAAGTGTCCCTTAGATGATGCTCCTCAGCGCTCAGGCCGATGAGCATTTCCATCCACAGGTGACAGAAACGGAGGAAGTTTCACAGTTTCTATCCGACTGAGGTTTTTCCATCATTATTTTTATTAAGATTTTTAACAACACATAATCATACATCAGATGTGATTAATATTGGACATATTATACGGACATTTTTCAGTTCGTCTTCATCATTCTTTGCGGTGTGTTAGATTCTGTTGTATGAGGCGGAATGTGGTTCAGTTTCATGGTTCGGGTTAAAACCAGAAAAACTCAAACTCATGAAAAAACATTGACGCTCTTTCAGTTTGAAAATGTCGTTTGCAAAAGTTTGCATGGCTGTCTGCGCATTTTCACAGCAGGTGAAAGGTTTGCGTGTATTTACGCACACTTTGACGCAAGGTTCACTTTGATACATCCCACAACGTCTGTGGTGCGTACGATCTGTTCCGACCTGAGGTCCCTGGTCAGAGACCAGAGGAGGTTAAAGTCCCGGACTGTTTGGTACCTCCCTGCCTTCATTCTGAGCTGCTAACATTCCCCTTTAGCAGGAAAATGGCCACAGCTGGGAAGGTAAGAAGGATCACTTGATAAGGTTTTTCTCATAGTTTGTGTGTAAGTCTAATGCAGAACTAGTTCAAATCTGAGTAATTGTAGACTGCTAAGTGTTTCACTGGGTTAAAGTTCTGTTGGTTTGTTAGGTAATGTTCCATTCTGAAAGTCTTTACGTATTTAGATTTGGTTTTAATCAGCAAAATTAGCAAAATGAATAATCCTACAAGGAAATGTGCAAATAAAATGCAGAATCCTGCATTTATTTACACCTGCCAGTGACATGTAAAATAATACCAGAGGTCATGCAACAGTGAAGCTAATGTTTGGCCATGTTATGGGTGGACTTTAAACTGCAGCTTGTGCAATGTAATTTCTGTTACATGAGTCTGGCTTTTAGTGAGCAAGATTTAACCTGAGGTAACACGCCTTTAAATGGACCTTTATTTACATCTTGAACTTAAATGAGGGAAATTTGTTCTTGGTTGACCCTTTCTTTGTAGCAATGCTTCATTAAAATAGATCCTGTTTTGTTCCTCATAAAAGGAAGATGCATCTGTAGGCTGAGCAGCTGAATTGAGTATGTTTGTTGCATCCATGAAAAACTTGCCAGATCCTCTCCACCAATGTCAAAGTTATGGTTCTGTGATGTTCTGAATGGCCACCAGAGGAACAAACCCAAAGTGGATGTCTCTTCAAGCTGTAAGCGGGTCAGATCTGATGTGAGCAAAGTCACATAGAAGATGGGTACACAACCTTTGTGTCCCTGCTTTAAATAGCACACAGTATGCCATGCTTGCTCTCCTACGATCTTCTCTCTGTGGAGAGGTTCTAAGTGACCATCTGACCATCATCCAGATACTCTGTCAATTGTCAGAAGACTGCAGCAAGCCAGTTGGTGCAAGTGTGGAGCCACAAGCCTCATTAAGGCTGTAAAAAGGCAAACCGTTGTTGAGGGTGCCCATGCACAGACGCCTCCCAAAGACAAACTCCTCATCGCTGCCCAAGATGTAGCAAAATGATATCCTACCCCTGAAGAAGCCCCAGCATATCTAAAGAAACACTACATTTAGCTCGAAGATGATTATTCTCACACTGATGTAAAGACTTCTGACCAAGAAAGATAAAAATACTTTCAGGAAAAATCTGACTGAACTGAAACATATTTTAATTCTGCCCGTAGCATGTTAGAGTCTACATCTAAAAAGATTAAATGTTTAAAACATTTCATCAGAATTTAACAGAATTTCCTTAAAGTAGTTATGTTTGTTAATGTCTTACAATTTAATCATTAATCATTACATTTGTTTGATAACTAATAGCCTAATTATTGATCCTTTTAGTGACTAGAAGCTATTATAATCATTCAATTTACAGTTAAATGATTAATATTGATTATTGTTAGAATAAATATGTTTTCATTAAATCTTTCCATCATTCCTTTTAATGCTTTTTATGGCTCCCTGAAGAAGAGAAATTACCATTCAGATAAACAGATTTATAAAGAATTGAGACAAATAAAACTAATATTTTATTTAATAAATCTAATATAATTTTAATACATACTGGTGCTAGCCGTGCGTCTGGTTAAAGCTTTATTAGTGAGACATTTGTCCACTACTCCCAGTTTTAGGCACCCGCATTGCATGGTGTCTGCAGACTTTGCTTATTCTGTCTGCCGTCCTTATCGTTGGACATAGCTGCAATGTTCAAACTAGTCAGTCAGTCATTTTCTACCGCTTCTTCCATAGTGGGTCGTGGGGGAGCTGGTGCCTATCTCCAGCAGTCTATGGGCGAGAGGCGGGGTACACCCTGGACAGGTCGCCAGTCCATCGCAGGGCAACACACAAACAACAAAGCACACACTCATTCATACACATAAGGGGAATTTAGAGAGACCAATTAACCTAACAGGCATGTCTTTGGACTGTGGGAGGAAGCCGGAGTACCCGGTGAGAACCCACACATGCACAGGGAGAACATGCAAACTCCATGCAGAAAGACCCCCGGCTGGGAATTGAACCCAGGACCTTCTTGCTGCAAGGCAACAGTGCTACCAACTGCGCCACCGTGCAGCCCACTGTTCAAACTAGACAAAGCAAATTAGATTTCTTCTGACGTCAAACTGTAGAAGGTGCATCCTGTTCAACATTAGCTTTCACATTACTGGGAAGCAGAAACTTTGGAAGCAATGTGATGTTTGCCCATAGTGTCACCCGAGAGCCATCAACTTCCAATGCAGAAAGATCGTAGCGCTCAGGTGACATCACTCTCAGTGAGGCTTCCCCATTGGCTGTCAAAAGTAATAGAAGGTATCATGTTCCCACTGCCTCAGTCTGAAGGGGTTGAAGATAATTCATCTGATCTAATCATGCAAAGTTTAGCAAAAACAAACCAGCAGGTTCAGGTATCTGATGAAATAAAAAACCCAAACAGCATCTAAAAAGCTTTGCTTCACCCTCCCAGTGATGCTGCTGCCTGCTGGGAGATTTAACTCTATACCACTTGTTTCAGGTCATCAGGTGCAAGGCAGCAGTAGCTTGGGAATTTGACAAGCCTTTGGTGATCGAAGAGGTTGAGGTGGCACCTCCTCAGGAGAAGGAGGTCCGGATCAAGGTGAGAAGGAATAAAAAGGACATGCTAATGATAAGGCTAGACATCTCAGATTTTGTAAATGCATATGATGCTATTATTGAAACTCAAAGCAAAATAAGAGTAAGGCTTACTGGTTGTTTTCCAGTTCTTTTAGGAATCTAAGTCCTGCAGCACGTTGAATCATCCTTAAAGAAGAGACCAAACACACAAAGCATCATTACTTCCATTATGTCTGTTGTTTTCTCTGCAGATTGTGGCAACAGGAGTGTGTCAGTCAGATCTCTACTTCCTGTTAAAATGTATGAACGAAGCCTTGTTCCCAGCAGTTTTTGGCCATGAGGCAGCTGGTATAGTGGAGAGCATCGGACCCGGCGTCACCGAATTCCAGCCAGGTCAGTAGAACCAGCTGAACTGACCAGGTTCTCTTTTAAATCTAATAAATCTGTAGATTTTGTATGCGCTGGGTATCAGAGGAGAGATGTTTGTGGTTTAGGAGACAAGGTAATCCCGCTGTTCATGCCTCAGTGCCGAGAATGTCGCTTCTGTAAGAGTCCAAAGACCAACCTGTGTGTCAACGGGTACTGAGCTTGTTGTTTTCCTTTCCTTTTCAGATTTAATTTAATCTTAATATTTTTATTTTTGTGTAGATTTATATGAATATATATTGTCTTCAGGTCAGGTGGTCATATTGATGGGAAAAACTTTGAAAGCTCCAGGATCACCTGTAAGGGGAAGAAACTGCTGCAGTTCCTTGGAGTTAGCAGCTTCTCTGAGTACACCGTGGTGAAGGAGTTTGCTTTGGCTAAGATCGATCCTGCTGCTCCTCTGGACAAAGTCTGCGTCATTGGCTGTGCCATCTGCACAGGGTATGGAGCAGCTGTGAATAGTGCCAAGGTCTGTAAATATGACACTTATTGTGGCAAAAGTGCATACAGCAGCTCTAAGAAGTACAAACACCCATTTTTAAATGTATGGTTTTGAAAGGCTGAGTTAAATTTGTTGATTTTCCAAAGTCGCCACAGGATGTGAGGTGGTGAGAGGGGGAAGACGTGCAGCGTAGGTCTCCAAGGTTGGGACTCAAACCCGGGACGGTCGCATCAAGGACTGAGGTCCCCATTTATCGGTTGCGCTCTCTTCCGCTACAGCAGGCATCGTAACATAATCCTGTTTAAACCAACATAAAAACAAGCACATTTATATTGGGGAGAAATATAAAAAATGAGATGGTTGCATATTTGTGGACACCTTCGTTGTAACACTGAGCATCCTACAGCCTGACTCTGTGATAGTTCCCAACTCGCAACATTCCTCTGTCAGATGATGAGGACATCTCTTGTCTACAGATCTTCTCTCAGATTTAGTTCTGGACAGTTTTTTGTCCTCTGTTGAAGTGAGGCTTTTGTTATGAATGATTTGGGTCCAACCTGATCCATATTTGAAACTGCTCACAACTTCATCCACCTTGACAAAAAACACATTTCCATCAGAGAAAATATCAGCACAGAGCATGATGCTGCCACCACCATGTTTCACTGTGGTTATGGGGTTCTTTTATTGGTCCCGCTTGGTGCTTTTTACTGTGCCAAACATCTTTTGGAGTTATGGTCCAAAAGTTCAAGCTAGGTTCCATCTGACCAGAACATAATCTCCAACGATGTTTTGAAGATTTTAGGCCTGGATGCTTTTTTTTGGAAGAAAAGGCTTCCGTCTTTAAACCAACTCATCAGAGGAGAAATATGGAAAATAAAGGAGATTATCATCACATGTAAAACTCAACCTGTACCTGCTGACATACCAGCAGGTTCTTCAGTGTTGATCTCATGAAACCATCAAAGACCAGTTTTCTGCTTGTGTTTTTATAACTTTTGAAAAAAAATACATCTAGTTTTTGTTACGTTTATGCATTTTCTCTAATTATTGATATTTTTGCAGCCTTCCCCTGACTGTACCTTTGCATATTATGATTATTCTGCTCGTTTTAACCTCTCTGCAAACGACTACATGGCTGACGAATGCTAATTAGCAAAAATCAGGAGAAACCTACTGAGACAGATGAACATCTTGTCGAGTTCATCAGACCTTCTATGATTGGTGGTAGTTGTGAACTCAAGGAAACTACACACTGAAACTGATTTAAAAGGTGTTTTAACTAGGAATTTTCCACCAGGCTATTGACAGGTTTCTTAGTTTATCAGCTGATTTGTACAGGTGAAAATGATTTATCTAGATTTTTATGTTTTTATGTTAATTCTGAAAAACCAGGAATATTAAAGTTTGTTTGTACATGTTTAAAGGCCATGATGGTCAAGGAGGGCCTTAGTTTGCTACCATGGGAATCACAGTGTCATCTGCTTCAGGTTGAACCGGGCTCCACCTGTGCCGTGTTTGGTTTGGGAGCTGTGGGTTTAGCTGCAGTCATGGGCTGCAGAGCTGCAGGAGCCAAAAGGATCATCGCCATCGACATCAACCCAGAGAAGTTTGAGAAGGCCAAAATATTTGGTGCCACTGACGTTGTGAACCCCAACGATCACAGTAAACCCATCCACCAGGTGATGGTTGAGATGACCAACGGAGGAGTGGACTACTCGATTGAATGCATTGGAAATGTGGAAATTATGGTGAGAATCAACTTTTACAGTCGTATGTGAGAACGAAACAGTCCTCTGACTTGATGCTTTGTTGATGTGCAGCGCAGAGCGTTGGAGTCCTGCATTCCAGGCTGGGGTGTCAGTGTGATTGTTGGCTGGACAAACATGCAAGACATCAGCGCTCAGCCGATTCAGCTCATGACTGGACGTAGATGGACGGGCACCCTGTTTGGAGGTGAGACAAATATATTAAGGTCATGTCTTAAGTTAGATGATACATTTGTAGCTTTGGACAGCCCTGTGTGCTAAGCCCCCTGTGCCTTTCAGTCTTAGATACGGCCCTGCTATTAAAAGATACATATCTGATGATGTTCCTGCTCTCTTTGTCTCAGGGTTCAAAGGTAAGGACGGCGTGTCTCAGATGGTTAAAGCCTACCTGGACAAGAAGGTGATGGTGGACGAGTTCATCACTCACAACATGACTTTGGACCAAATTAATGAAGCAATCGCACTGATGAAGCACGGCCAGTGGTACACTTCTACACCTATTCACATCTTTGCTGCTAAATAACTGGAGAAATAATAAAATGCATTTTAATAGTTGAAACATTCCTAATCTGAGTCTTATTTTATTCTACAGCATCCGGACAGTCCTGAGTGTTTCTCCTCAGTGAGATCATCATGGTTCTTGATGACATGAAACACCTGGAATCATCTCACATGTTGATTGTGACTATGTTATTACCAAAATACCTGCAGAGTTTAAAATGTCTCGGAATAAACTAGCTATTTCCATTTAGCTGTATTTACACTGCATTGAGTTGAACAGTGAACCTTTCTAGACTATCTTGCTTTTACAAGCAGCTTTACTAGCAGCAGCTTCTTGATTGTGGTTGAGTTTGCTCATTATCTCATCAGGCGTCCAGAGATAAAACAGTTTATGAAAGGTTCTGAAATCAAGGTTTTCCATCCAGCTTCTTACTTTGAGCTATGCTAAAAAAAACAAACAGCTTTGTGCACAGATTGGAAGTTGTGACGAGAATAAAGTGAATTATTTGCGTCTGTGTTGTCTCATTGTGAATGAAGCCTGCTAGACTCTTTAGACCCCTGCAGGGATGGATGGGGCAAGTAGCGTTTTATATAAAGCTTAAAATTAATGACATACATTTGTTAATTTTTTACTATTGCAAAAAAATATGTTCAAAGGAAATATTTCTAACAGTAAAGCTAGCCTTCTAGAGGGATGGTGAAAAGTAAGTACACTCTTTAATCCTGTGGGTTTATATGTTGGGATGTCAACATGATCATTTCTTTATTAAAGATATTTAAACCTAACAAAAACACCCTGATCCACCCTGACTATGTTTAAAACTTTCCTTTCCATAAAGCTTATAGTTAGACTGGCTTAGATTATCCTAAGCTACCTCTGTAGTTCTGCTGCTTCTGACTTCAGAAAACAGCTTTTTTCTTGTGTCACTTCTCAGTAAACTGGACTGGGTCCAATGGCTTGATGTTCGGAAGGTTCTGTGTGTCAGCTCTGTTTGGCCGGCTTCTTGGTCATCACGCCATGCATTTTCATCTGGTACTGGTGTTGGGTCCTCTCTCTGAATTCAGAACCAACTTCTACTGTTTAAGGATCTTAGGATCATCATCATCTGCAGAACAAAATCAATCAAATGATATGAAGAAGGCTGAGAAACCACACCAGCCTTTAGGTCAATGAAATAAAAAGCTCAAGCATTTAAGGTAACGCAGTCTGTAGTACCTTGGCAAGAATTTTGTATTTTATGTTTTTCTTTTAGTATTACCACCAATTCAATTCAATTCAGTTTATTTATATAGCGCCAATTCACAACACACGTCGTCTCAAGGCACTTCACAAAAGTCAGGTTCATACATTCCAATTAATCTTAATCATTGAACAGTGCAGCCAGATTCAGTTTATTATTCAGATTGGTTAAAAGTTTGTCTATCTAAGGAAACCCAGCAGATTGCATCCAGTCAGTGACTTGCAGCATTCACTCCTCCTGGATGAGCATGTAGAGACAGTGGACAGTCACTGGCGTTGACTTTGCAGCAATCCCTCATACTGAGCATGCATGTAGCGACAGTGGAGAGGAAAAACTCCCTTTTAACAGGAAGAAACCTCCAGCAGAACCAGAACCAGGCTCAGTGTGAGCGGCCATCTGCCACGACCGACTGGGGGTTAGAGAGAACAGAGCAGAGACACAAAGAGAACAAAGAAGCACTGATCCAGGAGTACTTTCTATGGGAAGGAAAAGTAAAACATTCACGGTTGTAGCTCCTTTTAGTGGCTTCATCTAGGAGAGAAAGACAGCTAAGCAGATGAACTCTGAGCCAGTTTTCAAGTCTAGAGGATGAAAGAGAGCACATATACTATACTATACTTTAATCCTGTGGATGCAATTGAAGCTACAACCATCAGTCCTCCACCATCGTGCTTGGTAGTTGTGATGTGGGGGTCTTGTGCAGAGATTAATCTTCTCCAAGCATAGCACTGTGGAAAATCTTCACGTTCTTTTTAAGTCGAGATAACTTCTGTGGCCGGTAGAGTCTGAGGTTGAGCTCTTGTTTTTCTCCGAGCACTGCACAGAGTTAAGGCAGTTTCTGAGATTAATAACCACCAAGATGCCCCAGGAGATGCAGCGAGTGGAATAATAACTTTCTGATACAGTTTCTTTTTAGTTGTACAGCAGGCAGTCAGATCTCAGAGTGCTTGCAAGTGGTTCTGAAGAGTTTCTTTCAGATACAATATTTCTTAGTTTCACAAGAATGCATGATTCATCAGACAGTGCAGCAGAATAATTTACCTCAGTGCCAACAAAACACAAACAAAATCATGTTTCAACTGTAAGAATATTGGGTCAGTTCTGGTCCTGTGAGCCCAATAGTCATAAGAAATAATTAGTTACAGGTGAATGGTCTGACCTTTGATCTTGACCTTTATACTGGACTGGGACCCAGACCATAATATATTGGTTCCTTCAGAGAATGTTGAAAGACACCAAAACAACAAAATGTATACAATCTTAAATGAAAACAACAGTAAATGAAGCAAATTAAGATGATGATTTCAAAAATAATATATAAAGAGAGAAAACAGTGGAATAAAGAGAGATGGGATGGTTAGATAACAGCTAAACTGATGTTAATGAAGCTAAAACACAGAGAACACAAATATATGCTTGATGAAGGTTTCTGCAACAGATCACAGCTTGTAGGCTTTATTTTACCCCAGGAGCAACATGACATGTAGACACCAGCAGCAGGGTAGAGTTCACCTGTTTCTTTACTGCATCAGCTGAAAAAAACCCCACAAGGTGGGAAGTATAGTGAGTCAAAGACTGAAGAACTGACAACCTACACATTTAGCTGCTACATGAAAATCAGACATAGTGTTGGGACACAATATGTTCTTCCTTAGCTGTAATCTGAGCGTCATGGAAATGCTCGACATCTGTTGTGTAATACGGAGACAAATGAATCATGAGAGGTCTTGTACAGATGTATAAATCTTCTCACCTTTCCAGCTGTGGCCATTTTTCCTACAGAGATGATTGATTGAGCCAAACCCAGAGAGGAGTTAAGAGAAGACTGCAGGAAAACGGACAGAAGGAAGAAGGAAGAGATCCGTGCAATCTGACAACAAGCGAAACGAGCAAGGACTTTAACCTCTGGCTGTAATCAGGTCCTTCGGGTCTCGCATACACATGGCACATGAGACGCTGGAGTGGAACGGAAAAAAGAAGAGACAGTGCAGTGAAAACTGACACAAAATGTTTTCGAGTTTGATCTACGTGGTGCCTTTAGCAGAGTGAAGGAAGCTGAACTGTGCTTTCACGGGAATCAGATGAAAGTATGAGATGTATTTCCTGCCTCTGCACAGAGGTCAGATGAATTACTTTACATCTATAAACTCCCTCATGGAAACAATTATTAAGCAATAATTCTTGTCTATGTACAACTCATTGAAAGTGAGGCTGTGTGCCCAAGTCCAGCCTTCCAGAACCACCTTCCTGTAGCCTTTAGATGGATCCCTTCTCCAACACCTCACCATCCAGCTCTGAAGAGGCCTGGTAACAAGCCATTGGCTCAGGTTTATTTATTTTCTGGAAAATATTTACTTAGTTTTTTAGTGAGTTTGGATCTGAGGAGATCCGCTTTGGCTTCAGTGACTAAAAATGTCTAAATCATTTATTTCTGAGCAGGTTGAAAGTTCATCTCCTCTTCTATTTGCCTGTTGCTTAATGACTTAGAGGAGCATTGCAGCAGTTGTTATTCATGGTAATGATTAACACCAGGGCCGGCTCAAGGTAGAAGCGAACTCTGTGGCACAGCAGTCGTGCACTTAGGAAAACCTTCATGTCTGGAAAGTCATGTCAATATATTTCTAATTTAAAGCTAATTGAATCATTTGTTTGTAACTGGATCAGTAAGGAGTTCCCTCCTCTCTCTGGTTGCTTGTGATAAACAGGAACTCAAACTGCAGTGGAACAGTGAATGAAAATATAAAAGAGAGCTCAGTGGCGTTGTGCTGGGCCTAAAACCCAACAGAACTGGTCTCAACATAAAAGAGCAGGCAAAGAAAACTGAATGCTTGTATAAAAAATATGCAAGTTAGATTTTACTGGTGATTTTACTTTCAGTGTTTAACCCTTTCTCTCTCCTAGACATAGCTACTGACTGAGCTTTTACTGTAACTAACTCTATGTGCTCTCTTCAGACTCTAAATTTGAAAACTGGCTCAGAGTTTATCTGTTCCTTCTTTCTAGGTGAAACGACTAAAGGAGCTACATCCATTAACATTTAACTTTTCCTTCCCATAGAAAGTACTCCTGGATCAGTGCTTCTTTGTTCTCTTTGTGTCTCTGCTCTGTTCTCTCTAACCCCCAGTCAGTCGTGGCAGATGGCCGCTCACACTGAGCCTGGTTCTGGTTCTGCTGGAGGTTTCTTCCTGTTAAAACGGAGTGTTTCGTCTCCACTGTCGCTACATGCATGCTCAGTATGAGGGATTGCTGCAAAGTCACTGACAGGATGCAATCTGCTGGGTTGCCTTAGATAGATAATATATTATATTATACTGAATCTGACTGCACTGTTTGATAGTGAGGATTAATTAAGTTAGGGTTGTGAATCAGTGCTTTATAAATAAAACTTAATTTGAGTTCGGAGTCGGTGGAAAACTAATGAGGACTTTCCAGTGGATTTTTCCTGTGGTCAACTGTACTTCTACAAAAATGTCAATTCTTAGCAATATTAGACTTGTAATGATGACATCAGTGATGTGACCTGGGGTCGTTGGGTCTTTTGGTTTTCTTGCATCTCAGCAGCTACCCACGGATGGACCTTCTTCAGCAAAAGCCACCTAGTGGTTTTCCCTGCGGTTTCCTTTGCAGATTTTATGGCCCTCTTTAAGGATCCCTGCATGCTCAGTCAGCTGAGAACTCTGCAGAGGGAGGGACCAGCGAAGCCTCTGCAGCCACCTTCTTAAGTGGTTTCATAGAATATCTTCCAGCCTCTGCCCCCACACCTCTCCAGCAATGCCTGGTACTTGGCATGCTTCTTTTTATTGACTTCCTGTATCTGCTCTTTCCAGGACACTGTAAGCTCCAGCGTGATCAGGTGTTTAGTGGCCTAGAGGTCAAATCATGTCTGGGTGGAGTCTCTGCTATGTGTTGAGGGAACTAAGGCTGCCTTCCCTGGTCAGCCTGGAATTGCCTTTTGAAGGCTGTGTGGAGTATGCCCATTGTTGTTCTGGGCTGTGATGACATTTCTCTCTGTCGTTGATGAAGATCATTTCCTTCTTTTAAATATTATGGTGCTAACTAGTGCTATGGCTATGCTCTCAGCCAACAGCAGCCACCTGCAAGCATCTTTGGGCAGCTGCTAAAGTGGTTTGAAGGAGCCTCTTCCAGAGTAAAGTAGGCAAGCAGATGTCTATGATTTCCAGGCTTGAAGTCTGACTGTGCTTGGCAGCACATCGTAGACTGCCTGCACTAGGAACATGATGGAAGTCTGCTTAATGATATAGAGTACACTACTCTTTTTTGTTTCACTCGTAGGTCATCAAATGCAGGGCAGCAGTGGCCTGGGAGCCCAACCAGCCTGTGGTCATTGAGGAGATTGAAGTTGCCCCACCACAGGCCAGTGAGGTCCGCATTAAGGTAGGAGATGTTTCTTGTTGCATTAATTTCATGAAAGCCTAAATCTGGCTTGGGATAGTTAGCTTCAGCTTGCCCCCCCTTAATATCACTGTCGTCATGGTTACTGTTTGTGGTGCAGATAGTAGGGACATCTGTGTGTCACTCGGACCTGTACCACCTTTTGGAGAGTATGCATAAAGATGGCTTTCCAACGGTCCTCGGCCATGAGGGTGCCGGCATCGTGGAGAGTGTTGGATCTGGAGTCACAGAATTTCTGCCCGGTCAGTCAAAACTGTTCAGTATGCAAAGCTGAATGATGGACATGTGGGCTTAGGACAAAGCTAAACAAGATGCCTGAAAATACACAAAATGCAATACATCAACCACAGCTCAGCAAAAAGCAGCGAATACTGACTTGCACTCAAACGCACCACAATAATTACATGGAGATGGTTTTGAGAGATTCAAAACTAAATATGCTCTCGTCTTTCAGCATCACACACACATTTTAAATACTATCTCAGTAACGTGAAATCAGAGAAACTAACCCGACAAAGCTTAGATTTTACATATCTGCTGCATCTACACAACACAATGGTTCACATCAGTGTCAGAGGTCTCATACTGCTGGCCCGGTCCTTTAGCTTTCTCCACTGTCCTCCTTGGTCACACCAACTCAGTGCATATTCTCCATCACTGCACCCACAAACCTTCTCAGTGGTCTCTTTCTTTTCCCCTTTCCTGGAAAATCAGTTTCAAACATCCTTTATCCAAAATCCACTATTGTTCCTCTGCTCATGTCCAAACTATCTCAGCCTTACCTCTTTAATTTCGTCCAGAAGGTCTTTAGCTTCTTTCACTCCTGCAGCAGTTATTGTGTCACAAACCTTCATCTCCATCATATCTGCAATGCTTGCTCTCTTTTCCTCTCTTTTATTGTGTTATGCCCATTGCTCTGGATGTTTGACCACAGGTTATTAAATCTTCTGTATCTCAGCTCATTGCTGCTTTTCTGGTTCAACTGTCTAAACTTGTGACTTAAAGAGGAACAATACTGAAGTTGTTCTCCTTTCTTGCAGGAGACAAGGTGATTCCTCTTTTCCTTTGCCAGTGTAAGGAATGTCGTTTCTGTAAGAGTCCAAGGACCAACCAGTGTGAGAGAGCATGGTGAGACCTCATCTTCTGCTATTCCATCTATTGTCCCTTATTCTGAACCTTTTTTTGTTTTGCATCTTTTAGTTGGACAAGAGCAAATTTCAATATTTTCTAAAAGTTATTTACCTCATAAGTTCTCTCAACCAGGACCAGAGTTCGTCAAGAAATTATGGCTGGAGTCGAATCGAGGTTCACCTGTAAAGGGAAGAGAGTTCATCAGTTTATGGGAACCAGTACTTTCTCTGAGTACACCGTGATTGATCAGATAGCTGTGACTAAAATCGACCCTGCTGCTCCTCTGGACAAAGTCTGCCTCCTTGGCTGTGGGATCTGCACTGGCTATGGAGCAGCAGTGAATACTGCCAAGGTGTGTACTATAAGAACCTGTTGTTCCGTCCACCAGGCTCGTTTGGTGGGGTAACATTGAAGGAGACCACACAAGGATTTTCTTGTGAAAAACAAATGGAATAAAACCTGAAAAGGAATACCTGAAATGAGAAACAAAGATTAATCAAATCCCAGAAATAATCAATAATAACCTAAAGTCAAAAACCAACCTTACAACCAAACCAACAGGGGTGGAATGGCAGGGGAGAGCCTCCCTTGTGCTGCATACATGGCAGCTTTTAAGCAGTAGCAGCAATTGGGCCAACCAGCACCACCTGCAGCAGGCCCAATTCCAAACCCCTGAAAGAAAAAAAAAACAAATACCTAACTGGGCCGTAACAGTGTTGAAGAATGAATGCACCATAGAAAACTACTGATGCAGTTAATTTAGCAACACAGGTTTTCCAGTTTGTTCATATATACCGTCAATGTGGTCAATGAGCCCAAGATGTTCCGAGGCCATAAGGGTTATTCACTCCTCACTTTCTCAATTTCAGCTGCAACACACAGATGGTCAGGTCAGAATTTGATGGAAACAACAAAAGCATGGATCCATCCTGCCTCGTGTCAACAGTTCAGACTGGTGGTGGTGGTGCCCTGGTGTGGAGGATATTTTCTTGGCACACCTTGGGTCCCCTAGTACCATCTGAGCACTGTTTAAACCCTACAATCTACCTGAGTATTGTTGCTGAACATCTCCACCCATTTATGACCTCACTTGGCTCATCTTCTGATGGCTTCTTCCAGCAGGATAATGCTCCATGTCACAAAGCTCAGATCATCTCCAACTGGTTTCCTGAACCTGACAGTGAGTTCACTGAACCCCAATGCTTTCTAGAGTCACCAGATCTCCAACAAAGCATGTTTAGGATGCGGTGAAACACGAGGTTCTCATTGCCAAACCTCCAGCAACTGTCTAATACAGAAAGGCCGACACTGATCCAGATATCTGAGGAACATTTCTCACAACTTGTTAAATCTATGCTATGAAGAATTACGGCAGTTCAGAGGGGAAATGGAGTCCCAACCCAGTTACAGGACAGCTTACCTAATAAAGTGGCCAGTTAGTATATACACATCCCTTCTAGGTAGAACCAAACATTTCTCTTTGTGGAGAACTTTTAATGCATAGATATGGGAACATTAACTACAACAGTTTGAAAACTAAAGGAAACTTTTGAAAGGTCTGAAATTATACTGATGAAATAAATGTCTTCTTCTGCGTCAGGTTGAACCGGGCTCCACCTGTGCCGTGTTTGGTTTGGGAGCTGTGGGTTTAGCTGCAGTCATGGGCTGCAGAGCTGCAGGAGCCAAAAGGATCATCGCCATCGACATCAACCCAGAGAAGTTTGAGAAGGCCAAAATATTTGGTGCCACTGACGTTGTGAACCCCAACGATCACAGTAAACCCATCCACCAGGTGATGGTTGAGATGACCAACGGAGGAGTGGACTACTCGATTGAATGCATTGGAAATGTGGAAATTATGGTGAGAATCAACTTTTACAGTCGTATGTGAGAACGAAACAGTCCTCTGACTTGATGCTTTGTTGATGTGCAGCGCAGAGCGTTGGAGTCCTGCATTCCAGGCTGGGGTGTCAGTGTGATTGTTGGCTGGACAAACATGCAAGACATCAGCGCTCAGCCGATTCAGCTCATGACTGGACGTAGATGGACGGGCACCCTGTTTGGAGGTGAGACAAATATATTAAGGTCATGTCTTAAGTTAGATGATACATTTGTAGCTTTGGACAGCCCTGTGTGCTAAGCCCCCTGTGCCTTTCAGTCTTAGATACGGCCCTGCTATTAAAAGATACATATCTGATGATGTTCCTGCTCTCTTTGTCTCAGGGTTCAAAGGTAAGGACGGCGTGTCTCAGATGGTTAAAGCCTACCTGGACAAGAAGGTGATGGTGGACGAGTTCATCACTCACAACATGACTTTGGACCAAATTAATGAAGCAATCGCACTGATGAAGCACGGCCAGTGGTACACTTCTACACCTATTCACATCTTTGCTGCTAAATAACTGGAGAAATAATAAAATGCATTTTAATAGTTGAAACATTCCTAATCTGAGTCTTATTTTATTCTACAGCATCCGGACAGTCCTGAGTGTTTCTCCTCAGTGAGATCATCATGGTTCTTGATGACATGAAACACCTGGAATCATCTCACATGTTGATTGTGACTATGTTATTACCAAAATACCTGCAGAGTTTAAAATGTCTCGGAATAAACTAGCTATTTCCATTTAGCTGTATTTACACTGCATTGAGTTGAACAGTGAACCTTTCTAGACTATCTTGCTTTTACAAGCAGCTTTACTAGCAGCAGCTTCTTGATTGTGGTTGAGTTTGCTCATTATCTCATCAGGCGTCCAGAGATAAAACAGTTTATGAAAGGTTCTGAAATCAAGGTTTTCCATCCAGCTTCTTACTTTGAGCTATGCTAAAAAAAACAAACAGCTTTGTGCACAGATTGGAAGTTGTGACGAGAATAAAGTGAATTATTTGCGTCTGTGTTGTCTCATTGTGAATGAAGCCTGCTAGACTCTTTAGACCCCTGCAGGGATGGATGGGGCAAGTAGCGTTTTATATAAAGCTTAAAATTAATGACATACATTTGTTAATTTTTTACTATTGCAAAAAAATATGTTCAAAGGAAATATTTCTAACAGTAAAGCTAGCCTTCTAGAGGGATGGTGAAAAGTAAGTACACTCTTTAATCCTGTGGGTTTATATGTTGGGATGTCAACATGATCATTTCTTTATTAAAGATATTTAAACCTAACAAAAACACCCTGATCCACCCTGACTATGTTTAAAACTTTCCTTTCCATAAAGCTTATAGTTAGACTGGCTTAGATTATCCTAAGCTACCTCTGTAGTTCTGCTGCTTCTGACTTCAGAAAACAGCTTTTTTCTTGTGTCACTTCTCAGTAAACTGGACTGGGTCCAATGGCTTGATGTTCGGAAGGTTCTGTGTGTCAGCTCTGTTTGGCCGGCTTCTTGGTCATCACGCCATGCATTTTCATCTGGTACTGGTGTTGGGTCCTCTCTCTGAATTCAGAACCAACTTCTACTGTTTAAGGATCTTAGGATCATCATCATCTGCAGAACAAAATCAATCAAATGATATGAAGAAGGCTGAGAAACCACACCAGCCTTTAGGTCAATGAAATAAAAAGCTCAAGCATTTAAGGTAACGCAGTCTGTAGTACCTTGGCAAGAATTTTGTATTTTATGTTTTTCTTTTAGTATTACCACCAATTCAATTCAATTCAGTTTATTTATATAGCGCCAATTCACAACACACGTCGTCTCAAGGCACTTCACAAAAGTCAGGTTCATACATTCCAATTAATCTTAATCATTGAACAGTGCAGCCAGATTCAGTTTATTATTCAGATTGGTTAAAAGTTTGTCTATCTAAGGAAACCCAGCAGATTGCATCCAGTCAGTGACTTGCAGCATTCACTCCTCCTGGATGAGCATGTAGAGACAGTGGACAGTCACTGGCGTTGACTTTGCAGCAATCCCTCATACTGAGCATGCATGTAGCGACAGTGGAGAGGAAAAACTCCCTTTTAACAGGAAGAAACCTCCAGCAGAACCAGAACCAGGCTCAGTGTGAGCGGCCATCTGCCACGACTGACTGGGGGTTAGAGAGAACAGAGCAGAGACACAAAGAGAACAAAGAAGCACTGATCCAGGAGTACTTTCTATGGGAAGGAAAAGTTAAATGTTAATGGATGTAGCTCCTTTAGTCGTTTCACCTAGAAAGAAGGAACAGATAAACTCTGAGCCAGTTTTTCAAATTTAGAGTCTGAAGAGAGCACATAGAGTTAGTTACAGTAAAAGCTCAGTCAGTAGCTATGTCTAGGAGAGAGAAAGGGTTAAACACTGAAAGTAAAATCACCAGTAAAATCTAACTTGCATATTTTTTATACAAGCATTCAGTTTTCTTTGCCTGCTCTTTTATGTTGAGACCAGTTCTGTTGGGTTTTAGGCCCAGCACAACGCCACTGAGCTCTCTTTTATATTTTCATTCACTGTTCCACTGCAGTTTGAGTTCCTGTTTATCACAAGCAACCAGAGAGAGGAGGGAACTCCTTACTGATCCAGTTACAAACAAATGATTCAATTAGCTTTAAATTAGAAATATATTGACATGACTTTCCAGACATGAAGGTTTTCCTAAGTGCACGACTGCTGTGCCACAGAGTTCGCTTCTACCTTGAGCCGGCCCTGGTGTTAATCATTACCATGAATAACAACTGCTGCAATGCTCCTCTAAGTCATTAAGCAACAGGCAAATAGAAGAGGAGATGAACTTTCAACCTGCTCAGAAATAAATGATTTAGACATTTTTAGTCACTGAAGCCAAAGCGGATCTCCTCAGATCCAAACTCACTAAAAAACTAAGTAAATATTTTCCAGAAAATAAATAAACCTGAGCCAATGGCTTGTTACCAGGCCTCTTCAGAGCTGGATGGTGAGGTGTTGGAGAAGGGATCCATCTAAAGGCTACAGGAAGGTGGTTCTGGAAGGCTGGACTTGGGCACACAGCCTCACTTTCAATGAGTTGTACATAGACAAGAATTATTGCTTAATAATTGTTTCCATGAGGGAGTTTATAGATGTAAAGTAATTCATCTGACCTCTGTGCAGAGGCAGGAAATACATCTCATACTTTCATCTGATTCCCGTGAAAGCACAGTTCAGCTTCCTTCACTCTGCTAAAGGCACCACGTAGATCAAACTCGAAAACATTTTGTGTCAGTTTTCACTGCACTGTCTCTTCTTTTTTCCGTTCCACTCCAGCGTCTCATGTGCCATGTGTATGCGAGACCCGAAGGACCTGATTACAGCCAGAGGTTAAAGTCCTTGCTCGTTTCGCTTGTTGTCAGATTGCACGGATCTCTTCCTTCTTCCTTCTGTCCGTTTTCCTGCAGTCTTCTCTTAACTCCTCTCTGGGTTTGGCTCAATCAATCATCTCTGTAGGAAAAATGGCCACAGCTGGAAAGGTGAGAAGATTTATACATCTGTACAAGACCTCTCATGATTCATTTGTCTCCGTATTACACAACAGATGTCGAGCATTTCCATGACGCTCAGATTACAGCTAAGGAAGAACATATTGTGTCCCAACACTATGTCTGATTTTCATGTAGCAGCTAAATGTGTAGGTTGTCAGTTCTTCAGTCTTTGACTCACTATACTTCCCACCTTGTGGGGTTTTTTTCAGCTGATGCAGTAAAGAAACAGGTGAACTCTACCCTGCTGCTGGTGTCTACATGTCATGTTGCTCCTGGGGTAAAATAAAGCCTACAAGCTGTGATCTGTTGCAGAAACCTTCATCAAGCATATATTTGTGTTCTCTGTGTTTTAGCTTCATTAACATCAGTTTAGCTGTTATCTAACCATCCCATCTCTCTTTATTCCACTGTTTTCTCTCTTTATATATTATTTTTGAAATCATCATCTTAATTTGCTTCATTTACTGTTGTTTTCATTTAAGATTGTATACATTTTGTTGTTTTGGTGTCTTTCAACATTCTCTGAAGGAACCAATATATTATGGTCTGGGTCCCAGTCCAGTATAAAGGTCAAGATCAAAGGTCAGACCATTCACCTGTAACTAATTATTTCTTATGACTATTGGGCTCACAGGACCAGAACTGACCCAATATTCTTACAGTTGAAACATGATTTTGTTTGTGTTTTGTTGGCACTGAGGTAAATTATTCTGCTGCACTGTCTGATGAATCATGCATTCTTGTGAAACTAAGAAATATTGTATCTGAAAGAAACTCTTCAGAACCACTTGCAAGCACTCTGAGATCTGACTGCCTGCTGTACAACTAAAAAGAAACTGTATCAGAAAGTTATTATTCCACTCGCTGCATCTCCTGGGGCATCTTGGTGGTTATTAATCTCAGAAACTGCCTTAACTCTGTGCAGTGCTCGGAGAAAAACAAGAGCTCAACCTCAGACTCTACCGGCCACAGAAGTTATCTCGACTTAAAAAGAACGTGAAGATTTTCCACAGTGCTATGCTTGGAGAAGATTAATCTCTGCACAAGACCCCCACATCACAACTACCAAGCACGATGGTGGAGGACTGATGGTTGTAGCTTCAATTGCATCCACAGGATTAAAGTATAGTATAGTATATGTGCTCTCTTTCATCCTCTAGACTTGAAAACTGGCTCAGAGTTCATCTGCTTAGCTGTCTTTCTCTCCTAGATGAAGCCACTAAAAGGAGCTACAACCGTGAATGTTTTACTTTTCCTTCCCATAGAAAGTACTCCTGGATCAGTGCTTCTTTGTTCTCTTTGTGTCTCTGCTCTGTTCTCTCTAACCCCCAGTCGGTCGTGGCAGATGGCCGCTCACACTGAGCCTGGTTCTGGTTCTGCTGGAGGTTTCTTCCTGTTAAAAGGGAGTTTTTCCTCTCCACTGTCGCTACATGCATGCTCAGTATGAGGGATTGCTGCAAAGTCACTGACAGGATGCAATCTGCTGGGTTGCCTTAGATAGATAATATATTATATTATACTGAATCTGACTGCACTGTTTGATAGTGAGGATTAATTAAGTTAGGGTTGTGAATCAGTGCTTTATAAATAAAACTTAATTTGAGTTCGGAGTCGGTGGAAAACTAATGAGGACTTTCCAGTGGATTTTTCCTGTGGTCAACTGTACTTCTACAAAAATGTCAATTCTTAGCAATATTAGACTTGTAATGATGACATCAGTGATGTGACCTGGGGTCGTTGGGTCTTTTGGTTTTCTTGCATCTCAGCAGCTACCCACGGATGGACCTTCTTCAGCAAAAGCCACCTAGTGGTTTTCCCTGCGGTTTCCTTTGCAGATTTTATGGCCCTCTTTAAGGATCCCTGCATGCTCAGTCAGCTGAGAACTCTGCAGAGGGAGGGACCAGCGAAGCCTCTGCAGCCACCTTCTTAAGTGGTTTCATAGAATATCTTCCAGCCTCTGCCCCCACACCTCTCCAGCAATGCCTGGTACTTGGCATGCTTCTTTTTATTGACTTCCTGTATCTGCTCTTTCCAGGACACTGTAAGCTCCAGCGTGATCAGGTGTTTAGTGGCCTAGAGGTCAAATCATGTCTGGGTGGAGTCTCTGCTATGTGTTGAGGGAACTAAGGCTGCCTTCCCTGGTCAGCCTGGAATTGCCTTTTGAAGGCTGTGTGGAGTATGCCCATTGTTGTTCTGGGCTGTGATGACATTTCTCTCTGTCGTTGATGAAGATCATTTCCTTCTTTTAAATATTATGGTGCTAACTAGTGCTATGGCTATGCTCTCAGCCAACAGCAGCCACCTGCAAGCATCTTTGGGCAGCTGCTAAAGTGGTTTGAAGGAGCCTCTTCCAGAGTAAAGTAGGCAAGCAGATGTCTATGATTTCCAGGCTTGAAGTCTGACTGTGCTTGGCAGCACATCGTAGACTGCCTGCACTAGGAACATGATGGAAGTCTGCTTAATGATATAGAGTACACTACTCTTTTTTGTTTCACTCGTAGGTCATCAAATGCAGGGCAGCAGTGGCCTGGGAGCCCAACCAGCCTGTGGTCATTGAGGAGATTGAAGTTGCCCCACCACAGGCCAGTGAGGTCCGCATTAAGGTAGGAGATGTTTCTTGTTGCATTAATTTCATGAAAGCCTAAATCTGGCTTGGGATAGTTAGCTTCAGCTTGCCCCCCCTTAATATCACTGTCGTCATGGTTACTGTTTGTGGTGCAGATAGTAGGGACATCTGTGTGTCACTCGGACCTGTACCACCTTTTGGAGAGTATGCATAAAGATGGCTTTCCAACGGTCCTCGGCCATGAGGGTGCCGGCATCGTGGAGAGTGTTGGATCTGGAGTCACAGAATTTCTGCCCGGTCAGTCAAAACTGTTCAGTATGCAAAGCTGAATGATGGACATGTGGGCTTAGGACAAAGCTAAACAAGATGCCTGAAAATACACAAAATGCAATACATCAACCACAGCTCAGCAAAAAGCAGCGAATACTGACTTGCACTCAAACGCACCACAATAATTACATGGAGATGGTTTTGAGAGATTCAAAACTAAATATGCTCTCGTCTTTCAGCATCACACACACATTTTAAATACTATCTCAGTAACGTGAAATCAGAGAAACTAACCCGACAAAGCTTAGATTTTACATATCTGCTGCATCTACACAACACAATGGTTCACATCAGTGTCAGAGGTCTCATACTGCTGGCCCGGTCCTTTAGCTTTCTCCACTGTCCTCCTTGGTCACACCAACTCAGTGCATATTCTCCATCACTGCACCCACAAACCTTCTCAGTGGTCTCTTTCTTTTCCCCTTTCCTGGAAAATCAGTTTCAAACATCCTTTATCCAAAATCCACTATTGTTCCTCTGCTCATGTCCAAACTATCTCAGCCTTACCTCTTTAATTTCGTCCAGAAGGTCTTTAGCTTCTTTCACTCCTGCAGCAGTTATTGTGTCACAAACCTTCATCTCCATCATATCTGCAATGCTTGCTCTCTTTTCCTCTCTTTTATTGTGTTATGCCCATTGCTCTGGATGTTTGACCACAGGTTATTAAATCTTCTGTATCTCAGCTCATTGCTGCTTTTCTGGTTCAACTGTCTAAACTTGTGACTTAAAGAGGAACAATACTGAAGTTGTTCTCCTTTCTTGCAGGAGACAAGGTGATTCCTCTTTTCCTTTGCCAGTGTAAGGAATGTCGTTTCTGTAAGAGTCCAAGGACCAACCAGTGTGAGAGAGCATGGTGAGACCTCATCTTCTGCTATTCCATCTATTGTCCCTTATTCTGAACCTTTTTTTGTTTTGCATCTTTTAGTTGGACAAGAGCAAATTTCAATATTTTCTAAAAGTTATTTACCTCATAAGTTCTCTCAACCAGGACCAGAGTTCGTCAAGAAATTATGGCTGGAGTCGAATCGAGGTTCACCTGTAAAGGGAAGAGAGTTCATCAGTTTATGGGAACCAGTACTTTCTCTGAGTACACCGTGATTGATCAGATAGCTGTGACTAAAATCGACCCTGCTGCTCCTCTGGACAAAGTCTGCCTCCTTGGCTGTGGGATCTGCACTGGCTATGGAGCAGCAGTGAATACTGCCAAGGTGTGTACTATAAGAACCTGTTGTTCCGTCCACCAGGCTCGTTTGGTGGGGTAACATTGAAGGAGACCACACAAGGATTTTCTTGTGAAAAACAAATGGAATAAAACCTGAAAAGGAATACCTGAAATGAGAAACAAAGATTAATCAAATCCCAGAAATAATCAATAATAACCTAAAGTCAAAAACCAACCTTACAACCAAACCAACAGGGGTGGAATGGCAGGGGAGAGCCTCCCTTGTGCTGCATACATGGCAGCTTTTAAGCAGTAGCAGCAATTGGGCCAACCAGCACCACCTGCAGCAGGCCCAATTCCAAACCCCTGAAAGAAAAAAAAAACAAATACCTAACTGGGCCGTAACAGTGTTGAAGAATGAATGCACCATAGAAAACTACTGATGCAGTTAATTTAGCAACACAGGTTTTCCAGTTTGTTCATATATACCGTCAATGTGGTCAATGAGCCCAAGATGTTCCGAGGCCATAAGGGTTATTCACTCCTCACTTTCTCAATTTCAGCTGCAACACACAGATGGTCAGGTCAGAATTTGATGGAAACAACAAAAGCATGGATCCATCCTGCCTCGTGTCAACAGTTCAGACTGGTGGTGGTGGTGCCCTGGTGTGGAGGATATTTTCTTGGCACACCTTGGGTCCCCTAGTACCATCTGAGCACTGTTTAAACCCTACAATCTACCTGAGTATTGTTGCTGAACATCTCCACCCATTTATGACCTCACTTGGCTCATCTTCTGATGGCTTCTTCCAGCAGGATAATGCTCCATGTCACAAAGCTCAGATCATCTCCAACTGGTTTCCTGAACCTGACAGTGAGTTCACTGAACCCCAATGCTTTCTAGAGTCACCAGATCTCCAACAAAGCATGTTTAGGATGCGGTGAAACACGAGGTTCTCATTGCCAAACCTCCAGCAACTGTCTAATACAGAAAGGCCGACACTGATCCAGATATCTGAGGAACATTTCTCACAACTTGTTAAATCTATGCTATGAAGAATTACGGCAGTTCAGAGGGGAAATGGAGTCCCAACCCAGTTACAGGACAGCTTACCTAATAAAGTGGCCAGTTAGTATATACACATCCCTTCTAGGTAGAACCAAACATTTCTCTTTGTGGAGAACTTTTAATGCATAGATATGGGAACATTAACTACAACAGTTTGAAAACTAAAGGAAACTTTTGAAAGGTCTGAAATTATACTGATGAAATAAATGTCTTCTTCTGCGTCAGGTTGAACCGGGCTCCACCTGTGCCGTGTTTGGTTTGGGAGCTGTGGGTTTGGCTGCAGTCATGGGCTGCAAAGCTGCAGGAGCCAAAAGGATCATCGCCATCGACATCAATCCAGACAAAGCTGAGAAAGCCAAAGTCCTTGGTGCCACTGACTTTTTGAACCCCAAAGATCACAGTAAACCCATCCAGGAAGTGATTGCTGGGATGACTAATGGGGGAGTGGACTTCTCTCTGGAGTGTGTCGGGAATGTGGAGGTCATGGTGAGGGATGCTGATGTTTTGTGCTTAGATTAAAGAACTGAACCAGGTCTACTGACTCTTCTGCTTGTCCATCCAGCTCAGTGCGTTGGAGTCCAGTATGGAAGCTTGGGGTGTCAGTGTAATTGTTGGCTGGACCGACATGTATGACATCTCTATCCGACCCCGTCACCTCATCTGTGGACGCACATGGAAAGGCTCTATGTTTGGAGGTGAGACTCTCATTCAGCAGCTTCCAAATTTCTGCTGATGTGGTTTGGATCCATTTGGAGCGGATTTTGTGTCTCAGGGTTTAAAGGTAAAGATGGTGTGGCAGAGATGGTTAAAGCCTACCTGGAGAAGAAGGTCAGGCTGGATGAGTTCATCACTCACAAAATGACACTGGACCAAATCAACGATGCCATTGAACTTATGAAGAACTGCAAATGGTACCAGTCCGTGTTTCTAAATGAATACCTTCATAAAAAAGTTCAGCTTTGCTCAGTTTTCTCTCTCTCTTTGTTCCACAGCATCCGAGCTGTCATGACTGTTTCTCCTCAATAACACCAACATGATGCCTTCAGGAACAACAGGAATAACAGAGAATGATGAGAATTTCTAAACTCTAATCAGTTCAGATCAGATGATCATTAAAACAACATGTGTTGTTTTTCTTAATAAAAGAAAAGCTGAAGCAGATGCTTCCTGGAATCGTCGTTTGTTTTCAGGTATTATTTCGGGGTTTTGTCCACAGTTCTCTCTTTACTCAAACCTAATGATATTTTTATTATGTGTAGAGTGTCTGCTTAGGTTTACACTGGCCAAACTAATTATATCTGTGTTTGCTTGACTTGGACGGTGGTGATTTAATTTTCCTGCTTGGATGGATTTCAGAGTTCCTTTCTTAGTGAACCCTCTGTCCTTTTTTCTGATCTAATACAGAACATTTTAGGCACCCTGAATAAAGTTATATTAAATTGCATAAAATAACAGCATCTCTGGTCCCAGAGGAGCATATTTGCTTTGTTAAATGTCAACACAACAGATTCAGTTTTGCACAAGAAGTGCTGAAATGGAAGAAAAAGCTTCTGTGAAGACTGGAGACAACAGAAATGTTTTTCTGGGGCACCGATGTAGAAGACAATATAAAATGATTCTATTATAAAATCAATAAATCAGTCAGTGTTCAGTTTTCCAGTGATTGATTACACATTTTAAGAGACCCATTTATTTCTCAGTGTTAGGATTAATTTTTAATCAGAGGTAACATCTTCCAAACGCTAAGAAAATGACCATGAGCTATTAATGGAATCAAAATGGAAATCTACTATTAGTCAGAATACCAACACATTACATTACATCTTTATATGTTCTGTGTATTTAGTGGTGGAAAAATAGGACACTCTATGAAAGTATTCGGACTTGATATTTAATATAAATTTTAGAGAAACCAAAGAGAAGACCCTTTAAAGCCTTTAGAAAAATGTAATTCTAAAAAATTATTTGGAAATGAGAAATAAATTAGGACACCCCCAAGTTCACCCTGTTTACTGTTTCAGGTCAGTTAAGAAAAAGAAAAAAATTTTCTATTTGCTAAATGCCAGAATAATAGGATAAAAGGACAGAGTACTTCAAATTCAGGACCCGTATCCCCAGCGACCCTCAGAGTCTCTCAGAGATCTCCTACCTTAGCCTGAACATTCCTGCTAAGGAGTCTCAGCTTCAGTGACTCTGAGCGAAGAGACGACAGAAACTCCTATCTTAGTGAGGACGTGTGGTTGACCTCGTTGCTAGGTGTGATGGTGTCTTCTAAGAGCTGTGATTGGTTGTTGCAAAACAAACCAACGTGCTCCTTTATGTATAAATATTTATATATTTGTTCGAGTTTTTCCAAATTTATTTATGAAAGCCTTTTACAGTTTATAAATATCTAAATGATTCTATACTATATTGTTTTTAATTTTGTTCACTTTTTATTCATGGTTATTTATTTATCCTTCCTAATATCACCTTACTAGAGGTTGACCTTTAACCTCTCCTACTGCTGAAACCATTTAATTTCCCCTTAGGGGGATGATAACGTTAATCTTATCTCTATATTAATAATTCTATGATTGTTCTAGACGTTTATGTTCTCATTGACTCGACTGTTTAGGATCTCTGCACCATGGAGCTGGTAGCGTTTTATTCATTCACTGTTGTTCATTGGAGGAGAAGATCTCTCCTTTCTCTCTGTTTTTCCTTCTTCTTCTCTGCTTCAGACACTCTTAGGCTCACTAAAGGTCCTCTTCACTTCTCTTAACATCTCCTCACGTTCATCAGAACCTGGACCCAGCAAACCTCTAAAAGCTGGTTTTGTTCATGTCATTTGTTCATTTGTTTACGTACTGACCCGGAAAGCTTCCTGTCTTTGCTATAAATGGATTTAGCTCTGCATAGCTCATATCCCAAACAATAATTTAGGATCATTTAGGATTATTCCTGGAGGTCTGCAGCTGCACAGTAAAGCTGGCAGACATTAGAGCAGATCAGCAGTATTCAGTAAATGGTCATTCATAGGCAGTATTAATGTCCTGTTCTTCATTTGTCCGACTTACTTTAAACTGATATTTCTCATCAGCTAAGGGTCAGACTCTGGGGTCTGTAGCCTTCAGGGTCTTGCAGCAGTCAAGATGGGATAGCCAACACTTCTAAGCAGAACTCTTTGAAGTTCTGCTTGAGAATTCTGGGTCAAAAGTAAAGTTAATCCAAACTTAACCCAAAATACCACAGCGAGTCAACACAAGTTGAGAATCCAGGAATGTATGAGCATCATTGTTTATCACGTTAATGTTTATCAGACTGTAACGGATCTCTGGTGCATCCAGAGGGAAGGATCGTTGACCAGGTGGTCTAAGTGGTCCAGAGCCCTGGTTCCTCTCACGTGCTTTGTTCCCTACAGCTCAGCTCACAGGTTTTCTAAATGATTTAGATCTGAGGACTGAGAAGGCCATAGACGAAGGCTGATTTAGTGCCTGCTCAACCATGTTTGCATTGATGCAAGCATAAGTTTTGGATCACTATCCTGCAGGAAGACCCAGTGATGATTCATGTGTCCTGCTAGTTCAAAGAGTTCCTGACGCCATTCACTAATAGGGTTGCCAAGGCCCACAGCATCACACATCTTCCACTGTATGTAGCAGTGGGCAATACATAAGGTGTGTTTCCCAGCAGACCCACCTGGAGCGTTTGTTGATAAAAAAAACTCCACCTGAGTCTCATCTGACAAAGATCACGGTTCCAGTTAAAATCCCAGTGGAGTTGATCAAACTCCCCGTCTTGGGAATGACATATACAAGTCCTGCACAGTGGTCAGAGGGATTTTAAGCCATTCTTCTTGCAGGATAGTGGCCAGGTCACTACGTGATACTGGTGGAGGAAAACGTTTCCTGACTCGCTCCTCCAAAACACCCCAAAGTGGCTCAATAATATTTAGATCTGGTGACTGTGCAGGCCATGGGAGATGTTCAACTTCACTTTCATGTTCATCAAACCAATCTTTCACCAGTCTTGCTGTGTGTATTGGTGCATTGTCATCCTGATACACGGCACCGCCTTCAGGAAACAATGTTTGTATATTGACCCTGTGGAGCTCCCGACGGACAGTTCTGGTGGAAACAGGAGAGTTGAGGTGCACATTTAATTCTGCCATGATTTGGGCAGCCGTGGTTTTATGTTTTTGGATACAATCCGGGTTAGCACCCGAACATCCCTTTCAGACAGCTTCCTCTTGCGTCCACAGTTAATCCTGTTGGATGTGGTTCGTCCTTCTTGGTGGTATGCTGACATTACCCTGGATACCGTGGCTCTTGATACATCACAAAGACTTGCTGTCTTGGTCACAGATGTGCCAGCAAGACGTGCACCAACAATTTGTCCTCTTTTGAACTCTGGTATGTCACCCATAATGTTGTGTGCATTTCAATATTTTGAGCAAAACTGTGCTCTTACCCTGCTAATTGAACCTTCACACTCTGCTCTTACTGGTGCAATGTGCAATCAATGAAGACTGGCTACCAGGCTGGTCCAATTTAGCCATGAAACCTCCCACACTAAAATGACAGGTGTTTCAGTTTCATTGTCCAACCCCTGTATTTCACCTCCTCTCCAGGGGGGCTTAGAACATGCTGGTGGTGTGAATGTTTTGTGCTGGGAAACAATCGGACTGCTGTGAGCAAGAGGGGGAACGTTGGCTGGGTCGTTCTCATCTCAGATCTGATGCACATGCTTAATTCCCTGACCATGTCAGCAGCAGTGATGTCCAACGAGCTCCGGGGCTTTTACTGTAGGGATGAAGGCTGGTCCTATGCAGGAATACTGAGAGAAAATACACAGTACGTGAAGCCCTGGAAAAACCAGAGAGAATATCTGAATGGGGAAGTCCCAGTGGCCTCCAAGGAAAGGCATCCACATCATATGCCCAAAACCATCTCAGCCTCCTTCAGGGAGTGGTCTACAGCAGGCCTGCGCCAGCTTCCTGTCCTTACCTCTGAGGCAGAACCCAGCCACCCTGTGGAGGAACATCATTTCAGCTGCTCATGTTTGCATTCTTACTTTGACAGATGAAAGGCTTTGAATGATGGTATTTAAACCATGGAGTTAGAAGATGCTTCTTCATGCAGAGATGTGGACACTCTCCAGGTAAAACTGCATGATCCAATAAACTTCTTGTCCAAAATGCAATGATTCTGTTATGAATCTTTTAGTTGTGTGTGAATAAAAGCTGAATTAATCCTTGTTAAAGTTAAAGGTTCTAAGCTTCTTAGCCTAGCTTCTCTTATCACTGCAGGCCTCAGACCTGCTCCAGAGGGTAAGTAAAACTGCATTTAAATGTCTCTTCATGAGGTTAACCATGTTCTACAAGAACCGGACATGGCATTGTGGGTTTCTTGGTCACATCTCTGAGCATGGTACACTCTGACGTTGGACTGAACCTGCTGGATGTCCACTCCTGGAGAGACGAGGAGCTGCCAAATGTTTTCCACCTGCAGACTCATCCTCTCTTTAGGATGATAGATTACAAATATTTTTAGAAAAAAAAAAAAAAAAAACAAGCAACAACTGCTCCTCTAGTCATTGCTGATGTCCTTCCACCCTGGCATTGTGTTAACATGCCCACCCAACCGATAATAATCAGTGAGTGCAGCTACGATGACCAAATTTGCAAAACATTTTCTTAAATATCTTACATTAAATCTGCAGCAAAGTTAGCAATGATGCTTGAGCTTCAACATTCAGTGTCCTCTATTAGTTTAAAAAGGCCTTAAAGAAAACTTTGCGTCATAGAAAGCCTGGGGAACTGTCTGCTTGAGAGATTCAGATCTGCGATCCATCGCAGGACAAACTCAACCACACAGAGCAACAGAAGAGTCATTTATTACTCCACTAGGAGAAGTACAAAGAGTGCAGAGAAACACTGATCACATCACTCCTCTGATGAGAGAGAAACAAAGAATGCTGCTCCTCACAAAGATGCAAAGGGTGGCCACAGAATGACGGTGAAAGGAGCAGCCAAGACAGCACATCTCAGATCTTCAGATATCCAGCAAGCATCAGATCACAAATCCACGTGTTAAGGCTCATTTTGCTACACTGGGGCTCATGGTACCAAAAACCACCAGAGAAGGTTCAGAACTCCCTCCTCCTTCATGCAGATGCTCTAATTCTGCAACACCAGCAGTTTTCTAAGCTGCTGCTGAGGGCCAGTGGCCATGCAGTACTGACCAACTGTAGCAGGGTTAGGGTGCTGTACTGAACAGGTAAATACGACCAAGACAGGATCTTAAAGACCTCACTGCTGCTTATTTTCCTTAACGTCTGCATGTTAATACGAAGCGTGTATCAAACACATTACATCAGACACCTTGATACACTGAATAAGTTTGTGTGATTATTTCTCTTAAGCGAACAAATGATATGTTAAATACTTTAAAGCTGTGCCTGTCAGTCTCCAACCAGAACCGCTGTTTCTCCTGCCCAGAAACATAAACTAAAGATTTAAAGCTCTGCAGTACGACAGCCTGAGACACAAACCTGAACCTCTGAAGATTTTAGGCCCAAATCATTTGGTAACATAAATAATACAGTCTGTACTTCTCCCAACGTTACCACGGACCAGGTAAGTCCTGGAGAATCTCCTCAAAAGGAACTTCAAGGAGAACCTGGTTCCTGAAAGTACCCAGTGAGTTCTATGAACATTCCAGGAAAGCCTCTGGTACTGAAACTCTGAACAGTACCAGCTGAATTCTGGAAAGTTTCCTCTAAGTTCTGGTAAAGTATGGGCTGTATTATAACGGGCTGCCATTTGTTTCTAGTCCCAGGTTTGGTCTCTCCTTCGCCTCGGTACTGTGGGACCTTTTCGGCCCGTCTCTGGCAGTAGTAGGTTAGCAGAGGCTGACAGAAAAGATGTGAATTGGGTTGTTTCTATCGGAGTTTGCTCTGAGCTAAACAATGTTCCAGAGAGACCACAGGACTGGTGAAAACTCGATGTTATAAATACTCTTCCATTTCCTCCAGAGGACACAGATCTAACTAATAAAGCAATCTTCTTATTTAAGACACATTCAAGTACTTCCATTTCATTTGAGGAACCGATTTTAATTTCTAAGAGTCGTGAGAGCTGAGTTCCCACAGAGCTCTGGGAGTAGCGCCTCTTCATTTGAGTTGTGAGTAAGTTTGTGTGAGACACCCAAAGGTGCTGGGTGCCTGGACAGGTCCAGTCCAAGGCGCCGGTTCCGGTAAAGCCTATATTTGGCTCAGGAAATGAGCGCGTCCGTTGTCCTCCAGGCGGCAGGTGAGGATCTCACAGCCGGTCTCCGTAACCAGCAGGGTGTGCTCGAACTGAGCCGACCGCTTCCCGTCCCTGGTCACCGCCGTCCAGCCGTCGGGCCACGTCTCGTCCTGCCAGCCACCTGAGACACAGACACACAGCATGAATTAATCAGAACTGTGGAAACTCATCCAACAAGCTGATCTCCAAAGCTTCCACTCACCCTCACATATCATGGGCTCAATGGTGAACACATGACCAGGCTTCATGACTCCAACTGCTTTGTTTTCTGTGAAATTAAAAAGGTGGAGAAATGAGAAGCTTCAGCAGCTTCGTTCCTACTCTGACCACAGCAGGGAGGAGGTGACTCACTGGCATAATGTGGCACGTTGGGAGCGGTGTGGAAGAGTCTGTGGATGCCGTGGCCGCAGTAGCT
Source organism: Crenichthys baileyi (assembly GCA_036173005.1). Classification (NCBI taxonomy): domain Eukaryota; kingdom Metazoa; phylum Chordata; class Actinopteri; order Cyprinodontiformes; family Goodeidae; genus Crenichthys; species Crenichthys baileyi. Next base: position 132,066 of record JAHHUM010000636.1, read on the forward strand.
TCGGACAACAGAGAAGCTGCTGGCCTGGGCGTGTTTCTGGATGATGTTCCCCAGCTCTCGGTAGCGAACGCCGGGCTTCACTGTGGGGGGGAAAAGGACTGTTTATGTTAATACCTTAGAAACTGAACAGAAGCCTCACTGAGAATGAAAGGATTTGCATTTCAGATGCATCTTTCTGACTATTAACTTATAAATTATTCCCACTTATAACTTGTATAGTTCCCTCCAGCTTCATCCATCCAACACATCAATAAACGCCACTGATATCTCAGAGTTACATACATAAGAAAAACTGCCTTGGTGGGAAGAAAATGTGCCTACCGGAGTCGATGGCTTGCATAAGGCATTCGTATGTTGTCTGCACCAGCTTCTTAGCTCCTTCTTCCACCTCTCCCACAAAGAAGGTTTCATTCAGGTCGCCATGGAAACCGTTGTGGTAGACAGTGATGTCCACTGTGGAAGATGAAGATGTTCTGAGTTAGGCCAAAACCCCGATGTGATCATGTTTAACAGAGAGGGAAATCTGTTATGTGTACAGAAGGGGGCAGGGCGGCCATTTGAGAACGGAAGCAGCTAAAGATGAGCAGGTAGAAGACCACATCACAGTCTGATAATGAAACTATTTGTCTCGTCAGAGCACGCAGCGAGAGGCGAGTCGCTGAAAACTCTCCATCAGATGCTCTGAGGGGAGTGGCGCCTCAACAGAAACATTCATAAAGAGGCTAAAATTGGCCAAACTCCTGCTGACATCAATAGCTGCTGCAAACATTCATCATCAGAAAGAAACTATTTCCCCCTGAACCATTAATAAAACATTCCCCTGCTCCTAAACTGATCTTTAAACCTATTAAGAGATTAAACGAAGAGGCTGAGACAGATGTGGGAAGCTAGGTGGTGCAAGGAGCAGACCATTGAGGATATCTCCGTCCTGCAGCGGTCTTCTATCTGGGATGCCGTGACAGATCACTTCATTGACGGACGTGCAGCAGGATTTGGGGAAGTTGTAATAGTTGAGAGGGGAGGGATAGCACTTCCTCTCTAAGCAGGCCTGAAAACAAAAAGAAAAGTTGATGTTTGATCCGTTTATGATCTTGTTTCTGCCCGATGGACACGGACACCTCAGTGTGTGTATACAGCAGCCCTGCAGCCAGAACCAAGCCAGGTGTGACTGAGTGGTGGTACTGAAGTCAGGATCTCTTAAAAAATCTGAAAGGATGTTTCAGAGCACCTATAATCAGTGCCTACATTATTTATCAGCAGAGTTATACGAAAAGGAGCACCAGCATGAGGGCTGCTCTGTGAGGCTGAACGGAGGAGCTGCAGCTCAGAACAAACTGCTAATGTGAACAGAAAAACATGCTCATACCAACACCGACGCTGGCAGGTTCTGCTCTCATGGGAACCATCTTGCTTTAGCCTGTTAGAGTGTCTATAGCTGTAATTAGGAGTGAACACAGAGAGCAGCTAAAGCTAATGGAACATTTTAACTCTAATGTGTAATATGAGGAGGCTACGATCATCTGCAACTCATTTCATGTTAGCCCCAGAAATATTTATTCATGTAGTTTATTCAGACCCCAAAGGTGAAGAAACACCTAAAGGTGATCATCAGATTGACGATACAGTAGCAGAGACCCTCAGAAATCTGAACTTTGAATTATACAATAGGCTTTTAAAATCAATTCCTAATGAGTTTGAACCTTTACAGAAGTGATGGACGATATATCAGCGTTAACACATCAGTATCGGTGCCACAAGGAAAACTGAGCTGATATGATGCTTATTTCCCTCCTGTTGCTGTCTGTGTTTCCCAGGTAGGGGGTGGGGTGGGTTTGGCTATGTAGTTTTTGTTTGGTCATGTGACAGTGATACAGCACAGGATTGTGGGTAGTTTAACTGAAGCAGAGAAGCAATGTCAGCAGTGTGGTTGTTTGGACTGGATCTTTGTGAAACACTTATCTGTGAAAAGTGTTTTTACTTGAATCATCAAGTCCTAAAATGTTCGTGTGGATCCATACCAGATGAACAGCATGGTCGATTTCTTCTGTTGTAACTCCCGGTTTCACCATCATGGCTGCAATGTCCAGGACTTCTCGAGCCAGCTGCAAAAACGACGCATGTCAAAACAGAACTTCAAACACGCAGAAGATGGAAGTCGATCGAGTCACCTTGCACACCACTCTCATGCCTTCGATGTCCTCAGGAGAGAGGATCTTGATCTGAGATGTCCCTTTCAAGAACTGCTCAGACTCAGACATCCCTGTGGGGCAGGAAACAAGGACACACGACCGACATCACTCACACTTCAAGACACAGTGAGCAAAGACCTTGAAAAAGCTGCTGCTGTCACTTTCTTCATCTGATCCACACTGACACACAACAGGATTTTAATTATCCTCATCAATTCAGGTTTCCTCAACAAATAAGGTCTGAATAAATCCAGTTACTCTGAAGGGAAATCAATCATATTTACAGTTTCTAAAAAGCAGACAGAGGTGAGCTGTATAAACTACGTACAGCATCAGAATAGTTTTATTATGATTTTCTTACTATCTTATAGTTTTTACCTTCTGTGGTGCCTGATTCCTGAAAACTTAGAACAGGTTAAAGAACAATTAAAGACCAAAAACACCAATATATGCTGATCTGTACAGCAGAAGCAAGAGCTACTTCCAGAAAGCCAAGGCAGGATCCTAACAGTGTGCAGAATTATAAGGCAAGTGGCTATTAGACAATATGCCTTAAAATGATATGGTCAAACTCCAAGCTGGATAAACTTGAATAGATTTAATCATGGCAGGTGATCTGTAACTGTGTACTGAGGGAGGGCGTGGCCTAAGCAGGTCAACACTTATATCAAGGTGTGCATAATTATTAGGCAGCTTCTCTTCTTTAGGCAAAATGGGCCAAAAAAGATATTTAACTGTCTCTGAAAAGTCAACAGTTACCAGACGTCTCTCAGGATGCAGCAATCTTAATATTGTAAAGATCACAGAACCGTTTGGTTGCAAATAGTCAACTGGGTCGCAAGAATCGTGTTGAGCAAAAAAGACGCCAGGGATTAGAGAAGAATGAAGCGTGAAGCTACCAGGAACCCACTATCTTCCAGTGCTGTCATGTTCCATAACTGCAACCTACCTGGAGTACCTCGAAGTACAAAATGTTCAGAACTGAGAGACATGGGTGAGGTAAGGACGGCTGAAACCCAACAGAACCAGAACACATAAGCTGAACTCGTCTAGACTGGGCCAAGAAATATCTGAAGACAGATTCTTCAAAGGTTTGATGAAGAGCGACTCTGGACGGGCCAGATGGATGGACCTATGGCTGGAAAGAGTCAAACGCCAGCGAGGTGAAGGGGGGGTACTGGTATGGGCTGGTACTGGTAAAGATGAGTTGGTTGGACCTTTTCAGGTTGAAGATGGGCTCAAAATCAACTCCGAAACCGTCGGCCAGTTTTTAAGCATTTTCTTCAAGCAGTGGAACAGGACGAAGTTTGCATCTTTGAAGAAAACACTGATATTTATGCAGGATGACGCCCCATCACAAGCATCCAATAACTCCTGAGCGTGGCTAGCCAGCAGAGGAGGTAGAGATGAAAAACTGAACCTCTTCCTCGCCTGACCCGAACCCAATGAGAACTTGAGGGCAGTTGTTAAACGGGAGAAGTGAAGGAAAACAGTCGACCTCTCTGAACATCTGTCAGGGAGGCTGTGGTTCTGCTGCACAGAACGTTGATCATCAACAGATCCAGAAACTGACAGACTTCATGGATGGAGGCTTGTAGCTGTTGGCAGCTATACTGGTTTATCGGAAAGTTTGGAGTTGTTAATATTTCTCACTTAAACAAATGAAAATAAAAAGATAAAATGGAAAAGTGTGTTTTTCAAATAGTTGCATAATAATTCTGCAAAGTAATGAAGTCATTTAGTAAGTAAGCACATATAGATAATCTAATAAAGCCTTGAATTTTCCTTTCTTAAACATTCCTGTTTGAGGTTTATTAATATGCTGGATTAACTGAGAACTCTGTAGTTGTGATTAATAAAAATAATCCTGAAAAATAAGACTTGCCTAATAATTGTGCACATGGGGCATGAATGCCTGCATTAGGGGTCAGTTCAGAACGGATTTCCTGAATGCAAAACTCTTTAGTTTCAATCTTCCCGGCTTACATTTCCAATTAAATCTGTTCATATCTTAAAGGACTGTCTGAAGTGCAATAATTGTTGGCTAATATATTCAAAGTGTTATGAACTTCTATTTATTGTGCAAATACACGGCTCAAAAAAACAAAGGGAACCCTTAAACAACACAATATAACTCTGAGTAAATCTAACTTCTGTGAAATCAAACTGTCCACTTAGGAAGCAACACTGATTAACAATCAGTTTCACCTGCTGTTGTTCAAATGGAAAAGACAACAGGGGGAAATCTTTGGCGATTAGCAAGACTCACTCAATAAAGGAGTGGTTCTGCAGGTGGGAACCACAGACCACTTCTCAGTACCTCTGCTTTCTGGCTGATGTTTTGGTCACTGTTGAATGTTGGTGGTGCTTTCACACTCGTGGTAGCAGGAGACGGACTCTATAACCCACACAAGTGGCTCAGGTAGTGCAGCTCATCCAGGATGGCACATCAATGCGAGCTGTGGCAAGAAGGTTTGCTGAGTCTGTCAGCGTAGTGTCCAGAGCCTGGAGGTGCTACCAGGAGACAGGCCAGTACACCAGGAGACGTGGAGGAGGCAGTAGGAGGGCAACAACCCAGCAGCAGGACCGCTACCTCCTAATGGTGTGGGGTGACATTTCTTTGGAGGGCTGCACGGCCCTCCATGTGTTCGCCAGAGGTAGCCTGACTGCCATTAGGTACCGAGATGAGATCCTCAGACCCCTTGTGAGACCATATGCTGGTGCAGTTGGCCCTGGGTTCCTCCTAATGCAGGACAATGCTAGACCTCATGTGGCTGGAGTGTGTCAGCAGTTCCTGCAAGATGAAGACATTGAAGCTATGGACTGGCCCGCCCGTTCCCCAGACCTGAATCCGATTGAGCACATCTGGGACATCATGTCTCGCTCCATCCACCAACGTCACGTTGCACCACAGACTGTCCAGGAGTTGGCTGATGCTTTAGTCCAGGTCTGGGAGGAGATCCCTCAGGAGACCATCCTCCGTCTCATCAGGAGCATGCCCAGGCGTTGTAGGGAGGTCATACAGGGACATGGAGGCCACACACAATACTGAGCCTCATTTTGACTTGTTTTAAGGACATTACATCAAAGTTGGATCAGCCTGTAGTGTGTTTTTCCACTTTTTGTGTGTGACTCCAAATCCAGGCCTCCATCGGTTAATAAATTTGATTTCCATTGAGGATTTTTGTGTGATTTTGTTGTCAGCACATTCAACTTTGTACAGAACAAAGTATTGAATGAGAATATTTCATTCATTCAGATCTAGGATGTGTTATTGGAGTGTTCCCTTTATTTTTTGAGCTGGGCATTTTATTTAGCCAGTTGGACAGAGTCTCACGGCAGCAGATGTTCACACTGGACACAGATGAGAACGCTCAAAAGGCTAAAGGTCACAGAGTGATGGAGGCACAGATGAGAGAAGGATGAAAATAGGCAGATTTCACACCTGATGCCGTTGTCGTAATAATTACCAATGTTATCGCCATCATATGATTTTTTAATATCATGCAGCCGTAGTTCAGAGTCTCAACAACAAAGATCTTGAGCTTGTTTTGGTTGTCAAAACTGATAAGTGGTATCTGCTGCTCGTTTTGTTGGAACATTCATGACCTTGTTATACTGAGAAACCAAGATCTCTAGCTTGGAATATTTACAGTTTCATTATTTCTGTAGACTGTTTTTGTCATGACAAAAGTTTCATTATTTTGCCGTATTAGATTTTGGATATATTAGATAACCAGGTCTTGTTTATGTTGAGCCCATCTCTTTTTAAAAAGGTGTGGCTTTAATTCATTAGTAGCAGGACAGGAAGAAGGGCAGAGAGAGAGGAAGACATGCAGCAAATAGAGCAAGCTGTTAAGCTTGTGTTGCAAATATCTCATCTTATGAACATACCAAGATCTTCAGCTTGTTTTCATTAGATTATATTTTATTATATTATCCAGAAATGTAGATCTGATGCTAATGTTTTTTGCTAAGAATTTGACTACAAATTATTAGCAAAAGGACAATTTCTTATTATGATAAATACATATAGTCTCGGGCAGCACGGTATCTATTGCCAAAAATTGCAAAGACAATATTGGTTCTGATTAACCCGTATTTTTCTGGCTCTTTCCTTCTCAGTCATTAAACAATGTCCCCTGCTTCTCTATGAGCTTTCTCAGCTACATACAGCACGTAGTTCATCCAACTGGCTATAAATATTACAAGATAAAGCATCCAAGCAGTCCTCCGTAATATTGCACACGTGAAATTAAAGAGATGATTGTGATCCTATGTAATGTGCATGTAGAATATGGTCAATGTGAAAAAACTAAATCAGCTTTTTGAGTTCTGGAAAACAGACGTGGAAAGACGTGTTTTTTCTGTAGAGCAACAGGGGTAAAAATGAGATTTCTTCTAATTAACAGAGACCCAATGGAAACTCTGTGCTGGTGATTCACATTAAACAGTGTCCCCTCAGACTCCATTAGATGCCGATGGAGCTCCACATGAAGAGTTTATAGCGTAAACTCATCTTGTTGTGACAGTTTTTCCAGCTTGAATCCCAAACAGAAGAAAAATGAAAAGCGGTGCTATGAATAACTAGCTGCTCCAGCAGAGACTAGGCTACAGCTTCAGCTCCTGAGCAGAACAAGCCTCTAATGACACTCACAGAGCCGGGTCGGTAGAACAGAGCAGGACTGTTACTGTGGTAAGAAGAACAAGGGAAGCACAGGTCTCAGAGCAGTCACTAGATCCAGACTTTATTACTGGACTGCAAGGAGTGTAAACAACAATTCCCACATTTATGATTTATTAAGTCCACATCCAACAGGATGATTAAAGGTTGAATGTGATCAGTTGCTTAGAAACACAGACAGGAGAAGCATTTGTGTATTGCAGGTATTGCATGTAAAGAAATGTCCGGAACAATCTGGCTGGCTTTTTAAAAACGATAGCGGAGCAGATTTGGTTTGATTTTAACTGGGCCTGACTCTGACCTGGAATAACAGGAGAATGAAAGGAGACCGTAACCATGACTACCCGAGCATGGATCTATGGACACAAAGGTTGCTATGGCTGCAGCGTGAATGACTTGGCCACATAAATAAACGTAAGATAAGACATCATATGATGGTTTAAATGGCAGGACTGTATAAGCCCAAAGCTAAAAGCAGAAACGGCCTTATTGAAGCTATAACACAATCATTGCAGTGACCATCTGTTTCTGTCCAGAGTTTACTTTTATAGATTTACCTGCACCCCCTCTAATACTGGGCCGAATGTCCCATGTAGTCAGCCATCATTCTGACTGGATATTTGACCAGTCCTCCTGGCAGAGTCAGTAGAGTTCAATTAAACTGGTGGTAACACAGACCTGGCTGTTGAACACAGCGCATCAAGGTCCAGTCAGGGCATTGGGATTAGATCATTATATTCAGAGCTTTAATATTATCTAACGTCATCCATTCTAAGACCAGTTTGGATGCGTTTGGAATCATTGACCCATCAGTGCTCAGATTTCACTGATCTGACCCAAACTGTCACTTTCAGTTGACAGTTTGGGTCACCAGTGTCTCTGTCCACAGTAAAGCCAGTTTTTCCATCACCATGGACTGAGAGGGTGCTGACCAAGAAAGGAGCCACGGCTCCAACATCAATCCCCTCAAGTTGGACTGAAATCTATAGCTGCTCACGTGGATGAGCCAAACGGCTCCAGGACAAGAGCCACAGGAGACAAAGATTGAGATGTTTGGACACAAAGGCAAGACAACTGTTGGGAAACGTCAAGACTTTCAAACCTAATAGCACAACACTAACTGTGAAGCACGGTGGTGGCAGCATCATGCGATCCTTTCCATCCCCAGTGGTACTGATGAATTACACAGGGTGGATGGATTAGGAAGATTACTCCAATTCTTCGAGCTAACTTCAAATCAACAGACAGTTCAAATATTTGCTGTTGCTGGTTTTATTTGATCTCCATGGATTTCATCTACCATACCTAATGACCTGTTCGAATCATCTGGATACACATCCTCTCAGCTATATTTTGGACTAGAACCAATTAACTCTGCCGCTGCAACAGAAGCCAGCTCGATCCAGACCCACTCACACCTCGGTTCTACAGATCTACACACAGTGACGATGACCTCCTGCAACCAGTACCGCGGTACAGAAAACTACAAAGACTCCTATAGAGCAGAGACTTCAGTTGACACCACCTACCTTTGCCACAAACCTTTATGTCCCTGCTCTCTGCGCTGAGACTGACCAACAGAACACTGAAGTTCTGAATAAAACTTTTTATCCAATTTGAATAAATAACAGAATCTGACTGCACTGTTCAATGATTAAGATTAATTGGAATGTATGAACCTGACTTTTGTGAAGTACCTTGAGACGACGTGTTGTGAATCGGCGCTATATAAATAAACTGAATTGAACTGAAGTTAGCGTGCTTTAAGTAAAGGACAATTTCACTACTTTTAATGAATCTGAGGTACCTTTGATAAGCTCTAATTTGTGATCTAAAATACTCGGACTAGTCAAACCTGGACCAAATTATTCTTCAATCATTTTGGTTCTTTCAAACTTTTATTATATATGTAAATGTCAATTGAATAACTGATGTTAATTTTATAACTTCAAACCCATTTTTCCATCACAAATTAAATCAATATTTACAGCAGTAAACAAACCACAGCAGAGTTTCAATCCTGATCATAAATGTTTAAAAAATGATTTTAATTATTTTGAAACATGGAGCATAACAGGTGTTAAATGTTTGGCAGGTGACCCCCAGCCCAGTTCAGCCCCAGGCGTTGGGGTTCCTTAGTTCTCTGCAGTCAGACTGAAACATTACTCCAGACAAGTCAAATAATTACACCTCTGCTGAGGAAACCCAGAAGGGACCCAGAGTTCCCAGAGTTCTACATCAGTAATGCTTTCCAACCAGTCAATGAGCCAGTAAGACATAAAAAGGTTTCGTTACCTCTGGGATGATCCGCATAGTCGGGTCTTTGGATGTCATCTGGAACAAGTCTCATGGTAGTCTGACAGAGGGACCAAGAAGACAAATTAGAACACATCAACAGGGATGAGCACAGCTCTTGTTTCTGCTTTCTGGTGACCTTTAACCTATTGTTGGGATATGTAGTTATGTAGTACTTGTGGTTTTGCCATGGATGGATTGATGGATGATTTAGACGATGGGACAGAGAAACTTCTGGAAATATTTTTGCATACTGTTTTTTTATCCTACCCTACAGAATACCTAAATCAAATTACAAACTTATCTAGACAGTTTATGAACTCTGTATACAGAGAACTGCGTAAGTATTAGAAAAAGGAATGCAGGGAAAGTTTACCAGTGGGTAGTGTGGGCGTAGTTTTCCAGTGTAACGATATCCTGGCCATGGGTCTGTGTTGGTGTCCTTCTCCACACAGTTCTTAGCTTCAGTCTGGTGCTGGTCTTCCTCTGTGTGACACAGGTCACTTAGTCAATGCTTTCACAAAACTCAACTCTCCAAAACTACATACAGACACACGACACAGGACAGGAGAAACCGTGATCTCTGATACCTACTTGCTTTTCTGTGTAGCAACTTGTGAGATGCCCAGCTTCCCTTGAAACATTCCTGCAGAGAGAAATATGTAGAACTAGCATTAATGTCTTGAGACACTGACCTGTTTAAGGTTGACACTTATCCATATATAATATTTTTATAAAATATTTTTCATTTTAGGAGGGCGACATTTATCGTCATCAGTTCTGCAGAAACCTGGTAACCAGCCATTTATCTGATTCAGGTGTGTTGGACAAGGGACACATCTAAAAGCTGCAGGCTAGTAGAGCAACGCTGACCCGGCACAGGAAGGCAACCAGCTTCTTCATAAAATATGCCAGAAATGCCAAGACAGGGTCCATGAAAAAAAACATCTGGGTAACTAAAATCCCACAGAAAAACAATTGCTAGGGAAAGGTGGGATAACTGCCATCAGTATACTAACTGTTTATTTATCACTGATTTCACAACTGAAAATAATGCAGCCCTGCTTACAAAAAGCTGATCATTTGCTTCCTCTTATTAATCGGTCTACCAGGGGTTTGTTGGGCTTGGTTAAATGGATTCTGGAATTTAATATCCAGCTGTTAAGGAGCTTTAGCCTCTGCTGTGCAGCTTCTGCTAAACGTTTGTCTGTTTTGAAGAAGGTCCAGTTTCAAGGAATGGTTCCTTTCATTTTTTACTGGACCTGCCAAAGATGTGCAGAGCCAACAGTTTATGCAACACGGACGTGCAAACATAAACAGCAGGTCTGGGTTGCACAGACTAAACTGCAGTAGGATCAGATACCACAGCACACTTAACTTCTGACTGCATACATACATTTACTGAGGATATAATCATTAAAATGTGTCGAGCCTTAGATCTGTTCATTTCTGGCTCTGATACAAAAACCTGAGCAAGATTAAGGATCCTCAGCTGATTACAATGCTGCATAAAGGCAGTATTTTAGTTACCAGTAAAAGCGTCGATACCCATCCTAAAGTTTAATTCACACATGTCTGAAAGGCGTTGGGTTTCGGGAGAGACAGATCCAGGAGGATGGTCAAACACCGGGGAATCAAATGATGTGACGTGCTGCATCTCAGCAGCAGTTTGCCCCTCCTGAAGCGCTCATTAATCTGCTGAACGCACCTAATACATGGTTACTATACGACACGTTACTTTAATACGTAACGTGACACTGCTGGGTAAAGAGCTTCATCACACACTCTCATTTTGGTATCTTCCACCATTCATTGTAGCCAGTCAACACTTAGCTAGCTAAACGTCTCTCCTCGGCCTTACATTTAAAAAAAATAACATAATACAATCACTGTCTCGAACTTTCTAGATTCTTTATAGCCTTCATACAACGAAACAATTTAAATATACCCAAAAACGTTTTCCAAATAAGTTATTTATGTGATTACAAGCAGCTTGAAGACACGTTAGCAGCCTGACAGCTGAGTTAGCATCCTCGTGATGTGACAGCGGGCCCTGGTCTGCGGCCACAGTTAGCATGTTTCACACCGGCCAGAGCAGAGACTGCAGCCGTACCTGCGAACAGAAGTAGGAGCCTTGAATACCGAGCTTGATACATGTCGGACACTGAAGTTTGGCGTCCTTGCTGCAGCCCTCCGTCTCGCACTCCCTTCTGGCCTCCGTGCTCGCCATGCCTTCGTCAGTAGGACAGGAGGAGAGGGCGGAGCAGCCGACGCGGAGCCCGGTCACGTGACCCAGCTTGGACCAATCAGCACAAACTTTCCTAACACAGATTTGTAAGATGGCTACCGCCGAACCGGTGAGTACATATTTGTAGAGAACGTTTCAAAGCATATGGAGACACTTCTCGTCTAAATCAGAGCCTCAAATGTGGTTCAGCGTTTACCTGCAGCTTTAAGAAGCGTTTCCTTGTTGCTGAAGGGAGGTTGCTGTGATTCCGTCGGGTGTTTTGAGGAGTTTTAAACCTGTTGTCTGTGCCACGACTTGCTGGGCGTTAAGGAGGAAAGTGGAGATCTCCCAACTTTCAGCGAGCAGACGAGCCGCTCACCGCAACACAATGAGATCATTCCTGAACATTAGGCTGTGGTCACAGATACTATATGTTGCTGGGACACGATGGATATGTGAATTTTAAGACCAGTTACTGATTGAAAGCCGTCAAAATGTTGGTGGGGTGATTCATCTTGTTTAGTGTTTGTAGGTAAAATTTCAGCTGTCACAACTGGCCTGCACTGGTCCGAGCTGACCTCTGGGATGCTGCAGGGGCTACTAAGGTAGCTGCGTCTCTAATTAAAAGCTATTTGTTCTAAATCATATGGAATTAAATCTATTATTTTCTTTAAATCTGGCTCCAAAGTATAGTTGTTAAAATAATGCTGCTGTGAAGTACTTCTAACCCTACTCAAACTTTGTCTGAATAACTAGGCTCTTTTCTTCCTCTGTTCTGGAAAAACACGTCTGAAACGCTACAAACGGATCAAGGCTTTACTTACATTTACCCTGCGGTGTACATAAAACCACAGATTCCACATGCTGTCTGAAACCAAAGGCTGAGTCTGAGAGCTTCTTATTGCCAAGCCTGATTTGTTCTTGGTCACTGAAGCTCTCGTATTAAAGGGGACATATGATGCTTTTAAATCCCTCCTTTTCACATTTAAATCATTCAGTTGTGGTCTATATAAAGTGGAACTGCAGTGCTTTGGTCTGAACTCCAGATGCCACTGAGGCACTTCACACCCCGCTCCCTCCAGGTCAAAGAGCGTTCCTCTCCACCCCATTCGGCCATTTTTGTAGTTTGATAACAGAGATACAATTATCTAGCGGCACAGAAACATTTTATTCCTAAATCGATTTAAAGATGTCAACAACAGAAGGCTCGTCCATCCAGCCTTACATGTTGGACTAGAATCTGACCCAGATCGAGAGCAGAATGAAGATGTCGAAGCTGCAGAACCATGCCTTCAACTGAATGCATCGCAGTGGTGTGCTGTTACTGTATTTACACCCTCTCCATCCATACCGAGTAACTGCATTAAGGAGCGTAGTTCACACCTTGAAGAGGTTCTGATGCTGGGGACAGTGTAATGAATTGTGTGGGTTGACACACCCAAAAACCGAACATCTAGTCTTATCCACTTGCAGCTTCAGCATACTTGAGCTTGGACTACAAAATCAAAGCCAGAAATTAAAATGTCGGATAAGGGAAATTGGTGGCCAGAAGTCCATTACATCCTATTACCTGTTCTCAAATTGTGTCGTTTTCAGAGAAAATGTGTGCCGTTGTCGTGTAAAGGAACAGTAGAAACGCAACTAAACGTTTCCGTTTCCCCCAGAAAACGTTGCCCTGTAAACAGGGCTTGAGACAGGGGAAACGTTGTCTACTGAAAGATAAAAAGTGAGTGCTGTCATCAAACCTTAGTTAGACAAATTAATGTCAGAAGGGAAAGTGGGATTAAATTCCTCCATGACAATGTGAAAGACAGATACGGTCAGACTGGAAACCACTGCTGCTAAAGGTGGTTCTACAAGCTGCTGGATCATGGGGTGTACTTAGTTTTCACACACAGCTTTTCTGTTTTGACAGTTCAGTTATATTCAAATCTATGGTGACAGATGTTTAAGCAGGCTATACCTTGGGGGCCATATTGTCCTGATTCCTTGGTCTAAACCAACTAAAAATATATTTCCTGCTGCATAAATTAAATTTTGTAGATCACATCATTACCGACTTCATTGCTTCTACGTGTGTTGTGTGTAGGAAACCAACCCGAGTCCTCCAAACGCTGATGAAGATGGAGCCGATGAGACTGGGAAGGAGATTGTGAGCCCGGAGGCCTACGTCAAACATCCACTTCAGAACAGGTCAGGATCTGCAGATCAAGACCAGTGTTCAAACAGCCACTTTGATCAAGGCAAGAATTAGAACACATGTTTAAATTTGGCCCAATGATGTTACAGGTCCAAAGGTCACCCAAGGGATCAATATAAACGCTGAAGAATGTACAGTTCCATGTGCTGGTAGACCAGTTTGAACTTTTGTTGAACTCCAAGCAGTTCAGAACATTTCCTTCAACACTGATGTTTTACAGTCTGATTTAGATCACCATTTACTAGAAATATTCCCATTATTATGCAATTTCCATTGGAAAACTTGTTCTTGCTTTAATGCAGATGCTATTTAGATATAAACCCACTGCTGCATATGTATGGAGACCAAAATATGTAATATGTGTCTAGGTTTGCTGGATGTTATTTTCTAGAGAGGAAAATAATCTGTTATTAATATTCAGTAAATGTTTGTCGTAATGTGTGTTTTCAAATATTTGTAAAGGCTTCCTATAAAGAATTCAGATTTTAGTATATTAGCTCCATCCATCCATCATCCATCCATCATCCATCCATCATCCATCCATCATCCATCCATCATCCATCCATCATCCATCCATGCCTCCATCCATCATCCATCCATCATCCATCCATCATCCATCCATCATCCATCCATCATCCATCCATCATCCATCCATCATCCATCCATCATCCCATCCATCATCCATCCATCATCCATCCATCATCCATCCATCATCCATCCATCATCCATCCATGCCTCCATCCATCCATCCATCCATCCATCCATCATCCATCCATGCCTCCATCCATCATCCATCCATCATCCATCCATCATCCATCCATCATCCATCCATCATCCATCCATCATCCATCCATCATCCATCCATCATCCATCCATGCCTCCATCCATCCATCCATCCATCCATCCATCATCCATCCATGCCTCCATCCATCATCCATCCATCCATCCATCCATCATCCATCCATGCCTCCATCCATCATCCATCCATCATCCATCCATCATCCATCCAGTCTCTGGTATTTGCATGCTCCGTGTTCATAGCCTGATCAAGGTCTAAAATATCTGCCAGAAATTAATTGTAAACTATGAGATGCTTTCCAAATCAGCTGAAAAGACCAAAAGTCAAGATTATTTGTGTTTGACATTATTATATAATGTTGAGAAACAGGATTAACGCATCACGCTTGTGGAAGAAGCTGCAGCATGTCACACTTGAAAACGAGACATAAATTGACCATTTCATTGATTGTAATGAGAGTTTTCCTCATAAAGAGGAGCTGAGTCAGAAGATGGATAAATAGATAAGTAGCTCCACTACTTATTCTGTGCTACTAAAATATGTATGACCACAGTCATAATCAGTTGTTAGGATGCTTGGCTCTGTTTTAATCATTTTCATGTTCCCTGTGTTTATGAAATGCATGCATTTAACTGGTTTCCACAGTGGGTCTGGTGACCTGTCCACGACCGTTCCCAGTTTTTCTCTCAGTCTCCGCTCAGATACCTTCTGTCTACGTTCTTTGCTGAATGCAAATAGGCAGTGACTGAATATTTTATGTATATTTAAATCCCACAAGGATGTTTATGTCCAATAGGGTCAAATAGAGAAGCTAAACTCATCAGACGATCAGTCAGCAGAAAGGAAAGTTCAGCTGCATCTTCTAGCTTCTGTAGAAAGACTTTACATTCTGATGCCTGACTCTCCCTAAATATTGATGAGCAAAATCAGTTTTTTATGCTCTAGCATTGAAAGCAGAGTAAACCAAACTCATTCTATAGTTTTTAGCATTTACTCATTTTCATTTAGTCATGGCGCTGCTTCTCACCCTAGTTTGTACCAGAAGGGAGCATACGAACCCTGTCAGAGTCCATCAGAGCCGCTGTGTTAAATATGTCAGGTTATTGCCTTTAATCTGACCTGTTGCTGTTTGACAGACAAGTTAAAAAGGAGAAACACCACAAACATCCTGCATTAAAGCGAAGCTGACAAACATTTGCCTGTCAGACGGTCTGCTCTGTATTTTCAGCTCAAAAGCATAGAGTTTCATTTGCATCTAACTGTTTCTGTCCGTATTTGGCATTTCTTCAAACCCTGCCGTCGTTTTAACCTTAATTCCTGTTATATTAGACCTTCTTCAGCTTACAGAGTGCTGGGAGCTATAGAAAGATGTAGACTTGATTTGTTATGACACAGCATCACATTTTATTCAACTAAGAGTCTGAATATATGATTTGCAGAGCAGTTTTCCTAGAAAGCACCCAACAGATCCATTCACAAGTTCTCTGGTTTCATTTCATCTGTGTTTGTATTTATACCTTTTTCTTCTGCTTCAAACAGATGGTCTCTGTGGTTCTTCAAGAATGACAAGAGCAAAACATGGCAGGCCAACCTGCGCCTCATCTCTAAATTTGACACAGTTGAAGATTTTTGGGCGTAAGCAGCAATTAATGTCAGCTTTGCCTTCCTTTGATGGAGAGACTGAAGGAGTTGAATGTTTTCATTATTCTGCTCTCTGTTTCAGCCTCTACAACCATATTCAGCTGTCAAGCAACCTCATGTCAGGCTGTGATTACTCCCTTTTTAAGGTGTGTTGGCTTTATAATTTATAGAATAATAAGAAGTAAAAATCAGCCTTTTATCTTCATCATCATCAACTGTATTTGTAAAGTGCTTTAAAACCAGCCACAGCTAAAACAAAATGGTGAACATCAAGTGCTGAAAAGCAGTTTTATTGCTCGTGTTCCCTTAATTTGGTTCCTTTTTTATGTGAAATGTATTGAGTAAAAACAGGTGTCTACCCTGAATATACAAGCCATTTACTGGTTTATCAAGTTATACCAACGAGGCTTTGACAGAATTTCTGTTTATTTTAACTGGAGATGCGTCATTCGAACCGCCACGAAGCCCAATCAACCAATTTTGACTTGATTGGCTTTGATCTGTGATCTGCAGGTGCTGAGAAATCATTCATTACATTCATCAGAGCAAAGACTCCCATCCCTTTCAGCCTGTAAGCGCATCAACAGCAGCATGAACTCTCAAATAAGGATTAGGGATGTTCATCGGGTTGAACCTGCACCACATTGTCCTTTTATGTGTCACAATCATCTGGTCCGACCTCAAGGAAAACCAGAAATCTCCTGCTCGGTGCATCTCTTATTTTAAGTTGTATTTACAGCTTCCTCATAGATCAATATGCCATATTTTCATATTATTAGCTGACTTGCTGCTGCTCTCACTGAAGGCATTTTGTTTCTCCATGAAATGAAACAGCAGGTGTTGAAAGGTCATGTGACTGTTTTTCAGATCAAATGGATATGTCAACAAGCTTCATACAAAGTGTTTGTGAGGATGTCTAATGTGTCCGTTGAAAATCACAAGTTATTAAAAACCAGCCTAATATCTCAGCTCAAGCTAATGAGACAATAAGACTTCATAATAAAGTGTTATCTGGAGATAATGATCAAAGAAAAGCAGCATCATGTCAAAGCTAGTTGGAGATAAATAAACGATCTGTTTCCATGGCAATAATACGCTTTATATTGAGATAATACTGAGATAATAAAACTTAAAAATTCACCAAATGGCCATCACAACAAAACAATCTCAAGATAATGATGATGGAATAAAAATGTTTTTAGTAAAATTAGGCTTAAGACTTATCTCGAGATAATAAAATAGTCAAACTGCTGCAGAAGCAGACTTGACATTTCATCATCCTGAGACCATGAAGAAGTTCAACTTATCCTGAGATAATGATGGAACAAAACCATTTTATTAAAAACAAGCTTGAAATCCCCAATGAAACAATTAAAGTTTCATTGTAACTAAATAAGGTTAGATTTTATTATCTGAAGATAATGAAAGACAAATAACTCGTACAACAAAATCGTTATTTCCTTAATACACTTGAGATCTTGTCACCACATAAAATAATCATCTGCTGATCTTGTTATCTCAAGAAAATAAAATGCCTCTAGATATATCTCATAAAAATAAAAATGTGTGTTCAATTTTAGTTTTTAGGTTCATTTTTATGGAGTTTTATTTCAATGGCTCCATAATAAAATGTGTTTTGTGCAGAGTTGTGGTTCTTTTAGTGCATAGAGAAAACTGATGCTGAACCCTAAATAATAACATTAAACGTTTGAAGTTTCTTTTAACAAATGGTCTGAAAATCTCTAGAATATCTTTGTATTTTATTCATATTTTTAAACATTTAATGAAAAACATCCCTGCGCTCCTCACTGGATCCTTGTTCTTTCCTTTACCTTTTTGATATTACAGCTGTAAATGTTTGTACTGTTTCAATATGTGGCATCACAGATGTTCTGAATATATGTTGACAATCGGTACTGCAGGATGGCATTGAACCCATGTGGGAGGATGAGAGGAACAAGCGTGGCGGACGCTGGCTGATCACGCTCACCAAGCAGCAGAGGAAATCAGACCTGGACCGCTACTGGCTGGAAACTGTAGGTTTGACTGTTTGTTTTCTGTCGAGCCAAACCAAAGAAACCATCAATCATTTCTGGACCTCCTCCCTGGAGGAGTACATCCATTACCTGCTGGCAGTCATAATTAGAAACAGGTAGCTGCTGCTTTTCCACTTGTTGGTGCAGAAATGGGTGATTTCATCTACCCATACCCTTGAGCCCCGGATCAGATGGCTTTGTTGATGTTGCCATCCATCTCTCACACAGGGCAACATGGGTTTGTTTATATGTTAAGCTAACAGTTAAGGATCACTGTCTGGCCTAAAGGAAGTAATGCTGGAGTAAACCTGGAGCACTGAAGGTCCCTCCATTTAGAGACAGGATTTTCATATTACTCTGCATCTTTTAGTGACTTATTAGAACCATTATTATTCAATGATCATTGAAAGCAAGTGTTGCGGAAGTTAGAATTTATTGTGGATTTTACTCAGGATCAGAATTATACATACAGCAGGTAGCATAATTATTAAGCACAACACTTCATGCAAAAAATCAAACCATTGATGTCCAATAATTAGGTAATGTTTAATAAAACTGAATGACATTCGGAAAAGTATTCAACTCATGAATAAAGTGAGTAGCAAAAAGAAATGGAAAGGCATGACACCAGCTGAAATCTGTCTCAGTGCAATTCAGTAGCAGGTGGTTCAGCCTCAACTGATGGCCTCATTACCAAGGGGTCACAGAAGCAACATCTCATGATGGGCAAAACCAAGGAGCTTTCTTAATACCTTCTCAACCTTTTTGTCCTGAAGAAGAAGAATTTCTAAGCTGTTGAAGGTTCCAGCAAGTTCTCATGGAGCTATAATCTGGATGTAGAATTCGCCACACCATAAACCAGCCACGTCCAGCAGCTCCCAGCAAGATTTCAGACAGAGGAGCAAAAAGAATAATCAGAGGAGTCATCTTAGAACCACTTGTGGAGAGCATCAGAAGGATCTGAATTTAGCAGTTGCTGCTGCTTTAAAGAAAATGGTAAGTAATGCACTGAACCACCATGGCCCGAATGCACTCTCACTGCACAAGGCTCCACTGCTGAAGAAAAATCAGGTTGAAGCATGTTTAAAGTTTGCTCAATAGCATTCAGACCAGCTTGTGAAAGACTGGTCAGCCGAGACCAAAAATAAACCGTTTGGATGCCGTAATACACACCATGTTTTGAGGTCAAAGGGCACGGCAAATTACCCCAAAACAACACCATACAAACAGGGAAGTGTTTGGTCCTGACTGACTTGGTTTAATTAACGGATCAATGTCAGCGAGACATTTGTGATAATCTACCAGAAGAATGAAAACAAAACAAGGGTGGACATTTCAGCAAGACATGGATTCCAAACCAACAGCCAAGGGAACTCTCAACTTGTTTCACAGAAAGTAAATCTGGCTGGGTTACCCAGTCAAGTCACCTGACCTGAATCCTATAGGAGATCTATGGAAAGATCTAAAACTCAGAGTTCATAGAAACTGATCTTTATTTGGACTGTTTTGATCCTGTGGAGCTTCCTGAGTTATCAGAAATATTAGCTTCATCTAAACCTTCAACTTGTATGTTAGACCCAATCCCAACCAAATTATTTAAGGAAGTGTTCCCTCTGATTACCAGCCCCATTTTAGATATGATTAATTTATCTTTAGTAAATGGATATGTACCACAGGCTTTTAAGGTAGCTGTAATTAAACCTTTGCTTAAGAAACCTTCGCTTGATCGAGATGACTTAATAAATTACAGACCTATATCCAATCTTCCATTCTTATCTAAAATTCTTGAGAAAATAGTTGCTAATCAAATGTGTGAGCATTTACACAGCAATGACCTGTTTGAAGACTTTCAGTCAGGTTTCAGAGCTCATCATGGCACTGAAACAGCTCTGCTGAAAGTCACTAATGATATTCTTATTGCCTCAGATAATGGACTTGTGTCTGTACTGGTTCTGTTAGATCTCAGTGCTGCATTTGATACAGTCGATCATAATATTCTCTTAGAAAGGCTGGAATATGCTGTAGGGATCAGGGGAACAGCGCTAGGCTGGTTTAAATCTTATTTGTCTGACAGATTCCAGTTTGTACATGTAAATGATAAATCATCTTTAAACTCCAGGGTTAATTGTGGAGTACCACAGGGTTCAGTACTTGGGCCAATTCTCTTTACTATATATATGCTTCCAATAGGTCAAATTATCAGGCAGCATAGGATAAATTTTCACTGTTACGCTGATGATACTCAGCTTTACTTATCCATAAATCCTGATGAAACCAACCAGTTAGATAGACTACAAGCATGTCTTGAATATATAAAAACTTGGATGACTTTAAATTTTCTGCTTCTAAATTCAGACAAGACAGAAGTTGTCGTCTTTGGACCGGAGTCTTTAAAAAAGAAACTGCTTAGTCAATCACTTAACCTGGATGGCATTAAATTGACCTCCGATAATAAAGTAAAAAACTTTGGTGTTATTTTTGACCAGGACATGTCATTTAAATCCCATATTAAACAGGTTTCTAGGATTTTCTTCTTTCACCTGTATTGAGTAACTAGTCATGCGCATTGCTTGGGTGTGATTTCGGCTCAGTCTTCCACATAAACTGTCTTTAAACCCTGAAGGTTCTGTGGGCCCTATCTATGAATACAATTCAGTTCAGTTTTATTCATGTAGCGCCAATTCACAACATATGTCGTCTCAAGGTACTTCAGTTCAATAAGTCAGTTCAATCAAATCATACAGATTTCATACAGGAGGCATCTTGACGCCATCATCACCAACAAAGGCTTTGTAAAGGCGGCATTTCCATGTGCCCTTCTAGTTTATTACACTTCCCTTCATTTATGCACATCAATGGTTTAAATTCTTTGGACTGGATGGGTTGTTACTGACAACGTGTTAAAAGCCAAGGAGGACAGGATTTTGTGGGTTTTAAGAAAAGTTTTAAAAGCAGACAATAAAGAGCAGCAGGTCAGAAAGGGAGGGTGTGGCTAGGCCAGTCAAAGATTTTAAAACAAATAAAAATTATTTTAGAACGGACCTCAAAATGTACAGTATAATGTTCTAGGATCATTGTGGCTGAATATTTGACCACTCTTTCTTGTAGAGTTCAGTTAAACGGCTTCGTTTTAGACCACAAATTCGTATCAGGTTCAGGTTGGACCTTTAGGAATGCCTTTCCAGAAGCTTAATGTTTTCTTTTTGTCTATTCCAAAACTATCAGACCCTCAGATCAACGGAACGTTGTTAGGATTTTCAGGAACATCCTGGGAGCCACCAAGCCTCAAGCCTGTTGTGAAATGGAAACACCTGGAACACCAGTGTACCTGTCCACAGTGAAGCCAATTTAACATCATCAGAGAATGACAGGGAGCTAACCAACAAAGAAAGCCTGGTTCCAAGACCGAAACCTTGAAGCTCGAAATCTGCAGCTGTCCACAGGAACAAGCCAAATGGCTTCTGGGGAAAGGTTTGATGGTCAGACGAGACCAAAAATGAGCTGTTTGGACATAATGACGAGAAATATGTTTGAAAAAATCAAGATATGACTTTTAAACCTAAGAACACTGCATCAGCTGTCAGGCATGGTAGTGGTAGTGTCTTGCTGCGGTTCTGTTTCACCACCAGTGGTACTTTGCTCCTAGTTGATTACAATTCTTCAACTTCCCCTCAGATAGGTAGCTGAAGGGTTGAAACTTGGACAGTGATCCCAAACACAGATCTGAACTGGTTCTGGAACAATGGAACCAGGATAAGAGTTGTCAGATATCCAGTCAGAAAGATGCCAGAAGCAAGAACAGTGTGATCAAGGTCCAGCTTGTCAGAAGGAATTGAACCAAACATTAGTGGGTGTGTACTTATATATTAAAACCTATGTGTGTAGTTCTGACCCTGTGTGGATTTGAGCAAAAACCACAATAAATTCAAACCTGAGCACTAAGTTCTGATTTTTAATAATAATAATGATCCATTTTATTTAAAAGTGCCTTTGTGTAACACTCAACGACACCTTTTAATGGTTTTTAGAAACAATTGAAGTTTTTTTTATATATATATTTATTCCAAGCTGGAAAAAAAAACTAATTATAAATAAATAAAAACATTCATGTCAATGATGATGGAAACCTCTGAGTGGACCTGTACGAAAACTGACCTGGGTTAGCGTTGTCTTTCTATCGCAGTCAGAGTCTTTTCCCTCACTGTTGACTACAGGCGTGACTCATGGTGTCCTTTCCTTCCTCTAAACAGCTCCTGTGTTTAGTCGGAGAGGCTTTTGATGACTACAGTGACGATGTGTGTGGAGCCGTTGTCAACATCCGCAACAAGGGGGATAAAATTGCTGTGTGGACATCTGACTATGAGAACCGGGAGGCTGTAACACACATAGGGTGAGCCCTTTCTGACTGAGCATGTGCAGATGATGTTTGCACGCTCTTACGATGCTGTTTCTGCTTCCTCAGGAGGGTTTACAAGGAGCGCCTGGGACTTCCTATGAAGATGACGATCGGCTACCAGTCTCACGCCGACACTTCTACCAAGAGCGGCTCAACCACCAAGAACAAATTTGTAGTCTGAGAAATGCCCCATGTGCCTCTTTCATTTCCCGTGTCTTATGTGTCGGTGCAAACGTTTACTTTGCTGCAAAGACTCTGCGAAATGCAATCTGGAGAGAAAGGAAAGTTCAAACTATGTGCCAAAATAACCATAACCAGCCCATCTCCAGTTCAACAGAGATGTATTAAACTGAACACAGGTGGTTCATGACACTAACAGTGAGTGGTGGAAAGTACTTAGTGATTTATACAAAATGAATTTTATTGATTTTTAAATGCCTTTTCTGTTGAATGGAAGGTAATCCTGGAATGCAAAAAAATGTATATTTCTCTCCCGTTTTTATACGGCCTCTGGTTTGCTGTAATCCTAAATGACATTAAACACGTTTAATTTATTATATTAAACTGCCTGCATAATATTACTGATTTAAACCTTTGATTGTGCTTTTTGTGCCTTGAATTGTTGCAACCTGAGTATTTCATGACTCATATTCATTTGAGTGTTAATATGAATAAAACTGGTTTTGCAATTATTACCCGGCAGTGCTGGTTCTGTTCTCCTTGGATTTCACTGAAACCTGCCTCTGGACAAGAGGACAGCAGCTCCTCAGGGTCTACATTACAGACATGATCACTCTGAGGAAAACACCCATCCCATCACTATGATATCCCTAAAATGCCAATATTAAAGCAGAATTATTTGGGAGACAACGTCCAGTCTGAGTTCATTGGTATCAGATAAGCTTTGAAAATGTCAGTGCAGCATGACAAATGTCATCACATTTATGAGGAGTGGCTTTCATGCCAGCAGGCGACACATGTAGCTACATCCTGCATTAAGTGACTAGCTGTTTCATCTGCTCCTTGTTGGAAATGTGTTAGTAACCTTTAAAGGCCAGCTGATTTGTCACACATGATCCTTATAAGGCGTGCATGTGCATGATGAATACAGTAATACAGTAGTAAGTTAAATGTACATGATTAAAACTACTAACGGAAAGAAAGGACGGCGTTATCTTATAGTTATGAATAGTCCAGACTGTGCAGACAGGTCACCACAGGGCCACTTTATTAAACGGTTACACTCTAACCTTGGCAGCTATCGCTGTGATTAATTTCATTTAGCTTTTTCCTAGGCTCCAGAAAGCTGCAGCTGCTGCAAGCCTTTTTTTTGGTTTTTCTGTCAGAGAAACTCATTAAAATCTCAATTTCTCCAACCATTTAAACAGTGAGAACCAGCTGTCATGTTAAAGGAGAAGATGCCCTCTTGAAATTCTAGAGTTTTAGGAGAAAGACTCTTTAACAACAACACAGCAGCAAGGCTTAGGTTTGTGAAGCAGAACAATTCTGGGTCATAATTAGATCACAGATGAGACCAAACCTGAGCTGTTTGCCCATTAGGCACAGAACCTTGTTCAAAGGAAACCAAACAGAATATCAGCACAAACATCTGACAACCAACTGTCAAGCACGGTGGTGGAGGGCTTATGATTTGGGCTTGTTTGGCCACCTTGCAGTCATTGTGTGGAAGATGAGGCCATCTGTCCAGATTGGCTTTAACTGGATCATAAACAGAACTTTTATCCTAAACACAGCAGCAGATATACAACAAAATGACTGAAAAAGAACAGAATTAATATGTTGTAATGTCCTATTCAAAGTCCAGACCTCAAACTGCTGTGTAGGGACTTTCAGAGAGCTGTGCAGAAACAAATTTTCCTAAACTTTAATGAACAAAAGCAACATGAGAAATGAGTAGGCTTCAATTCCTCCGCAGTGAAGAGATTGTTAAAGTCAGACAGGTTAACCTCTGCTCAGAGTCACTGAAATGCTGGATTCAGTTTTCAATTTAATTCAGTTTATTTATATAGCGCCAATTCACAACACATGTCGTCTCAAGGTACTTCACAGCAGCCAGGTACATACATTACAATTAATCCAAATCATTGAACAGTGCAGTCAGATTCAGTTATTTATTCAAATTGGATAAAAAGTTTTTCTATCTAAGGAAACCCAGGAGATTGCATCCAGTCAGTGACTTGCAGCATTCACTCCTCCCGGATGAACATGTAGAGACAGTGGACAGTCACTGGCGTTGACTTTGCAGCAATCCCTCATACTGAGCATGCATGTAGCGACAGTGGAGAGGAAAAACTCCCTTTTATAACAGGAAGAAACCTCCAGCAGAACCAAAACCCAGGCTCAGTGTGAGGGGCCCCACTGCCACGACCGACTGGAGGTTAGAGAGAACAGAGCAGAGACACAA
The DNA here is from genome assembly GCA_036173005.1 of Crenichthys baileyi. Taxonomy (NCBI): domain Eukaryota; kingdom Metazoa; phylum Chordata; class Actinopteri; order Cyprinodontiformes; family Goodeidae; genus Crenichthys; species Crenichthys baileyi. Next base: position 156,958 of record JAHHUM010000636.1, read on the forward strand.
AGAGAACAAAGAAGCACTGATCCAGGAGTACTTTCTATGGAAGGGGAAAAGTAAATGTTAATGGATGTAGCCCCCTTTAGTGGGTTTCCCCTAGAAAGAAGGAACAGATTAAACTGAGCCAGTTTTCAATGTTAGAGTCTGAAAGAGAGCACATAGAGTTAGTTACAGTAAAAGCTCAGTCAGTAGCCATGTCTAGGAGAGAGAAAGGGGTTTTTAAACACTGAAAAAACAGGGCCATTGGATCATCGGTAGAGGGTGAGCATTAAGTTGTTGCCAGCAGAAGCTTGGAGGATTCCCCTCCCAGAAAAGTGGCACAGGTAGACACAGAGTCAGGCCAGGTGTAGCTTCTAGGGAAGAGAAAAGAGAGAGAACAAAGTTAAAAGCTGAAATAACAGCAAATAATGCAAAATTGAAAAGTAGTGTGAGAATGTAGCGAAGAAGGTGAAAGTGCTCATTATGTCCTCCAGCAGCCTAAGCCTATAGCAGCATAACTACAGAGATAGCTCAGGATAACCTAAGCCACTCTAACTATAAGCTTTATCAAAAAGGAAAGTTTTAAACCTAGCCTTAAAAGTAGACAGTTTGTCCATCTAGCGCCCACTGATGGCCATTGTTATACTAAAATCCACAACGATTGGGATACCTCTCTCTGTCAGAGAAGAAGACGGAGGTAAAATAAGGAAGATAGCTCAGGATAACCTAAGCCACTCTAACTATAAGCTTTATCAAAAAGGAAAGTTTTGAAGCCTAGCCTTAAAAGTAGACAGGGTGTCCGCCTCACGGACTAAAACAGGGAGCTGGTTCCACAGGAGAGGAGCCTGATAACTAAAGGATCTGCCTCCCATTCTACTTCTAGAGACTCTAGGAACCACCAGTAAACCTGCAGTCTGAGAACAAAAGTGCTCTGTTAGGAACATATGGAACAATCAGATCTCTGATGTATGATGGAGCTAATCATTAAGGGCTTTATATGTGAGGAGGAGAATTTTAAATTCTATTCTGGATTTAACAGGGAGCCAATGAAGGGAAGCTAAAGTAGGGGAAATATGATCTCTCTTTTTAATTTTCATCAGAACTCTTGCTGCAGCATTTTGAATCAGCTGAAGGCTTTTAACTGCATTTGTGGACATCCTGATAGTAAAGATTACAATAGTCCAGCCTTGAAGTAACAAATGCATGGACTAGTTTTTCAGCGTCACTCCTGGATAGGATATTTCTAATTTGGCAATTTTCCGGAGGTGAAAAAAGGGAAATCTAGAAACCTGTTTAATATGGGATTAAATGACATGTCCTGGTCAAAAATAAACACCAAGGTTTTTACTTTATTACCGGAGGTCAATTTAATGCCATCCAGGTTAAGTGATTGACTAAGCAGTTTCTTTTTCAAAGACTCCGGTCCAAAGACGACAACTTCTGTCTTGTCTGAATTTAGAAGCAAAAAATTTAAAGTCATCCAAGTTTTTATATCTTCAAGACATGCTTGTAGTCTATCTAACTGGTTGGTTTCATCAGGATTTATGGATAAGTAAAGCTGAGTATCATCAGCGTAACAGTGAAAATTTATTCTATGCTGCCTGATAATTTTACCTATTGGAAGCATATATATAGTAAAGAGAATTTGCCCAAGTACTGAACCCTGTGGTACTCCACAATTAACCCTGGAGTTTAAAGATGATTTATCATTTACGTGAACAAACTGGAATCTGTCAGACAAATAAGATTTAAACCAGCCTAGTGCTGTTCCCCTGATCCCTACAGCATATTCCAGCCTTTCTAAGAGAATATTAAGTCATCTCAATCAAGCGAAGGTTTCTTAAGTAAAGGTTTAATTACAGCTACCTTAAAAGCTTGTGGTACATACCCGTTTACTAAAGATAGATTAATTATATCTAAAATGGGGCTGGTAATCAGAGGGAATACTTCCTTAAATAATTTGGTTGGGATTGAGTCTAACATCCAAGTTGAAGGTTTAGATGAAGCTAATATTTCTGATAACTCTGGAAGCTCCACAGGATCAAAACAGTCCAAACACAGATCAGGTTCTACAGTTACTTCCAATGTTGTCTCACTTGCTGAGGATGAAGTAATCATCTTCGGGAGTATGTCAAAGATTTTCTTTTTAATAGAATCAATTTTATTTAGGAAGAATCCTATAAAGTCATGACTGCTGAGAGCTAAGGGAATGGATGGCTCAACAGAGCTATGACTCTGTGTAAGTTTAGCAACTGTACTAAAGAGAAACCTAGGATTATTCTTGTTCTCTTCTATTAAGGATGAGAAATAAGCTGTTCTAGCTTGGCGAAGTGTCTTTTTATACAACAGTAGGCTATTTTTCCAGATTAAGTAGGAATCCTCTAGGTGTGTAGAGCGCCATTTTCTCTCCAATTTTCTGACATTGTGCTTTAAAGTACGCAGCTCTGAATTAAACCAGGGAGCCTGCCTCCTATGAATAATTTCCTTCTTTTTCAAGGGGGCTGCACTGTCTAATGCACCACGCAATGATGAAGTAACACTATGAACAAGAGAATCAATTTGTGAAGGGGCAGAAACAGAATTATTGCCCTCCACTGTGTTTTTCAGTGATAATGAGGAAATTAAAAGTGGAACAGATTCTTTAAAGGTCGTTACAGCATTGTCTGATAATGATCTACTATAATGAAATTTTCTTTCAGGTGTGGAGTACTCGGTTAAACTAAACTCAAAGGTTATTAAATTGGATCATGGGGTGCACTTAGTTTTTCACACAGAGTTTTTCTGTATTGGCTACGTCTGTGTTTGGCAGATATTGACAGTGTTGAATCTTTTATGTGTTTGTTTACGCTGAGGTTAGAGGTAGAGAACGTGGTAAAGATGAGCTCTTAAATATAAATAAGGTCCAACTGGTTTTTCACTGCTGTTCAGGTGGTGAAACTCCGAGTGGACTGAAATAAAAACAGACTTGTTAAAGAAGTGCATAACCTTTTATTTTATGGTGAGTGCTAATTGCTTCTGTGAAGTGATTTTAATTGGTCATTATTTTACACTGGAGGGAGCTGCAATGCCGTGTAACTGTAAACTGCTGAGTGTGGAAAGCCAGTAGGCAGCACACTGAAGCAATTGTTTACAGTTTTAAGTCTCCATCCTGCAGGTTCTGATAAAAAATGCTGTGATTTAACAGTTTACTTTTATGTGAAGCACACACACCATACTTCTGGGTGTGTCTGGCTTATTTCCCATCTCCAGCTTTGGTGGTGGCAGCTCATAGTTCAGCAGGAAACAGAAATGAAGTGAGGCAGCAACACAGGCTGAAAATTTCAAAGGGAATTTCAAAGCACAAAATATCAAGAGACAACTTTTTCATTTGTAATTTTAGATGCTACTAGTTTCTTTAATGTGGAGTTGTGCTCTAACCAAGGATTGCAGGTATGAGATTATGCATTGTCATGCATGTTTCTGCCCCCTATGGTTAGATAATCACATGGTTGGTTGGTTGGTTGGTTGGATGGATGGATGGATGGATGGATGGGGTGATCAGGCCCTCAGGCTCCAGGATGTAAAGCATTTTGAAAGGTCTTGTTCCTGAACTGTGGTGTATAAATAAACTTGCCTGTGGACTAAGAGGATCAATATTAGGATTTGTTAACCCAGATTAAAGGAATGAAGGCTAATAAAGCAAGTAGTTAGTTTGTTGCGTTACACCAAGAGCCCAGGCACATACAGTCTATACTTGAAAAACACATCATAAAGTGACCTACAACACATACAGAGGTGCACTGCCGAGGCAGTTTTTTCAGTATTGATCGATATTCCCTAAACAGCTGTTTGAGCCAGACTCCTGACATTCAGTTTAGCAGAAATAGCGTATTATCCTCATGTTAGCTCCCAGCGCTGCACAGGATTGATTTCAACATTTATTGATCATCTTGGAGACACGTCTGGTGGCAGCAACTGGTTATTTCTCTAAACTACATGTGGGACCCAGAGGCAGAGCCAGTCCAGCAGTGTTCAATGTCATAAAATCTCATCAGCATAAACAATTGTTCAGGTTTCAGCTACAAATATATAAAATGTATGCTTAGTCATAAAATGGCCTTGAGTCAGATTTTACCACTCGTTGCTCTGACTGTAAATCTACATTTCTGCCCACATTCGTACTAGTTACCATTGTCTTCCCTCTCCTCTAGCTGTGTCTACTGCAGCCAAACTGCAGCTTCTTTGGTGACATAATGGAGGGGTGAACCTACTTTTTAGGTTTAATTATCTGGTGCTCTGAATGATGCAAGTTAATTAAAAAAGTAGGGGGCAGAGATTGGGGGTTACTTTAGGTTAAGACTGGTTGGCTATTTATGAAATAGAAAGTAAAAAGAAACAAATTACAGCAAATTTAGATTAATGTTTGTAAAATCCATTTAGGCCATCATGTTTTACTAATTCTTTTCATTTTAGATGCAAGCAAGGCAGTAATTTCTCATTCTGCTTGTTTACATTTCCCAACATCATTGTCAGAAGAAAAGGAAAATTTTTTTTAACTGATGCTCCTAAAAATAAGCAGCAAATTATATTTAGTTGTGTTTTGCCTAAAATAAAAAGTAATAAAAATAAGGTGAAGTAATAAAACAGCAGTTTTTAGAGAGTGTGATTTATCTTTATCTTCTGATTTATCTTTCATTGCAAAGTGAAAAACTGGCATTTAGTTCATAAAGTCAGTGATTGTTTCTTTTCATCACAATCCTGTCCTCCAGATCTCACATACTGCCAGCAATCCATCATGCTGGGTGGTTAATTGCTGTTAATTACACTCACCTGGCATAGCTGGTGTCAATTAGTCCCTAACAAGAAGGCTGGAATCTAAACAAGCAGGTCTATGAAAGCACTTGATGGAAAACCTCTGCAGAAAGGAGGGGAGAGAAAAAACATGTTATTTCTTGTTAGACAAGTGGGTCACTCAGTAAAAAGTTTAAAAATAACCAATCCATAGCATATCTCATTAACTGAAACCCTGCATTCATCCAGCCTTCAAAGGCGAGGTCACAACTGGCAGGGTTAACACAAGCTGGAGATAATTAGCATCTCCTTTTCTGAAGCTTTATGGTGTTCGCACCAGTAGTTACATACTAAATGGGCTGGGAACTATTGGCCTCCATCCACATCCTGCATCCTTCATCTGTGACAAATGAGCTCAGGAGACTCAACAGTCATATTGCATTTGTCATCTCAGTTTGCTGATGAGAATTTGTTCCATTTAAATGGTAGCAGTGACGCCCTTCCTCATATAAAGGACATCTGATGCCTTTTGGGTTTGGATGCCACTAAAAATAGGAGAAGAAAAAACAGGAGTGTGTTTTCTTTCTATTGTGTCGCATAAACCAAAACTGCAAGCTATTATTATGAGCTGTTAGTTACCATGACTTAATGATTAATTAATGATCGTTTTATTAAGTAGTAAATGAATGCTTGTTGTTAATTACCAACAAACTAATGATACTAATAAAAAGACCCCAAAAACTGATTAACGAATAGATAATGGTCAGTTAAGGTTAACTAATGATGAACTAAGTAAACAGAAGCGAAGGACAGGGAACACAAGAAAGCACCTTAAACCTGTGGAGACCCTAACTGGGTCTGTGCTAGGGCATCCAGGATTTCAAAGAAACACTAAACTTGGTCCACTGTGTGACGGCAAGATGGATCAAACTCTCAGGGGAATGTTTGACACCTTGTTGAATCCAAGGTGGGGTTTCAGCTCATTACTTACAAGAACCGCCTAATAAAGTGACTGGAAGAATGTAGTGAATTAATTTATTAAGAGTAGAAACAGGACTGTATCTTTAGCCTGCTGCCAGGTTACAATGCTGTGACACTAACCAGGATTTAGTGAGATGGTCACAGAATTAAAGCTCTTTGTTTTGTGACGTTTAGGAAAAGGAGAGCAGGACGACTGCAGATTAACAGCACACAGTGACCTATTATTATTATATTACACACAATAAACGTGACTTTTCATTTAAGAAATCAGACTTGAAATAAAAGATGAATGTGTGATTTATATCTGAAAGAATCAGCCTATAAGACCTTGACAGAGACTGGATCAGTTCTTTTAGGCACCGAAACTACTTTAGAAGGACAAAGTTAGGAATTATCTAACCTGCCGGCCACTACTCCCCTTACAATGTTATTGTAGCTCCTGGGAGGCAGAGATATTGCTCCAAATGCATGATGGTCAGCTCCAACTCTGAAGACCGCTGACAGGTAAAATTAATTCCACTTTTATTAGATTGTCGCCTGTCAAAAGCTGAGATATTTTAAGGAAACAGTCAGTCAGGCATTGGATTTATTATGTTTGAGTGGGAGAGGACATCTGGTGAGACCCCAGAAATCAATTACCTTAATGCAATGTTTTGACAGAAAGATTTTCAGAACACGGTGTCCTCTTTCTGTGTTTGATGCTGCGTGATGACGGAGCTTTCAGAGAGCCCATGCTGACCTCTGTCCTCTGCTAGAAAGCCTGCAAGGTGCAGCTGCATTGGCAGAAAGACTGGGACGGAATGACAGAAAGAGGTCTGGTTGTCTCATCCTCCTCAGTGCAACAACTTGGGCAGTTTGAGATGAGGAAGACGGGGAACGGCTTGGAGAGTATGTTGAAGTGAAACTAAGCCTCTTTGCATTAATACTAATGTTATTTTATATGTGTCATTGACTAATTTCCATTGTTACAGAACAGGAGCATTGAACATGAACTGGGTTTCCTTTGGGCCTGTTTTAGCAGAAAGATGCGTTTTAACAGAATAAAAAAAAATGTTTGGGAGAAAACTGTTTTTATTACCGTTGTTGAGTTTTCCTATAAACTACAATGAATTTATAATATCATGGTTTGATTTGGTTTGAAAGGAGGAGAAAGAAGGTGTGATTTCTAGAAGGCTCTTAAATATAGCCTCAGCACCCCAGGGTACATTAAAAATAATGTATGTACAATCCTGTTGGCATGTCATCTGTGTCTGGTTATACATGCTTTAAAATAAAAAAAAGGTTTATTGTGGCTAATTTCTAGATTCAGATTGTTAAAGGAGCATAAAAACTGCACCTGATAGACTGGAAAAGTGGATGGGAGTGTTGTTCTAAACTGGTTTAGATATCTTTTGGCAGACTTTGACTACTTTGTATCATTTAGTTATTATAAATCAGAGCAAGCATGTGGGGTACCTCAAGGCTCTATTTTCCTGACCCTTTTGTTCAACTTCTATATTTTCCTCCCACCTCAGATTATGAAGTACCACAACATCTGAATAATATCTATGCTGATAACATGCACATTTATATGTCTGTCTGACCACTTTACACACCCAAAGTGACCAAAGCACTGCATAAGAATATAAAGCAATTTAAAACTAAAAGAAAGTAGGCAATGAAAAACAACATCTACAATAAAACTAACAGAATAGCAATTAAAACAACAGAAAGACAAGAAACTATACGCTATTACTATAACGTAATGAGTTAGTGTCTCACTATGGGGAACGCCTCCTGCGTGACCTCAACAGAAGCTTAAATGTCATTATGCCAGCCCTGAATGGCTGGCATCAGTGACGTCTATGTCAGGAGGGGCCCTGACCCTCACCCTATAAATAGGGTAGACATAGTGTCATTCGTCATTCAAAACAAGCGCACCTCTTCCTTGCTTCGCAGCAAGGAGGGTGGTCCGGTGAGACACTCACTCATGCTAATCAGAGAACCGTGGTTATATCCATAACCTTAAGTTCTCTTTCATAGCATTCGTTTCGTGTCTCACTATGGGGAGAAATATTGACTCCCGGATTGCCAGACACGCCTGTTTAAAAGACAACTGTCCCCAGTGACCAATCACTAGGGGGCCTGACCATGAAAGCCTGCATTCAAGACTGAATGTGCCAAAACAGGAGCAGTCACATCAAGTTTGTAAAATCTAGCGAATTTATCTGAGGAAGTCCAGCTTGCAGCTGCACATACTTCCTGAATAGAGACCCCTTTAAAAAGGGCCCATGAGGATGCCAGCCCCCTGGTGGAATGTGCTCAAAGACCAGACAGGGGCTGGAGGCCCCTGTTAGAATATGCCAAAGCAATAGCTTCCACAATCCACTGGTCCACCTGTGATTAACTGCTATGATTTATTTCTTAATCATCCTGCATCTTTAAACCCAGAGCTGTATGTTTAGAATCAGCACAGAAGATATGAAAGAGAAGAGGGAGGCTTACTTTTGTACTTTCTACTACATCTTAGGGTTAGGGTTAGGGTTAGGGTTAGCCCTAACCCCTAACCCTAACCCAGACCCCGTGGTGGACACCGGCAGTAAGGGATGGTGTCAAGCTGAAGAAGGAGTCCTATCGGCTGTGGCTGGCTTGAGGGACTCCTGAAGTGGCTGACGGGTACTGTGAGGCCAAGCATGCCGCGGCCTGGGCTGTGGCAGAGGCAAAAACTTGAGCCTGGGAGGAGTTCGGTGAGGCCATGTAGAAGGACTACCGGTTGGCCTCGAAGCGATTCTGGCAAACCGTCCGGCGCCTCAGGAGGGGGAAGCAGTGCTTCGCCAACACTGTCTATAGTTGGGGTGGGAGTCTGCTGACCTTGACTGAGGACATTATCGGGCGGTGGAAGGAGTACTTCGAGGATCTCCTCAATCCTGCCATTACGCATTCCCTGGTGGAAACAGAGGCTGGGGACTCGGGGTTGGACTCTTTCATCACCCAGGCTGAAGTCACCGGGGTGGTTAAAAACCTCTGCGGTGGCAAGGCTTCGGGGGTGGATGAGATCCGCCCTGAGTACCTCAAATCTCTGGCTGTCATGGTTGACACGTCTCATCAACATTGCGCGGCGGTCTGGGGCAGTGCCTCTGGACTGGCAGACTGGGGTGGTGGTCCCCCTTCATAAGAAGGGTGACTGGAGGGTGTGTTCCAACTACAGGGAGATCACACTCCTCAGCCTCCCTGATAAGGCCTGCGCGAGGGTATTGGAGAGGGGAGTCAAGCCAAAAGTCGAACCTCGGCTTCAGGAGGAGCAGTGTGGTTTTCGTCCTCAAGTACCCTCTACAGGGTACTTGAGGGTTCATGGGAGTTTGCCCAACCGGTCCACATGTGTTTTGTGGACCTGGAGAAGGAATTCGACTGTATCCCTTGTGATGCCCTGTGGGGGGTGCTCCAGGAGTTTGGAATCGGGGGCCCTTTATTAGGGGCCATCCGGTCCCTGTACAAGCGGAGCAGGAGTTTGGTCCGCATTGCCGGCACTAAGTCGGACCTGTTCCCAGTGCCTGTTGGACTCCGGCAGGGCTGCCCTTTGTCACCGGTCCTGTTCATAACTTTTATGGACAGGATTTCTAGACACAGCCAAGGGCCGGAGGGGGTCTGGTTTGGGGACCAGTGGATTTCGTCTCTTCTTTTTGCAGATGACGTGATCCTGTTGGCTTCCTCTAGCCAAGACCTACAGCATGCGCTGGGGCGGTTCGCAGCCGAGTGTGAAGCGGCTGGGATGAAGATCAGCTCCTCCAAGTCCGAGGCCATGGTTCTGGACCGGAAAAGGGTGGCTTGTCGTCTTCAGGTTGGAGGGGAGTTCCTGCCTCAAGTGGAGGAGTTCAAGTATCTCAGGGTCTTGTTCACGAGTGAGGGAAGAATGGAGCGGGAGATTGACAGACGGATCGGTGTGGCTGCCGCAGTAATGGGGGTGCTGTGCCGGTCCGTTGTGGTGAAGAGAGAGCTGAGCCGAAAAGCGAAGTTCTCGATTTACCGGTCGGTCTATGTTCCTACCCTCACCTATGGCCATGAACTTTGGGTCATGACCGAAAGAACGAGATCCCGGATACAAGCGGCTGAAATGAGCTTCCTCCGTAGGGTGGCCGGGCACTCCCTTAGAGATAGGGTGAGGAGCTCGGCCATTCGGGAGGGGCTCGGAGTAGAGCCGCTGCTCCTCCACATCGAGACGAGCCAGTTGAGGTGGCTCGGGCATCTATACCGGATGCCTCCTGGACGCCTTCCTCGGGAGGTGTTCCAGGCACGTCCTACCGGGAGGAGGCCGAGGGGATGGCCAGGACACGCTGGAGGGACTATGTCTCTCGGCTGGCCTGGGAACGCCTTGGGCTCCCCCCGGAGGAGCTGGAGGAGGTGACGTCTGGGTGTCTCTGCTGAGTCTGCTGCCCCCGCGACCTGGTCCCGGATAAGTGGAAGACGACGAGTACGAGTAACCATGCGTCCTGTCCAAATAAAACCACAGTGCATGCACTGGACACAAATTATATAGGTAGGTAAGTTTATTTATTTTCAGTAACAAGACATTCAAAGCGCTGTACATGAGGAAGAACAATTACAATACAATCACTAAGAAAATAAACACAGATACAGACACAGCAAAACAAATCAAATGACACTAATAATCCTTGGGAATAATAATAATTAATAATCCTTCCAAATTTACTGGTAGAAATTGGTTCCAAGCCACTCTTAATGTAGGCGCCTTTGCTCCTCCGAAGCAGAAGGAGGAGGGTGAAAGGCAGTCAGCTCTATCGGGGAGCATGAACCCACCACTTTTGGAACAAAAGCTGGGTTAGTTTGCAAGATGACCTTAGAGTCACCAGGGAAAAAATGAATACAGGCTTGGTGGACTGAAAGGGCATGTATTTCACCAACCCGTTTAGCTGAGGCCAGAGCAAGCAGCAAAGATGTTTTGAGGTATAGAAATCTTAATTCAACGTCTCCCAAGGGTTCAAAAGGAGAACAAGTAAGAGCTTCTAAAACAGTGGGAAGGTCCCACGGTGGGCCCAAAGGCCTAGATGTAGGCAATTTATGGCGTGCCCCTTTCATAAAGCGACACACCAACGGATGTTGGCCCACTGTTTTTCCCCAAAATCCAACGTGAAAGGCTGAAATAGCAGCCAAATATAGCTTAATGGTTGAGAAGGCTTTGCCATTATCAATAAGGTTCTGTAGAAATAACAAGACCACTGCCACTGAGCACTGATAGGGGATGGTGTGAGAATCTGCGCACCAGCTTTCAAACACCTTCCACTTTAGCTCATACCTGGTTGATGAGACCCTGGCACACTGAATGGTGTCAATAACACCAACAGGGAGATCATCTGTACTTAAATTCAGCCACATAGAGGCCAAGCCCAAAGGGCCAACCTTTCTGGATAAGGGTGAAATATCTCCCCGTGAGCAGATCCCTGCAAAGTGGCAGTTGCCACAGTGGGCTGCACAACAGTTGAAAAATCTCCACCAGCCAGTGCTTTACCGGCCACCGTGGAGCTATCAGGATCATGGACAGACCCTCCTCCCTCACACTGGCCAGTGTGGGAGAAATGAGAGCCATTGGCGGGAACGTATAGAGCAGAGACCCCGGCCACCTGTGTGCCAGAGCATCTACTCCCAGTGGAGCTCCCTGGTCCCGAAGGGAGAAGTGAAGCGGGCACTGAGCGTTTTCTCTCGATGAAAACACGTCTACAACTGCCTAACTGAACCTCATCCAGATCCGGTTCACCACCTCTGGGTGAAGTTTCCAATCTGCATATAGCGGGTTGCCCCTGGATAAAAGGTCTGCATCATAATTCAGGGCTCCTGCTACATGAGTCGCTTTTACAGACTGCAGGGTCAAACTGCTCCAGGCTATCAATTTATGTGCCAGCATGTGCAAGCGGGGGGACCTCAGTCCCTCTTGCCTGTTGATGTAGGCCACTACTGTAGAACTGTCTGTTCTCACCAAGACATTGCTTCCTCTGATCCAGGGGAGAAAATGTTTCCAAGCTAGATGAACAGCCATCAGCTCTAGACAATTTGTATGAGACGAGCGCATGCCAGCTCCAGTCCCCACTTTCCATTTATGGAATCTCCCGTCGTGAGTAGCACCCCAGCCTGTCAGAGAGGCATCTGTGGTGACCACTTTTCTGGCAGAGATGGTACCCATAGTGATGCCCTGAGTCTGGAAACCTGGGTTCTTCCACTGACGAAGAGCTAGAGAGCAGGCTGCAGAGACCTTTACTCTGCGGTGGCCGTCTCGATGTGGGTCCAAGTTCAGAGATGAAACCCATGACTGGATGCCCCTCATATAGTGGCGACCGAGCGGTATTGTCACCACAGAGGAGGCCATCAGGCCCATCAGCCTCTGGCATTGTTTCAGGGTGACCGAGCGCCCCCTGCGAAACAGAGCCAGACTCGACCCCATGGCCTCCGCTCTCTCTTGAGATAAAAAGTCTTTGAACCGGACAGAGTCCAGAGTCAGCCCTATGAAGGTAGTGCATTGAAAGGGCATTAGTAACATCACTTCCTGTTTTCGCTATTGCACTTGGAGAATTGTTTGGAGTGTGAAGGATCTCTCGTTTGATCTGATTTCTCTCTACTGTGATATATGTTATTTGTTCTAATACATAAGCACATTAAAACACATACTTTCTGCCTCTGCATTTAACGTTTGGGGACTCTCCGTGTCTTACATGGTTTTTCAAGTAGTGGTAAGTGGTGGCTAGCTTAGCATTAGCTTTAGCTCCACTATGGCTACCCGTTCGGCTGTTACTCTCTCTGAGTCTTCTCCTCTTTCCTGCTCTCTGTGTCAGATGTTCAGTTACTCCTCTGCCTCCTTTAGTGATAATGGTACGTGTAATAAATGTAGCATTTTTGTAGCTTTGGAGGCGAGGGTGTCAGAATTGGAGGCCCAGCTGATAGCCGAGGCCGCTTAGCCAGCGCGGAGCCACCGAGGGTAGCTCCCTGTAGCAGTCCTCCAGCAAAGCCCGCGCAGCTGGGACCTCAGGCCGGCTGGGTGACGGTACGTAGAAAGTATAGTCCTAAGTCCTAGATGCCAGCCCTCAGGTCACCACCAAACCGTCTGCGTTTCTAACAGATTTTCCCCGCTCAGCGACACACCCGCTGAGAAGCCAACTCTGGTAATTGGCAGCTCCATAGTCAGAAACGTGACACTAGAGACTCCAGCGACCATAGTCAAATGTCTGCCAGGGGCCAGAACGGGCGACATCAAATCCTACCTGAAACGGCTGGCTAAGGATAAGCATAAATACAGTAAGATTGTTATTCACGCTGGCGGTAATGACACCGGGTTACGTCAATCGGTTAGTGTTGCTTCGGTGTGTAAGTTTGCCAAAACAATGTCTGACTCCGTCATTTTCTCTGGTACCTTCCCCGATCTGACCAGTGATGACATGTTTAGCCGCATGCTGTCATTCAACCGCTGGCTGTCTGGTTGGTGCCCCCAAAAAACGATGTGGACGACATTGATAATTGGCGAACCTTTTTGGGGAAAAACCGGGTCTGATCCGGAAAAAGGGCATCCATCCCACTTTTGGATGGAGCAGCTCTTCTTTCTAGGAATCTGGCCGAATTTTATTAGTTTTCCCAAAAAAACTTGCAACCCCCAGGGTTCAGACCAGGAAAAGCAGGGTCGTAGTTTAAAAAACACTCCTCTTTTGGCAGCTTCTGAAACTGCTACCCACCCATTACCCTATTAAGACAGTGTCTCGCCCACGGCCCAAAAATTAAAAATGATTAAAAAAAATAATCTAAAAGGGGGAAAAATCAGGAAAATCTAATAAAAAATAAAACACAACTCAGACTAAAAATAAAAATAAAAAAATTTAAAAATGTGCTTACTGAACATAAGATCTCTCTCTTCCAAAGACTTTGCTAGTTAGTGACCTGATTTGTGACAATCAGATTGATTTATTTTGCCTCACAAAAAACCGGCTGCAGCAAGAGGATTATGTTACTATAAATGAGTCAACTCCTACTAATTATTTAAAAATTTTCACATTCCCTCGAAATACTGGGCGGGGAAAGGGGGGTTTTAGCAACCATTTTTAGCCCCGATTTATTGATTTTTCCCGGGACCAATCAATAGCTTACAACTCTTTTGAATATTTAAACCCCTCAGTTTTCCTCATCCAAAATTTGGCAAAGCATTTTATCTTTAGTAAAGTGGATATTGTACCAAAAAACCCTTTTTAAAGGTAGCTGAAATTAAAAACCTTTCCCTTAAGAAACCTTCGCTTGATCGAGATGACTTAAAAAATTTCCCGGGACCGATATCCAAATTCCCCATTCTTTCTAAAATTTTCTTGAGAAAATATTTTGCTAAAAATTTTGTGAGCATTTACACAGCAATGACCTTTTTTTTGAAGACTTTCCCAGTCAGGTTTCAGAGCTCATCATAGCACTTGAAACAGCTCTGCTGAAAGTCACTAATGATATTCTTAAATTTGCCTCAGATAATGGACTTGTGTCTGTACTGGTTCTTTTAGATCTCAGTGCTGCATTTGATAAAAGTCGATCATAATATTCTTTAGAAAGGCTGGAATATGCTGTAGGGATCAGGGGAACAGCGCTAGGCTGGTTTAAATCTTTTTTGGGTCTGACAGATTCCAGTTTTTTTCATGAAAAATGATAAATCATCTTTAAAAAACTCCGGGGTTTTAATTTTTGGAGTACCACAGGGTTCAGTACTTGGGCCAATTCTTTTTACTTTTAAATATATGCTTCCAATAGGTAAAATTATCAGGCAGCATAGGATAAATTTCACTGTTATGCTGATGATACTCAGCTTTTCCTTATCCATAAACCTGGTTTCCCCCAAACCAGTTAGACAGACTACAAGCATGTCTTGGAAGACAAAAAACTTGGATGACTTTTAAATTTTTCTGCTTCTAAATTTTCAGACAGACAGAAGTTTGTCGTCTTTGGACCGGAGTCTTTAAAAAAAAAACTGCTTCAATCAATTTTAACCTGGATGGCATTAAAAATTGACCTCCGGTAATAAAGTTAAAAAACTTGGTGTTTTTTTGCCCAGGACATGTCATTTAAAAATCCCATATTAAACGGTTTTTTCTAGGTTTTCCCTTTTTTCATCTCCGGAACATTGCCAAAAAATTAGAAATATCCTTTTCCAGGAGTGACGTGAAAAAACTAGTCCATGCATTTTTACTTCAAGGCTGGACTATTGTAATTCTTCACTATCAGGATGTCCACAAAAATGGAGTTAAAAAGCCTTCAGCTGATTCAAAAATGCTGCAGCAAAAAGTTCTGATGAAAATTTAAAAAAGAGGATCCAAAATTTCCCCTACTTTAGCTTCCCCTTTCATTGGTCTCCCTGTTAAAAATCCAGAATAGAATTTAAAAATTCCCCTCCTCACATATAAACCCCCTTAATGATTTAGCTCCATCATACATCAGAGATCTGATTGTTCCATAAGTTTTCCTAAAAAGGGGCACTTCGTTCTCAGACTGCAGGTTTAACTGGTGGTTCCTAGAGTCTCTAGAAGTAGAATGGGAGGCAGATCCTTTAGTTTTCAGGCCCCTCTCCTGGGAAACCAGCTCCCATTTTTTAGTCCGTGAGGCAAACCCCCTTGTCTACTTTTAAGGCTAGGCTTAAAAATTTTTCCTTTTTGATAAAGCTTATAGTTAGAGTGGCTTAGGTTTTTATCCTGAGCTTTTTTCCTTTTTTTAGCTCCGTCTTCTTCCCCCTTTTTGGATGGAGTAAGGGGGAGTCAGGTTTTGCCAAAAACCGGCTCAGTTACGGTTTAAGGGGGGGAAAACCCAAAACCCCCCATTTCTGCTACCTGTTTGACCTTCTCTTTTTCCCAATGGTTTATGGTCAAATTGACAGAGAGAGGTATCCCAATCGTTGTGGTTTTTTAGTATAACAAGGGCCATCAGTGGGCTCTAGATGGACAAACTGTCTACTTTTAAAAAGGCTAGGTTTTTAAAACTTTCCTTTTTGATAAAGCTTATAGTTAGAGTGGCTTAGGGTTATCCTAGCTATCTCTGTATTTATGCTGCTATAGGCTTAGGTTTTTCGCTGGAGGACATAATGACCACTTTCACCCCTCTTTGCTACATTTACACACTACTCTTCAATTTTGTATTATTTGCTTTTTATTTCAGCTTTTAACTTTGTTCTCTTTTTTTTCTCTTCCTAGAAGCTAAAACCTGGCCTGACTCTGTGTCTACCTGTAACACCTTTCTGGAGAGGGGAATACTCCAAGCTTCTGCTGGCAACAACTTAATGCTCACCCTCTACCGATGATCCACATGGCCCTGTCTTTCAGTTTTTAACCCCTTTCCTTCTCCTAGACATAGCTACTGACTGAGCTTCTACTGTGACTAACTCTCTGTGCTCTCTTCAGACTCTAAACTTGAAAACTGGGTTCAGAGTTTATCTGTTTTTTTCTTTCTAGGTGAAAACGACTAAAAGGAGCTACATCCATTAACATTTACCTTTTCCTTCCCATAGAAAGTACTCCTGGATCAGTGCTTCTTTTTTTTCTCTTTGTGCCTCTGCTCTGTTTTCCTCTAACCCCCAGTCCCCCCGGGTGGCAGATGGCCGCTCACAATGAGCCTGGTTCTGCTGGAGGTTTTTTTTCCTGTTAAAAAGGGAGTTTTTCCTCTCCACTGTCGCTACATGCATGCTCAGTATGAGGGATTGCCGGCAAAGTCAACGCCAGTGACTGTCCACTGCCTCTACATGCTCATCCCAAAGGAGGAGTGAATGCTGCAAGTCACTGACTGGATGCAATCTGCTGGGGGTTTTCCCTTTCCTTAGATAGAAAAATTTTTTTATCCAATTTGAATTTAAAAAACAGAATCTGGCTGCACTGTTCAATGATTAAGATTAATTGGAATGTATGTACCTGACTTTTGTGAAGTGCCTTTGACGACATTGTTTTTGGAATTGGCGCTATATAAATAAAAATTGAATTGAAATTTTAAAATTGAATTTGCTTCCAACTTCCCTTGACGTCCTCACAACAGGTGTGCAGACCTTTAGTTTCTGCCTGTATGCAGGAATCAGGTGGACCATGATGTGGTCGGATTGGCCCAGCACAGCATGTGGGACGGCGTGATATGAGTCTCTGATGGTGGTGTAACAGTGATCCAGAATGTTGTCCTCTCTGGTCAGACATTTAATAAACTGTCTATATTTGGGGAGTTCGTGGGTGAGATTACCTTTGTTAAAGTAGCCAGCGATGATAACTAAGGAGTCCGGGTTGGTCCACTCCACACTCAGTATCTGGTCGGCGAGCACACGCTGTGCGGCCTGCACGTTAGCTTGCCGCGGGATGTAAACACCGACCAGGATGAACGAAGCAAACTCACGGGGGGGAATAGAAAGGCCTACAGTTTATGATGAAGGATTCCAGGTCTGGAGAACAGTGCTGCTGAATCATTGTCACGTCAACCACTGTTGAGGTAGAAACAGATTCCTCCACCTTTCGCTTTGCCGGAGAGTTGTAGTAATCTGGTCATGTCTTATTTTACCAATCAACAGACAGGCTGCGGTGTTCTGGACCAGCTGCGGATAAAGAATAAAAGAGTTGTCCATCCCAGTATAGGGAAAGTTACAGTAGTCCAGTCTAGAGGTAACACAGTAGTTAACTAGCCAACACTTGGAGTAATGGACTACTAAAATGGAGGAGGAAACGTCTATGGATTCTCATAAAATGCCGACAAGTCAGATGTAAACATTTGACCTGCCTGGCACTAACAGGCGTTAAAGGTATTAGCTAACAAAGGAAAGGTAATAGCTTGTTCACCACTTTTTAAACATTAAACACGTACATTTAACTACCATTAATATACATATTAATGTCTGTATGAGTGCTGGTGGTGCGTTATGGCCAATCTGTGTTCAAAACCTCCCATTAAATCAAGGTATCAACTACAAAACCAAGCCGATCTAGCTTGTAACCTCGAGCTCTATGGCCTGTTAGCACTCAAATGGGTTAGCTTTTAGCACCACGAACAAAACAGAACACCATGAAAGAAACAGTATTTAGATTATTTCATCCTAAACTAATTTTCTCCCACCTCTTACACGAATCGTTCTGAGGATGGAAGGTCCAAATTGCACTGGTTTGGGTAGCAAAATTGGCCTGGCCCAGCCACGTGGTGGGCACGAACAAAGGAACGTTGCATCTACTCTTAGTAGAAGCTCTGGGCGTAGCTTATGCTAGGTTGGCAAGCAACATGCGTGCAGAGCTGCGGTTTAGACCCCTTCTTCTGCAGGCCGTGGGGAAAACCGTTTCAGTTTTCTTCTGGAGACATCTCTGCAGAGGTCTGCAGATGCTCAGAAAAAAAAGTTGAAGACAGATTGTTTTAATTGCCCCTTTTTGCATGAACGCTGGATTATTCATACAGCAGATCCTACTAAACTTTGGTTGTTCTCCATCGACGAATCTGTCTGTTTGTGCACAGTTCAGAGTCTATGTTTTTATCCATGGATAATAGAGTAATTGTGCAAATCTGGGCAGCTGTTTTGGCAATTGAGTGTGAGGTATTATGTGAGGTATTTATAGAACATTTTAATTTAGTAAGCAAGCCTAAAACACTGTACTGGCTCACACAAAGGAGAAAGGAGAAAAGAACCAGTCAGAGATCCATTGCTGCACCAGGCTGGAATCTGTAACTAAAACAGAATATGCTTTATATCCATGTTTTATATTTGTATAAATATTGAACGCTGAAACAAGACAATGTAAATTCTTATTCAGAGAGCTTTTTAGTCACTTTCTCAACATTTCATTAATACATTGAGGACTTACAGGGCAAAGTTTAGTGTTGTATATGACTTATGATTGACTGTATGAATATGACACCGAGCCCTCCTGCCACTGCGTATTTATGATGAGGCCCTACAGGGAAACCTTAACCGTACAACATGATGCTGTGGTTTGTTTGCTTATGCATGAATAGATAAAAAGGGTGATTCATTTACTCCAATGTTTATTCATAATACTTTTAATTTGACTGAAGTTGAGAGATAGGGAGATATACACATAATACAAGGCTGAGGAAACAAAAATCAGAATCAGAATCAGAAAAACAGCCCAACAATTAAAAATGTGTTTGACTTTGCTGCCTGTTTTTAATGCTTCGAGTGCTCTGCAGTCATTCCCTGACTGCAATTATCCGCTGATGCAACCTTTAGCTATTCACCGCCCAGCTCTGAGCCACTTGTCAGTTTTTCATGGTTGTTATCTTTATTGTAATCCACAAACAAGAGCATTTGTGCAAGACTGCATAACAGATCAGCCTGTGTGAATTCAGAGAGCACAATAAAAAGCCTCGGTGTTTTTTATTTTGCTTAATTGTTCCTCACAGGCGAATGCAGCACAAAATTAGGCCTGTGTTTCCCAGCTGCAGCTGAGGTGATAGAATATTCTGATTGTAACTGAGGATAATGAACAGGAACATTTGCAGTGTTGTTATTGGACAGAAATACTTAAATAAAACTGTCTCCATGGTCAACAGGCAAAACATAGGTTCTTCATCATGTAATGATCACACTGACCTGAGTGTGTCAGCTGCTTTATTTAGCATGAATGACCTGTTTATAAGTCAGATCTTAGTCCTCGTCCCCACCTTCTATGGATGGGAAACGGATTATGTTACACAATTTGAACAACTTATTGCAGCAGGTTCCTGGGTTCTCATTGCTCCCTCCTGACTAATTTGCCTCCCAACAACCCAGTAAAAACAAGTGATTGCTGCTGTTTTTCTTCCAGGTGCTGCTGTGAAGTTGCAGGGTGAATGAGCTGTGATAAAGTGTTTAATATTCCACCCACTATCTTCTAAACGCATCTCATTCTGCACTTTATTTAACATGTAAATTCAATTGTGAAAATGAAACTAGGTCATTTTTTAAAGCTGCTTCTAAATTCAGTGTACTTAAAACCTGGACGCGCTAATTTACAGACGATTGAACCACCAGGGTATTGCTATTTATGACATGTTGAGCTTCAGAATGACCGATTTGATTTATGATTTAAAAAAAACTTTTGTTTTATAGAAATTTTGGAAATGACTCATACTCGAAACTCGTACTCGTACTCGTACACTCGTACTCGTACACTCGTACTCGTCATCTTCAGCTTTATCTGGGACCGGGTCGCAGGGGCAGTAGACTTAGTAGAGACGCCCAGACTTTCCTCTCCCCAGACACGTCCTCCAGCTCCTCTGGGGTGAGCCCAAGGCGCTCCCAGGCCAGCCGAGAAACATAGTCCCTCCATCGTGTCCTTGGCTGTCCCCTGGGCCTTCTCCCGGTGGGACGTTCATGGAACACTTCCCGGAGGAGAGATGTCCGGAGGCATCTGAAACAGATGCCTGAGCCCCCTCAGCTGACTCCTCTCAATGTGGAGGAGCAGCGACCCTACTCCGAGCTCCTCCCGGATGGCCTCCCTATCTCTAAGGGAGTGCCTGGCCACTGTCGAGGTAGGAAAACTTCACTAGCCGTCCATTAACTCTTACTCCTCACCTCTCATCGACTCTTTTTATTTGGCACCCCAAAGGACAATCCTCAGTCAGAGATCAGTTGTAGTTTCCACAAGTTTATTAAAACCAATCTGAATTCAGAGAGGGAGACGTCACATTTACACTGCTACCTGGAAACCCCTGTGTGTCGTCTGACTAAGGCTGCGTTCCATCCCGTTTTATACCCAACGTTGTTGTGCAGCATCTTTTTTCCAGTCACATACACCATCATTCTATCTGTGGATGTCTCCCCAGCAACAGCATCAAAGAAACAGAGATACATTTCATCATTTAATTAAGAATTGTTTCCCACACGACTTCAGGAAGTTTCAGGGTGGAATATCAGAGTTTCGGTTAGCACTGAGAGGAGTACCATGCCTCCCCAACACTACCAGCTTCTCACGATACAGACAGGAGACACCTGCAAGCTTTAACCTTGAATAATAAACACTCATTGTGTGATCACACTAGAAGCTACTGTTTAAGGATTTTTCTAACTCTCAAAAGCATAACTAAAAAACCCTAATAATAATCAATCTATAAGCAGCAAAGTCCCAAATATATCTTAGTTTTAGCTACTAATAATAAGGCAGTTATATTTTCACACCACCCAGTGGAGGAAGCTCATTTCAACCTCTTGTTTCTTGGATCTCGTTCTTTCGGTCATGACCCAAAGTTCCTGCCCATTGGTGAGGGTAGGGACATAGACTGACCGGTGAATCAAGAGCTTTGCTTTTTGGCTCAGCTCTCTCTTCACCACAACGAACCTCCACAGCGTCGTCATTACTGCGGTGGCCACACTGATCCGTCTGTCGATCTCCCGCTACATTCTCCATTCATACTCGTGAAAAAGACCCCGAGATACTTGAACTCCTCCTCTTGAGACAGGTGCTCCCCTCCAACCTGAAGAGGGCAAGCCACTTCTGGTTGTGTTGGTGAAGCATTACTTCCCTCTACTGAGGTGCCAGACGGTTTGCCAGAATCACTTAGAGACTGGCCGGTAGTCCTTCTCCATGGCCTGACCGAACTCCTCCCAGGCTAAAGTTTTTGCTTCTGTCACAGCCCAGGCTGCAGCCAATTGACCTCAATGTACCCATCAGCCGCCTCAGGAGTCCCACAAGCCAACCATGGCCGATTGGACTCCTTCATTAGCTTGACGGCATCCCTTACTGCCAGTGTTCACCACCGTGTTTGGGGATTGCCGCAGTGACAGGCACCACAGACCTTATGGCCACAGCTATTCTCCTCAACATCAAGAATAGAGGCAGAGAACATCCACTCTGACTCTATTGTCTCCAACCTCTCCCAGAATCTGGTCAAAGCTCTCCTGGAGGTGAGAGTTGAATACATCCCTGGCCGAGGACTACGCCAGATGTTCCCAGCAGACCTTCATTATATGCTTGGGCCTTCCAAGTCTGTCCAGCTTCCTCCTCTTCCAGCGGATAGAACTCACCACCAGGTGGTGATCAGAGGAAAGCTCAGGCCCTCTCTTCACCCGAATGTCCAAGACACGCGGCCGGAGGTCCAAAGACACGACTACAAAGTCAATCATCAACGTCCTCTCTAGGGTGTCCTGGTGCCAAGTGCACCGATGAACAACCTTATGCTTGAACATGGTGTTCAAAATGGACAATCTGTGACTGGCACAGAAGTAAAATAATGAAAAGCCACTCAGGTTCAAAACGGGGAGGCCATTTACTCCCAATCACACCCCTCCAAGTGTCACTGTCGTTTCCCATGTGGGCGTTGAAGTCCCCCAGCAGAATGACAAATGAGTCCCAGAGAGGGGCACTATCCAGCACACTCGACAGGGACCCTAAAACGGCCGGGTACTCCACACCACTGCTCGGCCCATAGACCGAAACAACAGTCACAGACCTCTCTCCGACCCGAAGGCGCAGGGATGCGACCCTCTCATCCATCGGGGAAAACCCCAAAACGAGACGGCTGAATTGGGGGGGGACAAGCAAACCCAATCCAGCCCACCACCTCTCCCTGTGGGACACTCCAGAGTAGAAGAGAGTTCAACCTCTCTCGAGGAGCTGGGTTCCAGAGCCACGCTGTGCGTGAAGGTAAGTCTGACTATTTCTAGCTAATATCTCTCACCTTCCGCAAAAGCTCAGGCTCCTCTCTCCCCAGCAAGGTGACATTCCACGTCCCTTGAGCCAGTTTAAGCATCTGGATATCCAGTCATCGAGGTCTCCACCTTCATTCGCTGCCCGATCCTTTTTGGACCAACCCCTCATGGTTCCCCCTGCAGGTGGTGTGCCCACTGGGGGATGGCCTTGCGCTTATTGTTCGGGCTTGGCCTGGCTGGGTCCCGCGAAGAGTAACCCAGCCACCAGGCGCTTACCCATTTGTTCAAGTCCCCCCAAGCAACCTCAAACCGCTCCACCACGTTAAGGTGGCGGTTCAAGTAGCAATTTTGTTTTGGAAATGAGTTCTAGTTCATCACAAGAAAACAATATCTAAACATACAATGTCATCGCAGAATTTATTGGGTTCCACTAACTCTGGAAAAGTCTCGAGACACTTTCCAGAATGAACTAAATTAATATTTACAGACTAGATTAGTTGCAGAGATCCACAGTGAATCATGGTGGTAGCAGCATCATGCTGTGGGGATGCTTTTCTTCAGCAGAAACAGGGAAGCTGGTCAGAGTTGATGGGAAGATGGATGGAGCTAAATCCAGGACAATACCAGAAGAAAACCTGATAGAGGCTGGAGAAGACCTGAGCCTGGAGTGGAGGTTCATCTTCCAGCAGGACAACCACCCTGAACATACAGCCAGAGATACAATGGGATGGGATGCTTTCAAGTGTTAGGATGGTCTAGTCAAAGTCCAGAGCTAAATCTAAATCTGATGTTGGTCTCCATCCTACCTGACTGAACTGGAGCTGTTTTACAAAGACGAATGAACAAACATGTCCCTCTAGATATTCATGCCACACCTTTCAGATTCTTATTAGTAAAAAATGTTGAAAACCATGAATCATTTTCTTTCAACTTCACAATTACCAACTACTTTGTCTTCTCTAAGCATGTCCCCTCAGGGCTCTGATTAGGGACCATAAGTGTCTCTATAAAAATAATGGCTGCAAAGAACCAGAACAAAAGGTCTCTTTTTGTATCGGACATCCAGCACTTTTTTGTTTCTACTGAAAAAGACGGCATCCACAATCCTTTCCCATGGCATTTAAATTAAACTGATCAGCCCATATCCAGGACATAACTCATCTCTGGGAAATTTTACTAAGTTAGACATTTTTCCAAAGAGTTTTCAACCTGATCCAAAGATCCACTTAGTGGCAGGAGGATTTTTCTGCATGTTTTATATATTTCTCCCAGTTCTGGAAAACCTTCTTCACCAGATTCTTGCTGAGAGCAAGTTAGATTAAGAGTACAGTGTAGTTCGAGCAATGAAGTTTCAAGTGTCCAAAGGTCAAAAGTCTTATAAGCATCTCCATAGCAGACTGAATCAACTCTTTCACAGGTTTTAAAACTAAATCCAACAGAACCCGGTCTCTTAAAGTAACAACTTTGTTTTTACAGGCGAGTTTATAGCTGCTAATTTTTCCGTGGCTAACATCAAAACATGACATAAATTCTTTTACAGTTAAAAAGTCCGACAAAGGAAAGAAAAACATGTGGACTCAAACTATTTCTATTGTGCATCTTTACTTTTAAAGTGTGACCTTTAACCAGTGGCAATGCATGAGCTGACTCAACCCCTGGAAAGCAGCAGTGACAGAGCACATCAGCTGGAGGGGCCGCTGCTTGTTTAAGGGCCACTTGTCACACAAGTTAACACCTGAGGCCTTTCGCAACCCAATTGCATTTCATGAGACCACCGAGCAGACCGAGCAGGCCTCAGTGATCTCAGCAGAGTGTAAATGGATCAGTGGAAAGTGGAAAGTTTCTATAACTGCCCCATGTTGTGCCTTGGTTCATGGAGTCTGTGACAAATGCTCAGGTTTGGAATTAATTTTCTAGAATTTTCCAGGTAATTTGTGGATCATCCCTCCAAACATCAGTGTTGTCAAGCTGTTTATAACAGAGGATAGACTCATGCTCAGACTTCTGAATCATGACACCGGCATTTTTCCCAGAGCTGGCTCAGTCACAGCGAACCTTTGGCATGATGAAGTTAAGACGGCAGCGAGTGTTTTCTTTGAGGCTTTGGAGGCGAGAACAAATGCTGCACATTCTGTTGCTCTGCTTTCTGCCATACTGCACAATGTCTCTGTGAGTACAGGTGAAAAATATGATTTCTGCCAGATGTTTGGACCTGAGGTGCCTCCACTACCAGCCTCAGCAGAAAGGGACCAGGCTGCCTGACACTTCACCGCTCAGAATTTATCCATCTTCTCATTTGAAGCTGCAGAAACATTTCAAGGCTGTTTATACATCTTTAGACATGTTTATTCTCCCAGCACCCGCTTTATCAGGCCATCCTTCCAATCTGTAAAATGAATCAGTTTTATTGCCAGGTTTGTACAGACAAACTAGGAATCTGACTCTGACACTTTGCTCTCAATAATAAAAATATATTTTAAATGTACATATATACACAATTGGCTTTACAAGAAAATATAATGTGAGATCAGTCCAAGTATGCATGGTGTTGTTCTGGAGCTCTGACTGTCAAGTGTTCATCAGAGAAACAGCCTGGAGGAAGAAACTGTCTCTGTGGCGGCTGGTTTTAGTGAACAGCGCTCTGTAGCGCCACCTGAAGGTAAAATCCTAAACAGTTTGTGTGCAGGGTGTGGGGTCTGCAGAGACATTAGCTCCCCTTTTCCTGACCCTAGACCTGTATAAGTCCTGGATGGAGTCCTGTTTATTCGTTGCAGTCTGGACCTGTCCTGTTTTGTGGATGAACCAAACCACACTGAGATGGATGAAGACAGGACAGACTGAATGATGGCAGTGGAGAAGATGACCAGCAGCTCCTGTGGAAGGTTGAACTTCTTGAGTTGCCTCAGGAAGTACAGTCTCTGCTGGGCCTTTTTCCGTACATTGTCTATATGTGAAGACCATCTCAGGTCCTCAGAGATGGTGGTTCCTAGGAACCGGGAGGTGGTCCACACCAGACACAGTGTTGTTGAGGATAGTAAGCGGGGTATGTGGGGGTGGGGTAACAACAGCAATGTTACCAAAAAGTGTACGGTACAAATGAATGCAGGATGTATTTTGTGGCAGCCGCAGCTCAATATAGAACATCTATGTATCTGTTAACATCTGAATCGAAACACCTGTGGGTGTAAGTGTGAGACGCTTGTATATTTAAGGTTTCTCCATAAAAAATATGCAATAGCGATTGTGAAGAGCCACAGATCTGACCCCCGAGACAGACGGAGAAGATCTGAGCCACAGACATTTAAAGGCCCCCCAAAGCATGCAAACCCCAGGAGGACCAACGCTGGGACTACCGCAACTCCCCCCAGAGAAGAGCAGAGGAGAGCCGCAGGGGAACCACCCAGCAGCCACAGTGTAGAAGCCCTAGGGAGCTGCAGCAACGACCCCACAGGCCCGCCGACAGCTGTCTACGCCGGAGCAGATCTAGCCATGGGCCCAGAGACCCAAGACCCCAGGGCAGATCACCCCCAAGAAGAGGCCCAACAGAGGGGGCCCAGGCCCCGGCAAGCAGCCAAAGCACCCAGCGCTGGACACCGAGAACCACCAATACACCAGTGGGCAGAGACACCAGCCACCAGGAGGGAGTGTGGCGGGGAGAAAATAGGCCCCCTGTTTGATGGGTGGCCTAAGCTGATCCTGGAGAGGGAGCAGCCCAAGACCCAACCTGACACAAAAACAGGTGCACACAGTCACAATCACACATTCCCAACCTCATGCACACACATAAAAACACTCACACCCACATGCCCAACGTAAAGACACACAAAAATAGACAGGGTACACTCACTCACACTCCCCATACATACTCTATACTCCCAGGTCCATGTACTGATACCTCAGAGGGCCCCCGGACCCTGGGGGTGGTCCCCTTCATTCCTCGGTGGAGACAGGCAGATCGCCACAGCACCAGCCCAGACCAGCGCCAGCACCCCCTGAACCAGAACGACCCCCAGCCCAGACCCCGACCTCCTGCACCAACCCCAGCCCCCAACCACCATTGTCCCCATCCGGAGAGGGGGCACGAACAAAAGTGGGGTCCACCTGGTCCAAACGAGCCCACCAACCAGAGCCTTCCCAGAATGAAACAATCCCAACCCCCCAATGAATTGTGATCTCAACCCCATGAGCCTCCCACCCCCCATGAACCCCAACATGAATTTTCCCACAGGGCCACCCCCAACCAGGACACAGATATCAAACACATGCCTCTGAACCCAAATGCTGTGTCAACCTGCAGCTGGGTTGGTCCAAATAGTTAATTCCTTGATTCCACCCAAAGAACCCTGCCCTTAACCCTGCCGTTTGTGCAGCAATAATCTGATTCACTTCATGGGTTTCTATAGAATGTTTTCTATCCTGTCTTTGGTGATCTAATGTTTCAAATGATGCAGTCAGTATTAAAAATTAAGATTACATATGTCATAATAACAAAGTTATTTAAACAACAGCAATTGTGACTAGAAATTTCTGTAATTTATTTTCTCTTTTTACCAGAAACAGAAGAACTATTTAAATATTCTCCCCTAGTTAAAGCCGCACATTAAAAATGTATTTATATACAAAATGAATTTAGTTTAACGTGACCTCCACAGATGGAGCAACTTGTGGAAATTATTTTCTCAGATTTCTCCTTTTTTACTGCAGGAACCAGAGGTTAAACTTGGTTGAACTTCCCGTCCACTCTGTGAGTCTGCAGAATGAAGGAGGTGGGAGTGGAAACTGGTGCAAGAAAGTAGTGTTTTAGCGAAATAAAATGCTTTTCTTTGAAGTTCTCAAGCTGAAAACCCAGATCCTTAAAGAAATGAGGACATGGCCTTTTTCAGTGTTCTGTATTGTGGTCACCGCTGTGAGGTTGCACACCGCGGGTGAGGTTCATTTTCACACCAATCAAATTCAGGGTTATTGACTTTGCTTATACTCAAGGCGTGTCAAAAATTATTCTTCTATACAATTCCTTGAGGGTCGATCACATCCCTTGGGGATCAGCTGGGAGCTTCACAAAAAGCGCAGCTTCTCAGACTACATGGAAAAATGCTTGTTAAAAGATTTTTCCTTAATTGCATTTTGGCTTAATTTTTCTCATTTGAGATGCAAAATAATATTTTGACCCCTTGAAGAAAGCCTAGGGGGCCTTACAGTCCGGGTGCCTTAGGCTGAAAAGCATTCATATATAACTATATACCGGTTCCAGTACGCCCGGTTTCTCCATGCTCTGATCCCGTCGAACCTGCATGTTCTATTATTATTAAACTTCATTTAAACCTGCAACACTCGGTTCCTTTCTCTTACACATGATGACATTTCCATAATAATCTTAACTAAATTATAACCCTTAAAATTAAATAATGAAATACATGTTAAATAGTTTGTGATGAAGTAAATAAGTGAATCCACAATACTTTATTATTAAAGCTTCACACTGTCCAGCTACAGGGGTTGGACAATGAAACTGAAACACCTGTCATTTTAGTGTGGGAGGTTTCATGGCTAAATTGGACCAGCCTGGTAGCCAGTCTTCATTGATTGCACATTGCACCAGTAAGAGCAGAGTGTGAAGGTTCAATTAGCAGGGGTAAGAGGCACAGTTTTCTCAAAAATTGAAATGCACACAACATTAAAGGGGGGATTACCAGAGTTTAAAAAGAGGACAAATTGTTGGTGCCCCTTTTTGTGGCGCATCTGTTTCCAAGACAGCAAAGTCTTTGTGATGTATCAAGAGCCACGGTATCCAGGGTAAATGTCAGCATACAAACCCAAAAAGGACGAACCACATCCCAACAGGATTAACTGTGGAAAAAAAGAGGAAGCTGTCTGAAAGGGATGTTCGGGTTGCTAACCCGGATTGTATTCCCAAAAACATAAAACCAACGGCTGCCCAAAAAACCAAAAGGCAGAATTAAAATGTGGCACCTCAACTCTCCTGTTTTCCCCCAGAAGTGTCCGCGGGGGTCCACAGGGTCAATTAATTTCCCCCGGCCGGGCTGCTATAGCAAACCTTTGGTCACTCAGCCCGATGCCAAACGTCGGTTTTAATGTTCAAGGAGCGCAAATCTTTGGGTGTGGAAAAAATGTGAAACATGTAACTGTTCTCTGATGAGTCCACCTTTAATGTTTTCCCCACATCCCGGGAGAGGTTACGGTTTTGGAGAAGCCCAAAGAAGCGTAGCACCCAGACTGTTGCATGCCCAGAGTGAAAGCATGGGGGGGGATCAGTGATGGTTTGGGCCTGCCATATCATGGCATTCCCTTGGCCCCAATACTTGTGCTAGATGGGCGCGTCACTGCCAAGGACTACCGAAACCCATTCTTGGGGGCCCCAATGTGCACCCCAATGGTTAAAAAACATTGTATCCTGAAGGGGGGGCCCGTGTATCAGGATGACAATGCACCAATACACACAGCAAGATTTTTAAGATTGGTTTGATGAACATGACAGTGAATTTGAAACATCCCCCATGGCCTGCACAGTCAACCGATTAAATATTACTACGCCACTTTGGGGTGTCCTATCCAGGGTGTACCCCGCCTCTCGCCCATAGACTGCTGGAGATAGGACCAGCTCCCCCCCCACTATGGAAAAAAAGGGGTAGAAAATGTCTGACTGGCTGACTGACTGACTTTGGGGGTTTTGGAGGAGCGAGTCAGGAAACGTTTTCCCCCACCAGTATCACGTAGTGACCTGGCCACTATCCTTTTTTTTTTTTTTTTTGCAAGAAAAAAAAAGGTGGCTTAAAAATCCCTCTGGACACTGTGCAGGACTTGTATATGTCATTCCCAAGACGAATTGATGCTGTATTGGCCGCAAAAAGGAGGCCCTACACCATACTAATAAATTATTGTGGTCTAAAACCAGGTGTTTCAGTTTCATTGTCCAACCCCTGTACATGCACATTCTGTATTTTTTAAATCTCCCTAATCGGTTTCACATTTCATTAAATCTAAGCAGGCTGTTTTTATAACTGTACAGTGTTATTTTCTTATGCTGTAATTTTTTCTTTACTGTAGAGTCTCTTATTTTGTGTATTTTATATATTTTTTCTTTGAGTAAATCCGCATGCTTCCATGTGCCTGAATTTTCCCGCTGAGGGACAATAACGGATATTTTTTTCTATTCTATCCTCTGCCCACTGCTTACCTGAGGTTGGGCTGCAAAATCAGAGCAGAAACCTGGACACCAATACTTTTGATCCTGTTGTGTTTTCAGGCCAAAATGGGTGTGTTTTCCCTCCATCAACTTCTGGGATCTCTCCTCAACTGGATGGAAGCACTCTGATCAGATGACCCACCTCAGGTCCTCTAATAGACTTCCTCACCTGAGGCAGCGAACCATATAGAGACACCTCATTTTATCTGCTTGGGTCCAGAATCTTTTTAAAGTCATGACCCATACCTCTGTGCGTAGGTGTGGGTTGTACATAGATGGACAGGTACACTGAGAGGTCCATCCTAAGAGGTCAGTTACTTCTTGAAGCCCTGATTCATCTCCACTCCACCTTACCATAAACAAGATACCAATAACTTAAATATAGAATTCCACATTTTGCAGTTGTGATCAATTGAAAATCACATTGGAATTGGAAACTGTAATCTGTATCTTCAAAGAAACTATCAACTATGTGTGAACACAGGATCAGAATCAAGTATTTTTCTCAGACTTTATTACAGACACTAGGAGTATTGGGCAGAACTCATCGCACATTTTTTGATAAAGCAAAAGAAACTCAGATCTCCTGTGTATAGAATTGCCATAAGGAAGTTAATCCACCATGATGTTCCTCTTTAACATTAACTGAAAAAACAGACACTCAGCAGATACGAAGCGCTTTGGGGGGAATGCTGTGGCTCTTTCTTTGTGAAATATCCAAAGGTTGGCCCTTAAACTCACCAAAAATCATTGGCTCAACCTCCAAACACACCTGTTACATCAGTTCTGTTGCCTTCTATTTTTCCTCTTAAAAACAGCATCGTTCTGTTCAATGTTCTCCAAAATGTGAGCCCTCCCCACAGCTCTGGTGTTGGTTTCTAATCATTGGACACCTTGTTTTCGGTTTTTTAGAAGATTTTTTGGGTCGACAGCTTCATAAAACTACTCATCCTTCTCTTATTTTATCACAACTTTGAGTCGAGTCTGTCAGGAAACTTTACAAAGGAAGGAAAGTTAATATAAGCCAATAAACTTGTGTTATTTTCCAAAGTTTAGTCCAGAAGTTTTACTTCTTTAAGGTTTTAAACAGTACTGTGCAAAAGCTTTAGGCAGGTGGGAAAAAATGCTGTAAACTAAGAATGCTTTCAAAAATACATATTATTTTTTTTTTTATCAATTTATATAGTGTAATGGAAATGAACAAAATGAAAAATTTTAATCACAACATTTGGTGTTACTACCCTTCCAACCAACATAATTTGCGTTTGTAGGGTTGTAGTCGGGTGTATGATCAACCAGTTATAAAAAAAATGGTTTTAATCAGTGTCACATGTTGGTTGAAACAATCATTAACTAAAACAGAAACAGGAGGCTGTGTTAAACTGTGAGGAACAGCTAAACTCTGCTACTAAGGAGAAGCTGTGGAAGACAGTTTCATGTCAAAGGTCAGACACTTTGGCAAGACTGAGCAGAGCAACAGGACACAAGGTAATTATACTGCGTCAAAAAGGTCTCTCCCAGACAAATATTTGAAAGGAGGCTGGTGTCAAGATCTTTTCAAAAAACACAAAGAACGTTGAGGATCACAGACACAGCGGTCAGCAAGGAAAATGTTTTCCCTTCGACATCAGAAGATGTCCAGCAGTGCTAGAAATCAGTAGGCCCAGGTACACCCATCTACTGTCTGGAGAAGACTTGCAGCAAAGAAGTCCTACCTGTGACGTGGAAAAAAAGCCAAGCAACTGAACTATGCTGGAAAGCATAGGAGCTCTGGACTGAAGAGTCAACATTTAAAAATATTTGGCTGTAGCAAAAGGCAGTTTGTTCGCTGAAGGGCTGGATCGAACGGGAGGAAGATCCCGCTGAATCCACGGAGGGCGAATATCCAACCTAAAACTAACTTCACCACGGTCAGTCTGTAGTTTAGCATTTTAAAGGCCTTGTCCTCCTCGTCAAGATGGCTGAGACAAAAACTTTCTTATAAAGCCCAGAATTGTAACTTCTTTAGGCAAACTTTGGAGCTTCACCATCCAAACAGCAGCATTTCTCCTCTCCGATTATCCTGCCACACCCCTTACAGGGGTCCCAGGGGAGCGATGGAGCTCTAAAGGCAGTAACCAGTCTCCAGCAGTCGCAGTAAATCTTCCCACAACACATTAGGGCTGTTGATTCCAGAGAGGTCTGGAGCCTGTGGGAGTTACAACAATTAGAAATATAATTTCCTGGACCTTTATACCAGCTCAAGCAGAGACTCTTGAATACAAACAGAAACATGACCAGAACCAAAAACCAAACTTGACAAAACATGAACAAGACTAAAACATAACCAGAAAAATAATAAACAGAAGCATGATTCAAAAACTGAGAAATATAAGAAAAACCCAGAAACCAAAAACCAAACAACCCCAAATCATAACAGAAACTGGATCTTCTAAATGAATCATTGACATCGTTAACTTGTTTTACCACTGAGTGTAGAAACCTGATGCCATCGTTGCTATGCTGCTCATCGTCCGTGAGACCACCATGCATGTTTGTCATGATATGGGTTTTTAATATAAAGCTTGGAGTTTTTACTTGACAATTTATAGACACTGAAATGAGCCACCAAAGGCAGAGCTAATTAGCCCTTTAAACAACCATGGATGTTTCTTATGAGCTCTCAGTTCAGATCAATAACAACTGTTCACTAGATTAAATGTAAATTATTCACAACCTCTGTCTCTGTGAGACTCTAATTATGGTAATAATGTATATGTTAAAAAAAGCTTGATTTCAGTGCTAATTACTAGTAAATACTAAGAGCAGCTAAGGCAGGTGTGGATTTTAAAATGTTTGGCACAGTTTTTTTTTTTTATTTCTATTTTCAGGAGAGAATTAAAGGTAATTCAGAGCCGTTTGCTCGGTCTGTGTGAGAGACATCTCATCTGTACCAGCCCAAGAAGGTCATCCAGGTCTCTGCAGCCCAGAATTATGACCCAACTCTACGCATGCCCGAAATGTGACCGTAGTTCAGGTGTCCTGTTATTAGCAACACAAACTGTTACTTATTATGAAGCATTTCATATGTTAATTTCCAACATAGTAGAATTATCTTTTACTTTCCAAATCCAAACTTCTGGTTTGTAGCGGCACACCATCTGAAGTGAAGCCAAGAGACCTTGCAGGCTCTTTGTTGCTAGATGTAATTCATCACTGCTGTGAGGTGCAGCAGTGCCTTGCAGAAAGAAGGTTCTTGGTTTGAATCCAGGCCCAGGGTCTTACCATTTAAAACAGGATATATGAAGTACAGACCTCATTTTTAGGTTTTCGTTTATGTTCGTCCTCAGCTCGGTTGCCATAGATGCCAGAACAGTTTGTATCTCTTTGGTCTCTTGTTCAGTCTTCTCTGCTTCTATTTTGGTCCCACTCTCAGTCCAACATGTCAGCCGGCGCAGGAGGGGACTGGCAGTCCAGTCTTTCACCGCAGGGAGGGAAACGGAGGGTCGACTTGTCTAGTCAGAACCCCATTGAGACGTTACCCACACAGGTACATGCTAATGAAGATGGTGGAATCAATATTCCTGTCAGCCTTTCGTACACACACACACACACACACACACACACACACACACACTCTCTCTTTCTCCATTCCTCACCAGATACAAGCTCATTTGTGCTGTTAATGGACAAAGATCATCATGTTTAGACTCATTTAGTTAATGTTTTATTTTTTTTTTATTCTTAAACATTTAATTGTTCATTGTACAGCCAGTTATTGGCTCTTGTCTTTCCCAGAATACCTTTAGTGAACCAAAGCAGATACCACATGTAGTTGTTCCCGATACATTTATTCTTTTAATACGTCAACTTTTCTCTGTGAGCTCTGAGGCAGAAAACACAACAATAGTGGACAGAACTCAGCGGTAAAAGCTCCAATCTGAGCCCAGAATCATCAGCCTGCTAACAACTGGTCCAGACTGTTTGAAGCAGATACTGGTTCTGGGAGATTCAGAGAAACTTAATTAATTAAGTAATTTGTGTCAATCATTGCTGTTTTGTTTATATTAGGTCTGGAACCAATGCTGTATCTGATGGCGCTCTCCATCAGATACACACTGTCACACACTTTATTATAAAAAATTGACCTAAAAGACCCTTTTTGGGACTGTGGGAGGAAGCTGGAGTACCCATAGAGAACACATGCATGCACAGGGGGAGCGTGCTAACTAAATGCAGAGAGGACCCTAGGCTGGGATTTAAATTCAGTACCTCCTTGCTGGAAGGCAACAGTGCTATTAACTGCCCCACCGTGGAGCCCTTGTGATGATTATATTACCTTCTAATGTAATTTACTGTAAATAGTTATAAAAAATAATTCATTTTTTCTGTATTTTCTCTAATCCACAGATGGTCAGTTTTACATATGCAAGTTCAAATATATTCATATCCCCCATACTAATATTGGGTTGGATGTTGCACCCCTAACAGATATTACTTTAGCCATCAACCAGCTTGGATGTTTGTCTGCTATTTTTTGGTATTTTTGGTAGAATTCATTCTTCAAAGTAGCCACCTTTTGCTTTGATTACTGCTTCACACACTCTTGGCATTCTGTTGATGAGCTTCAAGTGGTAGTCACCTGAAATGATTTTCACTTCACAGGTGTGCCCTGTCAGGTTTAATAAGTGGGATTTCAAGCCTTATAAATGGGGTTTGGACCATCAGTTGTGTTGTGCAGGAGGTGGATACAGTACACAGCTGATAGTCCTACTGAATAGACTGTTAGAATTTGTATTATGGCAAGAAAAAAGCAGTTAAGTAAAGAAAGACGAGTGGCCATCATTACTTTAAGAAATGAAGGTCAGTCAGTCCGAACAATTGGGAGAACATTGAAAGTGTCCCCAAGTGCCGTCGCAAAAACCATCAAGTGCTACAAAGAAACTGGCTCACATGAGGACCGCCCCAGGAAAGGAAGACCAAGAGTCACCTCTGCTGCGGAAGATAAGTTCATCCGAGTCACCAGCCTCAGAAATCGCAGGTTAACAGCAGCTCAGATTAGAGAACAGGTCAATGCCACACAGAGGTCTAGCAGCAGACACATCTCTAGAACAACTGTTAAGAGGAGACTGTGTGAATCAGGCCTTCATGGTAAAATAGCTGCTAGGAAACCACTGCTGAGGACAGGCAACAAGCAGAAGAGACTTGTTTGGGGTAAAGAACACAAGGAATGGACATTAGACCAGTGGAAATCTGTGCTTTGGTCTGATGAGTCCAAGTTTGAGATCTTTGGTTCCAACCACCGTGTCTTTGTGCAGCGCAGAAGAGGTGAACGGATGGACTCTACATGCCTGGTTCCCACCGTGAAGCATGGAGGAGGAGGTGTGATGGTGTGGGGGTGCTTTGTTGGTGACACTGTTGGGGATTTATTCAAATTTGAAGGCATACTGAACCAGCATGGCTACCACAGCATCTTGCAGCGGCATGCTATTCCATCTGGTTTGCGTTTAGATGGACCATCATTTATTTTTCAACAGGACAATGACCCCAAACACACCTCCAGGCTGTAATTTGCGTTTGTAATTTGCGTTTGTAGGGTTGTAGTCGGGTGTATGATCAACCAGTTATAAAAAAAATGGTTTTAATCAGTGTCACATGTTGGTTGAAACAATCATTAACTAAAACAGAAACAGGAGGCTGTGTTAAACTGTGAGGAACAGCTAAACTCTGCTACTAAGGAGAAGCTGTGGAAGACAGTTTCATGTCAAAGGTCAGACACTTTGGCAAGACTGAGCAGAGCAACAGGACACAAGGTAATTATACTGCGTCAAAAAGGTCTCTCCCAGACAAATATTTGAAAGGAGGCTGGTGTCAAGATCTTTTCAAAAAACACAAAGAAAGTTGAGGATCACAGACACAGCGGTCAGCAAGGAAAATTTTTTCCCTTCGAAATCAGAAGATGTCCAGCAGTGCTAGAAATCAGTAGGCCCAGGTACACCCATCTACTGTCTGGAGAAGACTTGCAGCAAAGAAGTCCTACCT